>CM035161.1:47853531-48445704 GCA_020205615.1 Panax quinquefolius
AGGAAAAATCGTACCTTGTTGGACATGGTGCGGTCCATAATAATTTTACCAACATTCCAGTATCCCTCTGGGGTCATGTCCTAGAAATGGCTGCATATCTACAAAAAAGGTAACCTCAAAATCCGGTCTCAAGACTCCATAAAAGTTATGGACAGGTAGGATTCCTAATCTTAAGTATGTTAAGATAAAAGGTTGTCCAACTTATATGAAAAAGTTTCAAAGGATAAGCTTGGGACAAGATTTGACAAGTATAGTTTTGTGGGACATCCTAAAGTAAGTTTAGGGTATATGTTCTATAATCTTACTTAGCAAAAGGTGTTTGTTGCGAAACACACTTCCTTCTAAGATAAAGATGTTTATCATTGAAGGGGCTAGTGGGAGGATAATAGAATCTTGAAGAGTTCAAAAACCATAAAATACTATAAGTCGAATTAGAGGAACTTGTAGATAGACCTATTGTACCACAACCGAATCGTAAATCTGGAATAGTACCGAAGATACCTGGGAGGTATGGATTCATCATGGATGATGATGATGAGGTACATATCATAGAAGATAATGATCTGGTTACATACAATGAGGTAAGAGTTGTAGACACTCAGAGAAATAGATTGAAGCAAGTTTCTCAAAAATGGAACATTTACTTTGATGAAATAAATCAAAAGAGTTTGATTTTATCACAGAAACATGAATGAACCTAGTGTGTACAAAAAGGGTCAGTGGGAGCGTCGTGACATTCCTAGTATTATATGTTGATATACTACAGATAAGGAATGACATACTAATGCTACAATCAGAAAAGATAAAGTTGTCTAAATATTCCTCCATGAATGATTTGGAAAGAGTATCTTAATTGGGGATACAAATCTATTATAGATAGATTCAAAAGGATGCTCGACTTAACCCAATGAACGTATATTTATTTGATGCTAAAGTCATTTAGCATGGTAAACTTCAAGAGATGTCTCATGTTGATGAGCTATGGAGTGTATCTCTCTTAATAGTCCCCATAGACTACAAAAAGAGAGATCGCATGAGTAACTATCATGTATGCAATGAAATGTACGAGACTTGATCTTGATCGGTCGTAATACGGAGAAGTTCATTTGTGAGGCGGTGAAAAATATCTTAAAGTACTTAAGCTGGAACTAAGGATGTGATCATATTCATGGTGGGTCTAAATTAAAACTAGAGGCTTAATGGACTCAAGTTTTTCGAGATGAGACCAAGCGATAGAAAATCCACTTTAAGGTAAAGCGTTACCTTGAGCGGTGGTGCGATGAATTGGAAAGGTTCAAACAATGAAAGAGTTATTGGTTTAGTGATAAAGACAAAGTATATAGCTGTAAATGAAGCTGCAAGTTGATTGTTTGGATGATAAGTTCATTACAGAACTAGGAATAGTTCCTAAGTCTCATCTTGGATCTATAACTGTGTTGTGGCACTTTCATTTGATTATGGAATCATTGAAAGATGGAAATCACTATAGAGATAGTAGACTCTCAAGAACAACATTACATATCCATTTACTGAAGCTTATCCAACAGCAGGATAATCGTCACTTAGAGAAGAAGAGTATGAGATACCATGAAGATTGGCTTTAGTAGGAGATTGAAAGTAGTATGCACACAAGCCAATCATGTTTGATGATAAAGCATATACTTTGTAACAATCTTATTCATTTATTAATAAAAAGTATTAATTTATTAAAGGCTTTTAATTATCTACATGATGCTATTTTATAATATGTGATAAACCCATAGTTTTAAGCAATGCTTTTAGAATAATGATGATGATCATTCTAATGAGATCTAAATTCTTAGAAAGCTTAAAACTAAAATAGTTTCCCAATCGTTGGATTACTAAATTGGGGATTAGTGAATCCAGGATAGATTGGTACATCGTTGCTTGCTTTCGTTGGATGAGGATGATTGATCTCTCATGATCATTTGTGTGGAGACACTAAAGCAAGTATGTAGGTGCTTATTAGAGAATAAGTTCTTTGAGCGTGGCTTGCTAAGGAATACCTAATGGAGTTTTACTTTTTGTTAATAGGAATTCTGTAGTGATAGTAGTCAAGTGATCCTTGGACTTGAGATCATCATAGTATCTTGTGTATGATGAGTTATACTTTGATTTATTCCTTAAGACCCTTAGGGTATATCAAAGGGTATGCTTGGGTATAATAAGTTATACATAGAGATAATGTATGATCGATAAAGAATCTACCACTTCTAGTAAAAGAAGAGAAATGTCTATGTGATTCGATAAATGACAACTCGGTAGTCCTTGGCGAAGCGAAATGAAATTAGAAAGGAGTTTCTAATTTGTATTATTTGGTGTTGTGCATTTAATAGTGAAATACATATAATTAAATAAAATAAGACTTGTGGTAATTCCATGTCTTATATTTAATTGGGATATTGTATGGTGAAAGGATTGAATTATGCGGTAACAATTTACTCGAAAGGTTCTTTTATGATTAATGTTGAAATCTATATTATCCGAAAAGTCGTTGATGCATTAGGAGGCTTATCCTATTGAAGAATAAATATTATTTATTTAAATAAATTAATAGTTTAATTTATTTATTTAAATAAGATTAGAATTATTCTAATTAATTTATTCACAATAGGTTTAATATGGAGAACCTAAAGGGTCACACCATAAAAGGAAGAATAATTATTTAAGAAGTTAATGGCATAATCGTAATAATATGTTAAGTATATTTAATTTAATCTATGGTGATAGAATAAATTAAATAGCTTAATATTTATTAATTTAATATTTTAGAAATATTAAATATAAATTAATAAGAGGAGTCTTATTAATATTATTATTATTATTATTATTATTTTAATTTCTAAAGAGTTTAGGAATTAATTTAATATAAGTACTCTCATTTATTCTAATTGGATTAGGAAGGAAAATTAGTTAAAGGAGTTTAATTAATTATTCCTAATAAGATTAGGAGCTTAATTAATTAAAACATAACGTAATTCCAATAGTTGGGAGTCGTCCTCTTTTTTCTATAGAGATAGGAAAACTAGGGTTTTAGAATACGTAATTCGATTGTTGGAGAGTCTTCTTGAATCTTTATTCTTTCTTGGTGGATCACCTCTAGAGACCAAACACTTGGGTGACTAACATTGATCAAAGAAAAGGAACCAAACCCGGTGGATTCAAGTTGAACGCGAAAAGGATTGGAGGTGAACTTGTACCTGAGGAAGCTCGGATCTTTAAGGGTATGATTCTTGTTCTTTATCTTTTCGTTTAATTAATAATTGCGCATAAAGGATGATCCGGGTATATGGTTTGTAAAATTTTAAAACTCTAATTTTCCACGTTTTTGCTTAATTTGTGCAATTTGATTGCGTTCATGAATATTACAAACCTAACACAATCTAGGTCATATCACACAAAACCACGAAGATCTGGCCATTCTAAATCATTGTCAGACTCAATCTGGGTTTTCTGGGTTACCCAGAAACCCAGACAGCTTCGAGTAGGCACTTTCTAACTCCATTTTCTATACGTTCTGGTCATTAGTTAAGTAGTTTCTTGGTCTATACATGTATTACTCATATCATAGAACATATTTACATCAACAGAACAGTCCGAATACATCACATATTCCAGATTCAGCTCGGTCAAACCTTGTCAGAGAGTTTGCTCTTACGAGTTCTTGGTTTTCTGGAAACTCTAAATCAGTGTCGAGTGGCCTACTTTGACCATTCACTCCGTTCGATCTATTGATGTTTTGAAGGGTCTAAAGACATGTATCTAGAGTATATATTATAGGATACAAACTTCATACAACAACATCAATAAACTACTTATTGTCTGACAGATCAAAGCCTTGCAACAATAGTATATGAAGATAATGCTGCTTGTATCACTCAAATTAGGGGAGATTATATCAAAGGTGATAGAACCAAACATATTGCACCAAAATTCTTTTATACACATGAGCTCCAGAAGAGTGGAGATATTGATGTAAAGCAGATACAATCATGTGATAATTTGGCTTATATGTTCACTAAGCCATTACCAATTGCGACTTTTAAGAAGATGATGCACAATATTGGCATGAGTCGACTTAAGGATATTTTTATCATGAACAGTGGCACTCATGACGGGGAGTAAATTTTTTGAAGGATATGTGCTGATTGTACTCTTTTTCCTTTGCTAAGATTTTTTTCCCATTGGGTTTTCCTTTGCAAGGTTTTAATGAGGCAATCCTATGGCACTAGAAGTTATACAAAAATATTGTACTCTTTTTCTTAGCCAAGTTTTTTCGCACAAAGTTTTCTTTGGTAAGGTTTTTAACGAGGCATATTCTTAAAAAGTGGTCATCCAAGGGGGAGTGTTAGAAATGAATTAATTAAAGTAACCGCAAAAATAAATGGTGGAAACTTAAGCCTTTAAGTTGCTTTAATGCAACTTAAAGTTATTGTAATGTAAATGTTAGTTTGTGTTATATATATATATATATATATATATATATATATATATATCTTGTATAAAGAGAGACACATAGATAAGTTTGGCGGAGACACCACCAATCCAAGAAATTGATTTGATATCAAAAGAATTATGGATGACCATTGAATGAAAGAGATTATTAATATATATATTTTGTTCTCTTCTTAATTTATCCATCATTTATAACAATAAGGACATTTTAAAAATATTTTATAAGTCTATTATCACTTTCTTTTCAAATCTTCCCACTTTTACTGAGTTTTAAAATTAGAGAAAAGAAATAAGAACGAGAGAAATTCGTAGAAAGAGATTTAAAGTCATTTATGTGTGAGTTGTTTAGGAGTGGAAATGAAAGAGAAAGAGTGAATTTTTAATCAAAATTTGGAAATTTAATCAAATTTCCTCCCAAACTTAGGAAGATTTAGGAGAAAATTTATTAAAGGCTTAGATAACTGTAAGGAATTAGCCAGGCAAGAATGGAAAAGTAGGGGAAAAATTAGGGAACAGAGAGAGAAATTGGATTGAGAGAGAAAAGCTAGAGTAAGGAAGAAGAAAGAATAAATAATAGAGAGAAAATTGTTACGAATTGTTATCAATATGGATGTCCATTCATTTCTTATTCCCTCTTTATTGGTACATGAATGATGAAATTTTCATTCATCTCCTAATTAAGTTTGTATTTGTTAGGTTTGTAATATTCATAAAGCAATCAAATTGCATAAAAGTGCGGAAGCGTGTAAAATCAGAGTTTAAAAAATTTATAAACCATATACCCGGATCACCCTTTATGCACAATTATTAATTAAACGAAAAGATAAAGAATAAAATCATACCCTTGAAGATCGAGCTTCCTCAGGTACAAGTTCACCTCCAAATCCTTTCGCGTTCAACTTGAATCCACCGGGGTTTTGTTCCTTCCTTTGATCAACGTTAGCCACCCATATGTTTGGCCTCTAGAGGTGATCCACCAAGGAAGAAGAAATTTCAAGAAGAAGGGGTATTGGCTCAAACCCTAGTTTTCTCTATCTCTATAGAAAAAGGGGTACTCTCCCAACTATTGGAATTACGTATGTTGAAAAAGTCAACAACCCTCACACCCATAATAAGACTCCTCTTATTTATTGATGTGGGCAACCCTCCTTAACAATTAAGAAATTGGGTTTTATTTAATTAATTAAATTCTTTTAATTAATTAAGCTCCCTAATCTTATTAGGGATAATTAATTAAACTCCTTTAACTAATTTTCCTTCCTAATCCAATTAGGAATAAATGAGAGTACTTATATTAAATTAATTCCTAAACTCTTTTTAGAAATTAAAATAATAATAATTGTAATAATATTAATAAGACTCCTCTTATTAATTTATATTTAATATTTCTAAAATATTAAATAATAAATATTAAGCTATTTAATTTATTCTATCACCATAGATTAAATTAAATATACATCTTTATATTATTACGATTATGCCATTAACTTCTTAAATAATTATTCTTCCTTTTATGGTGTGACCCTTTAGGTTCTCCATATTAATAGGTTGTGAATAAATCAATTAGAACAATTCTAATCTTATTTAAATAAATAAATTAAACAATTAATTTATTTAAATAAATAATATTTATTCTACTGATAGGGATAAGCCTCCTAGCGATCAACGACTTTCCGGATAATATAGATTTCAACATTAATCATAAAAGAACCTTTGAGTAAATAGTTACCGTACAATTCAATCCTTCCACCATACTGATGTCCCAATTAAATATAAGACATGGAATTACTATCAAGTCTTATTTTATTTAATTATATATATTTCGATCCTTAAATGCACAACTCAAATAATGCAAATTAGAAACTCCTTTCTAATTTCATTACGCCGCCGCCAAGGACTCTTTGGGTTGTCATTTATCGAATCACATAGGACATTTATCTTCTTTTATTAGAAGTGGTAGATTCTTTATTGATCATACATTATCTCCATGTATAACTTATTATACCCAAGCATACCCTTTGATATACCCTAAGGGTCTTAAGGAATAAGTCAAAGTATAACTCATCATACATAAGATACTATGATGATCTCAAGTCCAAGGATTACTTGTACTACTATCACTACAGAATTCCTATTGACGGTGCAAATAAAACTCCATTAGGTATTCCTTAGCGAGCCCACGTTCGGTGAACTTATTCTCTAATAAGCACCTACATACTTGCTTTAGTGTCTCCACACAAATGATCATGAGATCAATCATCCTCATCCAATGAGCAAGTTAACGTATGTACCAATCTATCCGGATTCACTAATCCCCAATTTAGTAATCCAATGATTGGGAACTATTTTAGTTTTAAGCTTTCTAAGAATTTAGATCTCATTAGAAAGATCATCATCATTATTCTAAAAGCGTTGCTTAAAACTATGGGTTTATCACATATTATAAAACAAAGATCATCGTAGATAATTAAAAGCCTTTAATAAATTAATATTTTTTATTAATAAATGAATAAGATTATTACAAAGTATATGCTTTATCATCAAACATGATTGGCTTGTGTGCATATTACTTTCAATCTCCCACTTGCACTAAAGCCAATCGCCATGGTATCTTATACTCTTCTTCTCTACAAGTAGCGATTATCCTGCTTTGTTGGATAAGCTTTAGTTAATGGATATGTAATGTTGTTCATGAGAGTCCACTATCTCTATAGTGATTTCCCATCTTTCAATGATTCTAATAATCAAATGAAAGTGCCACAACACATGTTTAGATCCTAGATGAGACTTGGGAACTATTCCTAGTTCTTTAATGAACTTTTAATCCAAACAATCAACTTGCGACTTCATTTATAGCTATATACTTTGTCTTTATCACTAAACCGAAGAACTCTTTCTTTGTTTGGAACCTTTCAATTCAACTTTGCACCCTTTGTTCAAGATAACGCTTTACCTTAAAGTGGATTTTTGATCGTCTTAGTGCGTCTCGAAAAACTTGAGTCTGTAAAGCCCTCTAGTTTTAATTCGGACCCACCATGAATATGATCACATCCTTAGTGCTTGGGTTAAGCACTTTAAGATGTTTTCAACGACTCATAGTGAACTTCTCCATAATATGGTGATCAACATCGGTCTCGTACATTTCATTGCATACATGATTGTTACTCATGCGACCTCTCTTTTCGAGGGAGTCTGTGGGGACTATAAAGAGAGATACACTCCATAGCTCATCAACATGAGACATCTCTTGGAGTTTGCCATGCTAAACGACTTTAGCATCAAATGAATATACGTTCCTTGGGTTAAGTCGAGGATCCTTTTAAGTCTATCTATATAGATTTGTATCCCCAATTAAGATACTCTTCCAAAACCATTCATGGAGGAATGTTTAGACAACTTTATCTTTACTAATTGTAGCATTGGTATGTAATTCCTCATCCGTAGTATATCAACATATAATACTAGAAATTTCACGACGCTCCCACTGACCCTTTTGTACATTACTAGAAGTCTTACCTCATCGAATGTAACTCGGATCATCATCTTACTATGATGTGTACCTCCTCATCATCATCCATGATGAATCCATACCTCCTAGGTATCTTTGGTACTATTCGGTTATGATTGGTTGTGGTACAATAGGTCTATCTACTGAGTTCCTCTTATTTGACTTATAGTATTTTGTGGTTCTTGAACTCTTCAAGATCTATTATCCTCCCACTAGCCCCTTTTAATGATAAACACCTTTATCTTAGAAGGCAGGGTGTTTCGCAATAAACACCTTTTGCTATGTAGGATTATAGAACATATGCCCTAAACTTTAGGATGTCCCACAAATCTGTACATGTCAAATTTTGTCCCAAGCTTATCCTTTGAAGCCTTTTCACATAAGTTGGACAACCCTTTATCTTAACATACTTAAGATTAGGAATCCTCCCTGTCCATAACTTTTATGGAGTCTTGGGTAGGATTTAGAGATTACCTTTTCGTAGATATGTCACTATTTCTAGGCATGACCCCGGAAGGATCTTTGGAATGTCGGTAAAATCATTATGGACCGCACCATGTCCAACAAGTACGATTTTTCATTCGGATACATCAATCAATTATTGCGTGTCGGGATGTGTCCATTATGAGAAAACCATTTGAGATGATCTAGAAACTTATTGCACAAGTATTTATTCCTTGATCTAATCAAAGAATCTTAATACTTTGCCAATTTGTTTCACTTACGAATTCTTTGAACCTTTCAAATAATTCACACTTGTATTCAACAAATACATACATTCAACTCTTTGAATGATCATCTTCTTTTCTTATACTAGTTTGTTCAATATGCAAAATATATTTTCACGTAAGTCAGTATACAAAATCCATTAAGTAATATTCAATTCTATACAAAACATTATTATTATAAATAGAACAACAATTGTTCTTAATTATAATACGAAAAAATTTATTGTCCAACAACAAAATTGAAATAATATTTCTAACAAGAACTGAAATACAATAACAACTTATTGACTTAATAGATTTTCCCATAGGCATTGCTAAACTATAAGTTTCTATGGCTAATGTAGCAACCTTTGCTTCATTTTCTACACATAGGATTACTTATATTTGTTTAGCTTTCCACTTCTGCTTGGTTCCTTCATAAATCTATATTTATGATAACCAAAGTCGGTATCCAATACCCAAGTAGAACCTTGACTTAAAGAAAAATTTATTTTAATCATGAACAAAACTCAGATTTTTCTTAGAAACTTCACTAAGCTTCTTTGGTTAGCCTCTGCAAGATGCTTCTTGCAGTTTCTTTCCAGTGTCCAGGCTTATTGTAGTGGAAGCAAACTCATTTGCTATCCGTATCAGTTTTATTCTTATTATCCTTTGTTTATGCCTTTCTATATACCTTCTTTGAATCGTTCTTCTTTTCATTTCGGAAGATCCTTTGGCCCCTACCAGTAAGACTTGATCTTTCTTGGTTGGAAAGTGACTCTCAACATTTTTCAATATGTTAAGCAAATCGGTGAGCACGATATCTAGCTTGTTCATATGAAAAATTCACAACAATTTGTGAAAGGAGTTAGGGAGTGAGTGCAAGATCAAATCTTGGCTCAACTCTCCATCCATGACAAAACCCATTGTCTAATTGATCAATCAAATTGATTATGTTAAGAACTTTTATGCATCTTTGTAGTGTCATCGGTTATTCTAGATCGGAAGAGCTCCTTAGATATCTCGATATCTTTCGGTCTACTTTCCTCACCATCAACTACTTGATGTGCGGGAATATAGTAGGAGCATCCATAGTTTCATCTTGTGACGCTGAAGCTCGTTACTTTCGTGGATGCTGAGCATGATGCATCGAGCCAATGTGCATCATTTTGCCATTTTCTAAAAGTAGCAATCTCTTTCTCAGAGGCATTATGCGCAACCATTGCGAGGATAGGCGTATTAAGGATATAAGATAGCTTTTCATTTATGAGAACTATTCTCAAATTCCTTAACCAATCCGTTTAATTGATCCGATTAATTTAGCATCTAATATGCTTATGATGATAGTAATTTTAGACATTGTAAAATTCTATAAATGAATTTGTAATTAACAACATTTTAACATACATTCTTTTATTAATTACCAAAATAATTTAGGTCTTGTTTTAAATTGGTATCTCTCACTATTTTCTTCAAACTATATTTCCTCACTTATATAGTTTAAGCAAAATCTAATTAAAGATTTGCTAGTGAGAATAAGGATCCCATTTCAAATGTATATAGCCTTGTGGTGACACAACAAACTATATATAAATAAATAGGTAGACAACTTTTGTCAATTACATCAACTATGCAACTCCTTTCTTTTTGCCTCTTAGATTATTTTGATCAAGTGGTGGCACATCCGAATTAAAATTATCCAAGTTAAGTCCAAACCTAGCACTCCATATATTCAAAAAGAAAAATATCATCCTTGTGGTGACACAACAAAACAATATTGTTCAATTTTCTTTATAAGCATCAAATGTGATAAATTAACATCTTAAATACTTAATACTTGCCTTGTGGTGACACAACAAACTCATATTAAATATTTAATACTCTATTAATTTTATCATGCTAGAAAGGCTTAACGTTCGATATTCCAAATATCTTTGAGCGCTTTAGGACTTAATATAAAAAATTGAGGGGTTTGTTATTAATTTTCTCATCTTGTTTAAGCTGCATGCACATATATATATATAAAATACGCGTCGTATTAATGAACATGCGAAGCATGTTTGCATAATATATAATATATATAGTATAAGCATGCACATATAGAATACTATATTCTACCCGGATTAATTATGGACTTTTATTCTAGTTTGGTTCACTAGAGCCACCAAGTGAACCAAAAGGTCAAACCCAGGGTGCAAGAAATAATATTTAAATATAACTATTATATTTAAACCCGGGCTCCATTACAAATGGGTCTTCAAGCGCTCCTTGCTCCTTGATCTCCAATTTTTCAAAATAATTCTAATTATTCCTATTACAAAACTATTTTAAAATAAATAGAAACCTTGATCGTGATCGAGGGAAGTACATGGGAGAGATAAAATTTACATTTAGAAAAAAATTAGAAGGCGAGGTTCATGAAACCCCATTTAATAAAACCCATAAATTCATGCATCCAACTAAAATAAAATCCAATCATATTGGTCGATAGTCCATAATCAATCCCATTTATTATCATACACATCATCATATGCATCGATAAATAACATTCATCTCATGAATAATAAACATTTAATATATATATTGATATCATTTAATGGGCAAATTTAGTTAGTATAAAATCTAATTTTGAATCAAAATAAACTCCTTTATTTTATTCCAAATTTAAATCAAAATAAAACTATTTTATTTTAATCAAAATCTTTAATCAAAATAAACTCCTTTATTTTAATTAATTATGGAATCCAATTCCATGTAAAAAAATCTTTAATTAAAATAAACTCTTTTATTTTAATTAATTATGGAATCCAATTCCATGTAAAAAAAAAAATTAAAAAGAAACACGGATTATCTTTTTCTATTCACAAATAAACTTCTTTATTTTGAATAATATGAAATCTTATTTCATATTTAAATAAACTCCTTTATTTAAGGAAATTAGGATTCTCTTTCCTATTCACAAATAAACTCTTTAATTTTGAATAATATGAAATCTATTTCATATCTAAATAAACTCCTTTATTTAAGGAAAATAAAATCTAATTTCAACTCCAATTAGTTATCATGGAATCCAATTCCAACTCTAATTAGTTAGCATGAAATTCTAATTTTAAAATTAAAATAAATCTTTTATTTTAATATTAAAATAAACCTTTTATTTTAAGATTAAAATAAACCTTTTTTATTTTAATTATAAAATTATTTAAAATTAAAATAAAACTTTATATTTAATATTAAAATAAACCTTTTATTTTAAAATTAAAATAAACTTTTATTTTAATTATATAATAATTAAGAATATATATATATATATATATATATATATATCCGAATATTATATATATATAATAAAAAAAAAAAATCGTGTTATCCTTTTTTCATGCAATCTCGATTTCCGTGTATGCATTCCTTAAAAAATAACTTGTTAATTCCGTGCATGTATGTTGCTTTGAAAAAAAAAATCAGATTCTTTCCTGTTGCTTTTGAAACATGCAATCCAAAAAAAAAAAAAATAAATAAAACAGCAACTAGCGCAACAAGCAGCTCAAAAATCCGAACTAGCGCAACAAGCAGCTCAAAAATCCGATCCTTTTTTTTTTGCGAAATCTGTTTTCGTTTTTTTTTTATTATTATTATTTAAATTTTATATAATAAAATTATGCCCAAATAAATTTTTCTAAACACATATCAATATACATATTAAATTTGAACAATTAATAATTCACATAAAGGTTTGGCTCTGATGCCACTGTTAGGTTTGTAATATTCATAACGCAATCAAATTGCATAAAAGTGCGGAAGCGTGTAAAATCAGAGTTTAAAAAAATTTACAAACCATATACGGATCACCCTTTATACACAATTATTAAATAAACGAAAAGATAAAGAATAAAATCATACCTTCAAGATCGAAGCTTCTCGTACAAGTTCACCTCCAAATCCTTTCGCGTTCAACTTGAATCCACCGGGGTTTTGTTCCTTCCTTTGATCAACGTTAGCCACCCATATGTTTGGCCTCTAGAGGTGATCCACCAAGGAAGAAGAAATTTCAAGAAGAAGGGGTATTGGCTCAAACCCTAGTTTTCTCTATCTCTATAGAAAAAGGGGTACTCTCCCAACTATTGGAATTACGTATGTTGAAAAAGTCAACAACTCATACACCCATAATAAGACTCCTCTTATTTATTGATGTGGGCAACCCTCCTTCACAATTAAGAAATTGGGTTTTATTTAATTAATTAAATTCTTTTAATTAATTAAGCTCCTAATCTTATTAGGGATAATTAATTAAACTCCTTTAACTAATTTTCCTTCTTAATCCAATTAGGAATAAATGAAAGTACTTATATTAAATTAATTCCTAAACTCTTTTTAGAAATTAAAATAATAATAATTGTAATAATATTAATAAGACTCCTCTTATTAATTTATATTTAATATTTCTAAAATATTAAATAATAAATATTAAGCTATTTAATTTATTCTATCACCATAGATTAAATTAAATACATAACATATTATTACGATTATGCCATTAACTTCTTAAATAATTATTCTTCCTTTTATGGTGTGACCCTTTAGGTTCTCCATATTAAACCGGTTGTGAATAAATCAATTAGAACAATTCTAATCTTATTTAAATAAATAAATTAAATAATTAATTTATTTAAATAAATAATATTTATTCTACAATAGGATAAGCCTCCTAGCGATCAACGACTTTCCGGATAATATAGATTTCAACATTAATCATAAAAGAACCTTTGAGTAAATAGTTACAAATGCATAATTCAATCCTTCCACTATACAATGTACCAATTAAATATAAGACATGGAATTATTGTCAAGTCTTATTTTATTTAATTATATGTATTTCGATCCTTAAATGCACAACTCAAATAATGCAAATTAGAAACTCCTTTCTAATTTCATTCTCCTCGCCAAGGACTCTTTGGGTTGTCATTTATCGAATCACATAGACATTTCTCTTCTTTTATTAGAAGTGGTAGATTCTTTATTGATCATACATTATCTCCATGTATAACTTATTATACCCAAGCATACCCTTTGATATACCCTAAGGGTCTTAAGGAATAAGTTAAAGTATAACTCATCATACATAAGATACTATGATGATCTCAAGTCCAAGGATTACTTGTACTACTATCACTACAGGAATTCCTATTGACAGGCAAATAAAACTCCATTAGGTATTCCTTAGCGAGCCACGTTCAGTGAACTTATTCTCTAATAAGCACCTACATATTTGCTTTAGTGTCTCCACACAAATGATCATGAGATCAATCATCCTCATCCAATGAGCAAAATAACGTATGTACCAATCTATCCGGATTCACTAATCCCCAATTTAGTAATCCAATGATTGGGAACTATTTTAGTTTTAAGCTTTCTAAGAATTTAGATCTCATTAGAATGATCATCATCATTATTCTAAAAGCGTTGCTTAAAACTATGGGTTTATCACATATTATAAAACAAAGATCATGTAGATAATTAAAGCCTTTAATAAATTAATACTTTTATTAATAAATGAATAAGATTGTTACAAAGTATATGCTTTATCATCAAACATGATTGGCTTGTGTGCATATTACTTTCAGTATTTCCTTTCATCTTCTATATTTCATACATGTATTTATAAAGCCTATATACAGAGGCTTACAATCCATGTATTGATAGACTTAAAGAATATAAGACTCTCTTTTTATTCTATCCTTGTGTTATCTCTAATTATATAATACGTTATTAGTATGAATCTCTAATCTTTCAAGTTGTGATACTCAAAAATCTAATTTTCAGGTAATTTTATTTTGCCAAATTGGTTATGGATTTTCTTGAGGCATATACATATATATAAAATATTATATTAATAGGAATTACGTTATATTAATAGTTTACAATGTAAACTGTTACATGGGTTCATAAGACTATTACATTATCATAAAAATGTAACTAAATCCAGTGGCCAAAAGTAATTAAAAAGCTTAAGGTGCATGGTATGTGCATGGTTACTCTATCAACCATAATATATTCTATATACGAGTATGAAAGTCCTTCTGTAATTTTATATATATATATATATATATATATATATGTTGAATTAACCGTGTCAAATTTTTAACGTACAATCATGCATATATGCATTTAATAGTTTTGTCCAACAAAATTTGTTATAATTGCTTATTCACTAAATATAAATTATGAAAAAATCAGTTTCAAAATCATTAAATTACAAATGTGTTTCAATGATTATGTTTTAGCTACTTGATTTACTTGGCACTTGTTAGGTTTACTAGTTTCTTTATCTTAATTGTAATATACTAATATAGCATGAACATCTTTATGATGTTCAAAATGCAGTCTTGCCCTTAGCCACTGTAATTAGGGGTGAGCATGGTGCGGTTTGAAGCCCAAACCACACCCGAAACCGCTTAGGTACGGTTTGACAAATCCAAAATCGCACATGAAATCGTTTATGATTGGTGTGGTGCAGTTTAAAATTGTGCGTTACAGTTTTATTTGATGCGGTTTCGGTTCCAAAACGAATTGAAACAACAAAAAGGTATAAGTTTTTAATAGAATTTAACACAGAGCTCTAAACCTAAATACATAATAAGCTAGATAGATGATGGTGTTTACAATAATATTGAAGCTGCTTCTCCTGTGGGTTTTACTACTATTCAGATGCACAATTTCTTCATCACATTCCAACAGGTCTAATGGGTAGAAAAAATAAGTAACAAAACATCTTAATTATAGCATACAACAATTACATAAATGCAATAATAACTAACTAGTGCAAGAATGAAATATTAAAACTAGAAGACCTCCACCCCAAATGTGGTCCATCAAATCATACAAAGCTTGTCCTACTCATAAACCCCTACCCCCAAAAAGAGTAACAATAAAATTAAAAATATAAAGAATAACTACTGTTAAATTACATATTCATCAAGCATGATAATACTTATAAAGAAATTGCAGTATTAAATATAAAAATTCAATTTTTTTTGCCAACTATAGAAAAGAGGAAACGTTCAGCAAATTCTCTAAAGTAACATAGATTGCAGTGAGGTAAGAATGGAATTAACGGAGTTGCATTAGAAGATAATCTATAGGGTCAAAGAAAAAATTATATACTATAGCAGGAATAGAGAAGAAAACCCTATATTCAGATTGATACTTGGTATATTTTCATCCCTTGTGGTGACAAGGAAACTTTATTGAGTAATTTAAAATGGCGCTAAACCGAAAAAAAAATATAATTTGAGCAATTTGAAACTTCCTTGAGCAATTTGTCAATTTCATCCTTCATACAGACATATACACACATGGTGCGGTTTTAGTTTTATGCATGCGATTTTGGCTAGTAACCAAATCAGAACCATAAATTTGGCTATTCAACCCACCTAAAACCACAACATACGCTGGAACCGTTGGTGTAGTTTATGTGGTTTTTGGTGTGGTTTTAGTTCTAATTTGGTTTCTTGCTCAGCCATAACTGTAATATGTTCATTTCTTAAAAAAAATATCGGCTAAATTGTTAAATTATGTATTGTAAAATTTTTATATTTTCTTATAATAATTTCTACATACTTGTGAGAGTTTATAATGTCAAACCTTGCAAAATTCGAATTTGTGGCTCTTGACATTACAGGAAAGAATTATTTATCATAGGTGTTAGATGCTGAAATTCATCTAGATGCAAACGGTCTCGGTGATACCATCAAAGAAGGGAACAAAATATCTAGTCAAGATAAGACCAAAATGATGATATTTCTTTGTCATCACCTCCATGAGGAACTTAAAACTGAATACTTGACTATTAATGATCCGCTTATCCTTTGGACAAGTCTAAAGGAAAGATATGACCCCACCAGAAAACTGTAATACTCCTTAAAGCTCATTATTGTAAGACCCCAACTTTTATGAATAAAGATTTAATTTTCTCTAAATGTTATTTTGAATAATAAGGTGTGGATATAGTTGTGGGTAATATTTACAAAATTTTCAAAGTAAGCAGGTTGTCATAAAATATTCGTTTGGTCGGGGAATATCCATACGACGGCACAATCATTGGTGGATCCCACAACGGAATTACTATCGGATATAGAAAGCGACAGAAATAACCTTTTTATAAAAATAACTACAAAACTTTTACCGTTAACTGTTGAAATACCTGGTGATAAAAGTACAGTAATACGTGTGGTTGTACAGTAGTACACGGTATTGCAGAGTATCTTTGATTATTGATGCTTATGTGAAAAGTCACTCAGTTCAATTATTGCAACAGTAGTTGATGCATAGTATCTCGTATTATTGATTCAATTATTGTCACAGTATAAGCTGCACAATATTTTATATTATTAAATCAATAAATGAGATGACACTGTTATTCATATTATTATTTGCATTATTGATAATGTCTAGAAAGTTTTGTCGAGAAAAGGGGTTTGGTCATCTAATTTCGCGACAATAAGGAGAATTCCTTATCGGAAAGCCCCCTCTTTCCTAGGAATGATCTGTTTGTTAATATTGTGAGTTATAATATTAATGATGAATAAAAATGTGATTAGTCAAGTGAATTGTGATAAATAAAAGGGGTTTGTCATGAAGTATTTATTATAAATTTGGCTTATTACATGGACCCCCACTTACTCATTTTTCAAAATTGTCGGTAGAAAGTTATCTCAGTTTTTGTTTTATATTTCATAGTGTTTGCATAGTATAGCATAGTATTGCATAGTACTCCATAGTGTTTGCATAGTGCTGCATAGTAAAATTAGATTTTTAGTCGAACGTCGCCCGTGATTTTTTTCTGTTTACCTGTGAATTTCTAATTCAAATAGTACCCTGTCATTCTCCTATAAATAGGATGCTTAGTTTAGAAATGAAAATCACACCAGAATCAGAGAATTCTTTTTCTATAATATTAAGTGTATTTCTTTTGAGTTTAAGGAAACTTTGAGTGTAGCAAATAGTGAAAGTTTTTTTCAAGAATATCCCCGCTATACCAGCCAGAAGTACTCTCCTTTTAAGGTAAGAGATATTATTTTTGTTCAGTATTCGTAATAAATAATATTTTCTTCCATACTCTGTAGTATGTAAGTAATATTATTTCATTTCATATTTTTAATTCTACACTTATTTTGATAAGTATTACTTCTATACTACTTGAAATTAATAGAATATCCTTGAAATTTGCGCTTCATCTAGTATCATTTCACAAAAATAATTTTCTGAACATTCTTGTTAAATTTTAATCTTTTCATGCCAGGGTACTGTCGACGTCGGGATTTTTAGTGTCCCTTTTCGTTACTTGTTCTTTGATGTTCTCATGTTAATGTGAGATTTGTTTGAAAAAATAATTGAAAAAGGTCCGACATGTATAATGTCGACGATTTGAATTTAAGAGTCGACAGTTGGTGTTTTTAACTAGTTGCACCAACGCAACCGAAAAAGTTTGTACATTGACCCAGTGATGTGACACTGCTAAACGGGTCTGTGAAACCGAGATTCATTAGGGTTCGGGGGCTTGATTATGCGGAGAGAAGGTGTTAGGCACCCCTCGACATCCGTGTTGCCACGGTGATCGCCACTTCTCAAAGAAACTATTATATGAATGTGTGTGTGTGTTTGTGTGGATCAATGTGCAATTATTTGAAAGTAGTTCGAGGCCTCATTCTCACCTATATACACAAGGTTTGAATTTATAGAAAAATTCAGTCTTAACCAAGATATAGCAATGAAGTTTTGTTAAAGAGGTTTTTCAAACCCTGTGCTCAATAGGAATTAAGACCTTTTCATACTTCCATTTTATTGTTAAATGTTCGGCTTGTTTGCTTTTATTTTCGTGATGCGAGGCATCTTCAAAAAAATAATATACAGCAGTGTTAAACTTGTGAGACCCCAAATTTTATGAATAAAGATTTAAATTTCTCGAAATATTTTTTTTAATATTATGGTGTGGATTTGATATAATATTATAGTTGTGGGTAATATTTATAAATTTTGTAAAGTATGCAAGTTGTTATATAATATTTAAGTTGTTATATAATATTCAATTGGTCGGGGAATATTCTTTTTGTCGAAAAATATTAAATACGATCAAGACAATCATCATTAAGTGGACCCCTGGCGGAGGTATTGTCGTATTTAGAAAAAGACAGAATTATCTTTTTATAAAAATAATGGCGAAAGTGTTACCATTAAAATGTTGAACTAGCCGGTAGTAAAAGTACAGTAATACGTGTGGTTGCATAGTAGCACATGGTATTGATTATTGATGCTTACGTAAGAAGTTACTCAGTTATACTTAATTATTACTACAGTAATTACTGCATCATATCTCTCATATTATTGATTCGATTATTGTCACAGTATCATCTGCATAATATGTTATATTATTAAATCAATAATTGAGACAACAAAGTTATTTATATTATTAAATTGCAATATTTACAATGTCTAGAAGTTCTATAAAGGAGAGGTTTGGTCATCTAATTGCGTGCTAATAAGGAGAAATCCTTATCGGAAAGCCCCCTCTTTCCTAAGAACGACCTGGTTGTTAAATATTATGAGTTATAATATTAATGATGAATGTTATTAAAAATCGAATTTAAGTTTGGAGTTGAATTTGGAGACGTGGACATGATATTTGAGTCCGGAGCGATGAAATTAGTAGAAATAGACTACAAACACAAAATTTGTTGGGGTTGACTTTTTGGTCAAAAAAAGTCAACAGTGGACTTTTTCAGAAAAAGTCAAACTTCGAAATTTCAAAAATAAAATTTTTGAGAAAAATATTTCCATTGTGTTGGGATTGTTAGTGTTAGTGAAAATCGATATTTATTTCGATAATAATTGATGTCTTGAGGTTATATTGACCAATCGGGTAATTAACCGGATAAATGAGCAATTAATTGCTATTAATTCACATGATTATAACTATTTGTTCACATGTGTGTACTATTGATTCACATTCTGGTACTATTAGGGGAGTTGGTGCAAGATTGATAATTCTTGCATGACTAAGTTAAAAATGGAGGTATAGATGGAGGTACTATACTGTAATTCATATTTTCACATGATTATAACTATTGATTCATATGATTGAACTATTGATTCACATTATTTACTATTAGGGGAGGTGGTGCAAGTTTGATAATACTTACAGGACTAAATTAAAAATGAAAAAAAAGGTGAAGGTATTGTACTGTAATATTTTGAGCCCCAAAATGTGCAATTATCGAAACTATATTTTCCTATAAATAGAAGCTCATTCTTCCTTCATTTCACACCAATTCACTAAATCTTTAGAGAAATTATTATAGAGAGAAATTATAGAGAGAAAGAAGAAGAGAAGTCTGCTACCTCACTATTCTAATATCCAGTTTCTTCTAAGGTAAGGGGTATTATTTCTTTCGTATTCATGAAGAGAGCTATATGTTATTCCATTCCTTATTATTATGTTGGAATAACTTTTATACATGCAATAACTTGCATACATGGTGAAATTCTTCTATTATTCCATTCTTTATTATTCATTGGAATAAACTGTCTATGGTTCCATTCTTTATGGCGGTCTATCGCATGCACTGGTGAATTCTGTTGTTATTCCATTCTTTATTATTACATTGGAATATCATGCATGCAATGCGGATTTACGCGCATGCGGTTTGGTTCCATTCTTTATTATTACATTGGGAATAACATGCATGCGGGATTCTACGCATGCATGGTGAATTCTTACATTATTCCATTCTATATTATTACATTGGAATAACTTTGTCATACATGTGGATTACCACATGCATGGTGAATGATCCTTTGTATTTATTCCTTATTAAATTATGGAAATGATGCATTTACGTGGATTACGCATGGCAAAAGGTGAAAATCCATTTGTAGTTTCGTAATTTTTACGACCCTCAAAAGTTACGGAAAAATTTGAAATGATAATTTGATGAGTTTTTTTCTATATTGTGTCCCAAAGATGGCGATTTTTAGATGTATAGATTAAGAGTTATGGATTTTATAGGAAAAGACTATTTTAAAAGTAAACCCTTATAACTCCTTGTGGTTTACTCCAAAATTGGTAAAATTTTTATTGGGAGTACATGTATATAACATGATTATACCCTTTAAATTTCAGAATTTTTGGACAAAAGAACAATTTATGATAAATGTCTAAATATTCGGCAGTTTTGGCCATATGAAAAATAGTAAATGAATTTTAAAAATTCCGAGAAAAATATATGTTCAATATGAGACTATATTATGCTAAATCCCATAAAAGAAATATTTTTGAGACTGATTTGATATTTTTCATGAAAATAAACTAGTTATGAGTAAATGAATTAAATATGTTATGTGAAGTAACAAAATTGGAAAATATGATTTTATGGCTTGGGAATCTTATATAGGATATATGCAGATTTTTGATGAGGGATTTGATCATTGGTTATGAAATCTTATGAGTATGACATTTTTAAATGATTAAATGCATTATTTGGTAAAGTGTAAACAATTAAAATAAATTGATTATAAGTTTAAGTAGTGATTAAAATATTGATATAATATTAATAATATAAGATTATTTGGATAATATTTGGATAAATTTTAAGTCTTTAATATTTGTCCTTATTTTCGTTTGATTAATGCTTATATCATTGTCATCATCCTCATGCTTATATTGTGATGAAAGTCATCTTTGGCTTACGTGCATAGATGGACATGTTATGATTATGACCAGGGATTATTCGGTATAATCATGACCGTAATGTGACGAATGATGTGGTAAAAGTCCTTAGTGGCCTGAAGTGCATTGATGGACAGTTTTTAGTATGATTATGACCAGGGATTATTCGGTATAGTCATGACCATTGATGATTTAATGAATATCCTTGGCCCGTAGTGCAGGGAAGATTCAATGATGTGGTTTATTTATTAAGCTGAGTCTTAGCGATAAAAATTGATGAAGACATTTTAAGTCATAGAAGATAGTAGATATCATGCTCTACTTGACTCTTCTAATGGATTACTTATTCCACTGCATTTAAACTTGATGTCTATTGTATTTTATCAGTTTAACATTGTTGAAGGCTAATGATAATTTATTTTACATTATCTTAGTCATAATATTTCTTACTGGGCTAGTTGAGCTCACCCTTTCTTCATTATTCTCTTCAGGAAATGAGAACATAGCCGGGACTAGTCAGGGAATGGAGTGATGGTCTAGATGATAGCATTAGTAGTCCTCACTATTCTGTTAAATAGTGTGACAATAAATGTAATGAGGACTCCATTGAGTGTGGATATTGTCAAGATGACAATATTCTTATTAAAACTCTTAGATTATGTTTTGTCGTATTTTACACGACTGTTGTATAATTAAGTTATATTTGAATTTTATACCATATATTTGGCGAGTCAAGATGGGTTATGTATACCTGTTTTGGGGCCGTCACAGTTGGTATCAAAGCTTAGGGATATGATCCCTGGCTGAGATGTGAGACAAGAACTAGAAGGGGAGAGATGGGAAATTCCTTCGCTAGTATGACCTACCTAAGTTTATTTGGTCTTTAATTGGTCGATCAGAGTATAGGGATAATATGTGATATGTTAATTAACGCTTGTTTTGTGGCAGTGTTTGAAAATGGCATCTAAAAATGTTGAGATCAGCAATGAAGCACATGAGATCATTGAGACACCTTTAATCACCAACCAAGTTAATGTGATGTCAGACGAAGAAGAAATTAGAGATATCTACGTGGTGAGTGAAGAACTAATAGTTGCATTTTTAGAGCTAGTCGTGAGTGCAAGGTGAGAGTGAAGAGTGAAGAAGAAGAGGAACATGAGGAGAATTTATTAGAAGAATTTTTTATGATCGAAATTTAGAATTACAAAATCGTATTCTTGAGTTAGAAGAAGCGGTGAAGAATGGCGGTGGTCGTGGAGCAAAGGATGCAACAATTCAAAAATTGTGTTACCCGATGTGCGATGCTTGAGCAGAAGCACTCTTTGGCGAGTATAAGATATTAGAATTTGGAATTTGGGAATGCTATGATCAAGGTTTTGATGAAAGAAGAAGCAAATGAGCGAATGAGAATAGATGATGCATGGGTAAAAAAAAGCGCGACAGCGTTGATATTGTAGAAAAAAGGCGTCCGATCTAATAAGGCCAAAATAGATGAATGGATTTTTGCTTTTGAATGACAATTGGGAGAATCAACATCGAATTGAGAATTACCGGTGTAGAGCGGTTGACCCCAATTCGATATGGATGGAGAGTAATGATTTGAATCATGGATCGAGGAATGTGGCGAAGCAATTAAAGGGTGGAATGTACTATATAGCAAATTTAAGTCCAACTAGGGATGGTGGCGCTTAAAGGATGTTCCAGACAAGTCAAACTCTGTAGTTTAAGTGAGAGCGTTTATCGAGGAACCCGAATGAAGTTATCACGAGTAAGTTAATCATAAACTCTTGCAAAGTCTATACCTTATTCGATACCGGTTCTACCCACTTTTTTATTTCACCTAGTGGTGTTCAATGTTTGAACTTGGCTCTTTTATCTGTTGAAACTCTGTTAGGAGAAACATTCGTTACCTCCACTATTTATAAATCTTGTTTAATTCAAATCGACACTTTCACATTACCTGTCGATCTTATTTCTTTGAAAATACTTGCATTTGATGTGATTTTAGGGATTGATTGGTTAACTACTCATCATGCTAAAATCGATTATTTTTCGTAAGGTTGTTAGCTTTCATATTCTAACCAACTTTGTTATGTGAATTCAAGAAACCAAACCACTAAAGTCGATCATTGTCATATCAAGCCATAAATAAAGAGAGCCACGAGCCTTTCATTTGGTGACTTCAAGTCTTGAAATGCAACCTAGAAAGCTAGAATATCCGTGGGGGTGGCGTCGTGAATAATGTGTGGCAAGTTGATAGATATCAATGTGATGTGTTATCAAGTCTTGGATGAGGATCACGATTTTGAATGATATTTCTATTGTTAATAAATTTCTCAAACGTATTCACGAAGACTTCTTAGCTTACCCTAGGCGTGAAATCGAATTTTGTATTGATTGGATACAAAACCCATTTCAGTTAATAACTTTGTATAATGATGAAGATAAAGTTAAAGACTCTAAGGACCCATGTAGTGATATCAAATATACGAGTAGAATCGACTTTAATCGATAAAGTTAAAGCCGCTCAAGTTACACACCCGAATCTGATGAATGTGAAGAAGGTTCAAGAAGGCGTTATCTCAACCCTCGATTTAATTAGCCCATTTGAAATCCTCGATGGAGTAGGAACTGTGGCCTATAGACTCATTTTACCACCAAGTATGTCGCGTGTTCATAACGTTTTTCACATATCGATGTTACGTAAATATGTGGATGACCCGAACCACGTTATTAAATTAGAACTAGATGAGATAGCAAGAAGATTTAACGTATGAGGAGATCGTGTTAAAATCTTGGATAAGAAGGATCGTATTCAACACTCAAAGGTTATACCTCAAGAGTTAAAATATGAAATAAAGTCAAGGTATCCTCATCTCTTGACATACCAAGTAAATGCGTACGTAAATTTAGAGGCAAAATTTCATAGGGAGGAGATTGTGAGACCCCAAATTTTATGAATAAAGATTTAAATTTCTCAAAATATTTTTTTAATATTATGGTGTGGATTTGATATAATATTATAGTTGTGGGTAATATTTATAAATTTTGCAAAAGTATGCAAGTTGTTATATAATATTTGATTGGTGGGGAATATTCTTTTTATCGGGGAATATTAAATGCGACAACACAATCATTAGTGGACCCCACAACGGAAGTATTATCGTATTTAGAAAATGGCGAATTATCTTTTATAAAAATAACGGCGAAAGTGTTACCGTTAAAAGCTGTTGAACTACCCATTAGTAAAAATACGATGTCTGGCGTGGTTGCATAGTAGTACACACGGTATTGATTATTGATGCTTACGTAAGAAGTCACTCGGTTATACTCGATTATTACTACGATAATTGTTGCATCATATCTCTCATATTATTGATTTGATTATTGTCACGATATCATCTGCGCATAATATGTTATATTATTAAATCAATAATTGAGGCGACAAAGTTATTTATATTATTAAATTGTAATATTTACAATGTCTAGAAGTTACATCGAGGAGAGGTTTGGTCATCTAATTGCGGCATGATAAGGAGAAATCCTTATCGGAATGCCCCCTCTTTTTGGGAGCGACACGGTTGTTAAATATTGTGAGTTATAATATTAATGATGAATGTTATTAAAAATTTAATTTGAGTTCGGAGTTGAATTTGGAAACGCGGATGTGATATTTGAGTCCGGAGCGATGAAATTAGTAGAAATAGACTATAAACACAAAATTTGTTGGGGTTGACTTTTTGGGCAAAAAAAGTCAACAGTGGACTTTTTCAGAAAAAGTCAAACTTCAAAATTTCAAAAATAAAATTTTTGAGAATAATATTTCTATTGTGTTGGGATTGTTAGTGTTAGTGGAAATCGACATTTATTTCGATAATAATTGATGTCTGGAAGTTATATTGACCAATCGGGTAATTAACCGGATAAATGAGCAATTAATTGCTATTAATTCACATGATTATAACTATTTGTTCACATTTGTGTACTATTGATTCATATTTTGGTACTATTAGGGGAGTTGGTACAAGATTGATAATACTTGCATGACTAAGTTAAAATGGAGGTATAGATGGAGTCTTACTATTTGTAATTCGTATTTTCACATGATTATAACTATTGATTCACATGATTGAACTATTGATTCACATTATTTACTATTAGGGGAGGTGGTGCAAGTTTGATAATACTTGCAGGACTAAATTAAAAATGAAAGAAAAGTTGAAGGTATTGTCTTTGTAATATTTGAGCCCAAAACATGCAATTATCGAAACTATATTTTCCTATAAATAGAAGCTCATTCTTCCTTCATTTCTCACCAATTTTCTAAAGCTTTAGAGCAATTATTATAGAAAGAAATTATAGAGAGAAAGAAGAATAGAAGTCTGCTAACTCACTATTCCAATATCCAGTTTCTTCTAAGGTAAGGGGTATTATTTCTTTTGTATTCATGAAGAGAGCTATATGTTATTCCATTCCTTATTAAGTATGTTGGAATAACTATCATGGTGAAATCTTCAATCTTTATTATACATGGTGAAATTCATTTTATTATTCCATTCTTTATTATTATTACATTGGAATATAATGCGTCTATGCATGCATGGTGAATTCTATCTATCTACACGGTGGAATATCAGTGAATTACATTGTTATTCCATTCTTTATTATTCCATTCTTTATTATTACATTTGGAATATCACATGCATGCGGATTATGCGTGACTGAGTTCCATTCTTTATTATTCATTGGGATTAACTTTGTGCATGCGGTCTATCGCATGCATGGTGAATTCTTCTTTATTCCATTCTTTATTATTACATTGGAATAACTTTGTCATGTGGATTACCACATACATGGTGAATGATCCTTTGTATTCATTCCTTATTAAATTGTGGAAATGATCTATTTACGTGGATTACCCCATAGCGGGTGAAATTCCATTTGTAGTTTCGTAATTTTTCTGACCCTCAAAAATTCTGGAAAATTTTGAAATAATAATTTGATGAGTTTTCTATATTGTGTCCAAAGATGGCGATTTTTGGATGTATAGATTAAGAGTTATGGATTTTATGGGAAAAGAATATTTTAAAAGTAAACCCTTATAACTCCTTGTGGTTAACTCCAAAATTGGTGAAATTTTTATTGGGAATACATGTATATAACATGAGTATACCCTTTAAATTTCAGAATTTTTGGACAAAAGTATAATTTATGATAAATATCTAAATATTTGGCAGTTTTGGCCATATGAAAAATAGTAAATGAATTTTAAAAATTCTGAGAAAAATATATGTTCAATATGGGACTATATTCTGCTAAATATCAGAAAAGAAATATTTTTGGGACTGATTTGGTATTTTTCATGAAAATGAACTAGTTATGAGTAAATGAATTAAATATGTTATGTGAAGTAACAAAATTGGAAAATAGGATTTTATGGCTTGGGAATCCTATATAGGGTATATGCAGATTTTTGATGAGGGATTTGATCATTGGTGATAAAATCTTATGAGTTTGGTATTTTTGAATGATTAAATGCATTATTTGGTAAAGTGTAAACAATTGAAATAAATTGTTTATAAGTTTAAGTAGTGATTAAAATATTGATATAATATTAATAATATTAGATTATGAGTTTATTAAGTGATTGATAATATTTGGATAAATTTAAAGTCTTTAATATTTATCCTTATTTTTGTTTGATTAATGCTTATATCATTGTCATCATCCTCATGCTTATATTGTGATGAAAGTCATCTTTGGCTTACGTGCATAGATGGACTTGGTATGATTATGACCAGGGATTATTCGGTATAATCATGACCGTAATGTGACAAATAATGTGGTGAAAGTCCTCAGTGGCCTGAAGTGCATTGATGGACAGTTTTTGGTATGATTATGACTAGGGATTATTCGGTATAGTCATGACCATTGATGATTTAATGAATATCCTTGGCCCGTAGTGCAGGGAAGATTTGATGATGTGGTTTATTTATTAAGCTGAGTCTCAGCGATAAAAATTGATGAAAACATTTTAAATCATAGAAGATAGTAGATATCATGCTCTACTTGACTCTTCTAATGGATTGCTTATTCCGCTGTAGTTAAACTTGATGTCTATTGTATTTTATTAGTTTAACATTGTTGAAGGCTAATGATAATTTATTCTGCATTATCTTAGTCATAATATTTCTTACTGGTCTAGTTGAGCTCACCCTTTCTTCACTGTTCTCTTCAGGAAATGAGAACGTAGCCGGGACTAGTCAGGGAATGGAGTGACGGTCCAGATGATAGCATTAGTAGTCCTCACTATTCTATTAAATAGTGTGACAATAAATGTAATGAGGACTCCACTGAGTGTGGATATTGTCTAGATTACAATATTCTAAATAAAACTCTTAGATTATGTTTTGTCGTATTTTACACGACTGTTGTATAATTAAGTTGTATTTGAATTTTGTACCATGTATTTGGCGACTCAAGATGGGTTATGTATACCTGTTTTAGGGGCGTCACAGAACCCTTTATGGGCATGACAGCCATCCAAGAAAATTTGTACACTGTAAATAATGTACAAAAACGCCACTACATTTCGAAAAAAGTCCATCACGGAACCAGAATCTAGATTCGATGAGATCGAATCTGTGATCACATGATTCTAGGCTCACATGATATCTGCGGTTTGTATGGAAAGCGATAGCGATTATATATATATATAAAAGTCGTAAATATATATATATATATATGTGTGTGCATGATCACCACTGAGAAACAACTCCATGGGGGATCGAAATATAAATAAAGCGAAGAATTGCTATCAATACGAAGTAAACTCAAAGGGACTTGAATGTAAATAAAGTCGTAAAAGATATCAAGCGCCACTTAAGTAAGCTCTACAGTAGGACGAAATGTAAAGAAAGTCATAAAAGGCCCACGAAGTAAACTCCAGGCCTAAGAGAAATGTAAATATATATATATATATATATATATATAAAAGCGA
This sequence comes from Panax quinquefolius, assembly GCA_020205615.1. Taxonomy (NCBI): domain Eukaryota; kingdom Viridiplantae; phylum Streptophyta; class Magnoliopsida; order Apiales; family Araliaceae; genus Panax; species Panax quinquefolius. Next base: position 47,881,944 of record CM035161.1, read on the forward strand.
TAAATGCTCCAGATATAAAATCCAGGCTCATCGGATATGTCCGACAACAATTATGTATATATATATATATATATAAAAGCAATTAAACATATAGGATATAAAATCTGGGCTCATCGAATGAGTCGACAATAATATTTATATATATATATATATATATATAAGCAAATAAACGCATAGGATATAAAATCTGGGCTCATGATGATGTAGATCGACAGCGTTTTTATATATATAAGTATATATATATATATAAAAGCAAATAAACGCTCTAGACATAAGTCTAGGCTCAATCGAGACATAACTCGATAATGTTAGTCCATATAAAAATATATACATATATAAGTATATATATAGAGAAAGAAATGAAAACCATGGATAGAAAGTAAGGCATACACACACACAACACGACTCTCAATGTGTAGAATAGTGTGTGCAAATATGAAGAGAAAGGCTTTATAGAGTATAAGAAAACTTTTGCGGGCACATGCCAACGCAGCTTCTATAACTCTAAATGGATAAACACTCAGCTCCCACCGATAAATATATAACTGTATGTGGGCTAATAGGTGTTAAAAAAGAGCAAGCACTCAATATAAGGTGTGTATAAAGCAAATTGGATAGGGCTTCCTCGCCTTTTTCTTTTTTAAAATGGCTAGCCCAAGCTCTATATTTATAGAGCTGCTAGCCGCAGGTGTACCTGCGGCAGCCCGGGGTTCTACGGGTCCTGTCGTCTCAAAGTACGTGCACTCGTGAACTATAATGTCTGCTCGAACTTACAGAACTTCAATCCGAACATCCGAACAAGGTATATACGACCTTCTTCGGATTGCTTGTGTCGAGAGTTATGCAATGACATGGAATAGAGGTTGTACGAAGTCAGGAAGAGGTGACCATGCCCATGGTCTTCAAGCTTCAAATTCTATCCGGTGTGCTGCCACGCGTAATAGTCACTCGGGATTGGAACTCCTGGTTCTTGAAGGACATTGTTGTATGTATGTATGAATGAAGCGTTGAGACGACACACATGTGTTGAAGTAGCAAGATGACATATGACTCCCCATCGGGGTTATCGCCGATTTGAGTTAAAAGTAGACGTTGCTCAGGGCTACATCTGAGACTGGACTGCTGCAAGTGTTAAATGCTGCAATATCATCTTGTGGATGCCTGTCTGCCCGGTGTTAGCTTCGGGTCTGAGGTATGAGTGCCTCGGCAGGAGGTCTGATTAAAGCTGATAGCATTTGAAATAAACATTTTTGGAGTTATCGTCGGAACTGCAACATCATTCCTTGGGGTTATTGCCAAGGACGAAACTCGGGGTTATCTCCGAGGTTGGAAATGATCCTTCTGGTGTGTGTTCTAGGGTTTGAGACTGATACTCCCGGTGTATGATCCGAGGTTGAAACTAAACTTCCGGTAGTATCTGGAATGGATGTGAGCTGTCTTCCAGGGTTATATTCGAAAGACGATTCTGCCCTCCTGCAATGTTAATAACAGTTGTGCAAAAAAATTTGAGTGTCTATAGATGCCCCTCTTTATCATATTCATGCAACGCGAGGCATGGATAGGATAAAGAATCCTAGACACTTGAAATGCAACAAGATAAACATGATGCTATATGCAGCAACATGATGCAAATGTATAATGCACAATTGTCAATTAATCCTATTGGGATGACAATCACTGATGCCTTGGACATGCGATCCAAGTCTTCAAGGATGTTGACATTTGGGCTATCACCAAAGTCGTGAATCCTAGACACATACTTCATTCTCTATAGAGGTGCCTCTTATGTATAAGAGATCTGTGGGGATAAAGCTTTGTCTGCTTGCGGATGTGTATAACATATCCCACCATCCTATCGGAGTTACTGCCAACAATATGCACTTGTCAGGGTTGCCTAACCTTCGTTGATGTGTGTATCACCGGATAGATCCCTGCTGGGTACATTGTTAAGGCTGCTTGATGTTCATTGATGTGTGTATCAATGATTACGTTGAGTTGTAATCCTTGTTGGGACGTATGTCAAGGTTGTTTGACCTTCATTGATGTATGTATCAATGGTTGCATTGCGTTGTAACCCCCGCCGGGGATATTTGAAAATGTTGTGTTGTGGCCCCCGCCAGGGATATGTCATTGGTTCGTGACTTTGGCGTTATATCCCCCGCCGGGGATACGTCTTTAATTTGTAACTTCGAAGTTGTTACCCCCACCGGGGATACGTCTTTAATTTGTAAAAGATCAGAATTTTGTCGAGGGGATAAATCGTGGTGGCCGATATTCATTGACTGCATCGGACCTTTGTGAGGTATTGCCGAGCATGATTTGTGAAAGCTGAGGCCACTGGTATCGTATATCTTATATGCAGGAAAATACCAATGTGGAGCCAGAATTTGGCTCATGAAAACTAGGATTCCAGGCTATTCCGCTCAATCGCGTAGCATTTTTATTCCTAATTTGGCCTTTTCAGCTTGTGAGACCTCTTTTGCAACTCTAACTGGAGTGAGCCGGAGGTGTGGGACCCGAGAGTTGACTCCTACTTTGGAGGAGTATGCACGGTTGACGATGCTGTCGTTGGACAGACCTTACGTGCACATGGCGATCGAAGACATGAGTAGACAGTTCATAACCCTCACCGGATTGATGCGTAGAGTGGTACATGATGAGATTACATCCGGCCACGTGATATCCCAATGTTTTCTGTTTGACAGATTTGGCTCTGAGGATAGTTATGCACCGCATTCAGGGGATTTCACCACACTAGAGGATCAGTGGCATTTGGCCAGAGTGGATGTACTACTGCTGTGCATATTGTCATATGTCTACATGCCACTGTACATGGATGAGCTGGACATCGACGTCATTATGGCAGTGAGAGCTCTCCGGGAGGGTCACACCATCCTACCGATGATTATGGCAGAGACTTTGAGGTCGGCCACATATTCTTTATATTTATCAAGATGAGAGTGTTCATAAGCGGCTTCGGTTATCTTTGTATGTGTGGTTTATGTCACACTTGGGACCGATCGGAACATTCAGACGGCATGGATATTGTTAAACCCATGATATAGCAATGTTGTACTCCTTCTAGCCTGCGGAGTGTACAAATGTTGCATCTTGGTCAGCTTTCCTGGCAGGGATCGAAGATCCATTTGCTATATTATCGTGTACAGGGCTTAACTCACCCTATAGCTTTATTACTTATGCTCCAGGCATGGATTATCTACCTCTAGCTGGTTTGAGAGGGATGATCACCTACCACCCACTGGCCGTGATGTGTCAGTTTGACCAGTTTTAGGATTTCCACCTATATGAGGGGGCGGTGATTCAACGTTTCGCTTCTCGCCATTTATCATCAGCAGACAGATCCAGGTTGTATGCCTGTTGGGATCTGGTGAGAGCTAGCTGATTTTTTTGTCAGTTATCCTGGTTATTCTGTAGAGTATTCAGCATGGATGGAGACATAGACTTCATCGGCTGCGGTAGTATCCACAGTGCAGGGAATTGATTCTAACGATGGGGAGCCTATGGAGGAGGCTGACATTCCCATCGATGGGGACTTGACTGCTGGGCTGCCAGCATATGTGATGGATTCTCCCACCCCGAGTGCCACTGTTACTCAGTATTCGACACAGCATTTAGAGCAGAGCTTACATCTGATGACCTATAATAGAGATCAGGCTTGGGCCACGATGTTGAAAGCTCTTAATAGGAGAGACACCGCTCTATTAGAGAGGGATGAGGCTAGATTAGTCAGGGATGCATTGATCATGGAGAGGGATGCTGCCCTATCTACTAGGGATGTGGCCATTACAGACAGTACTTCAGTTAGATCCCATACGACTGACATTTTTGCTGATATGAGTGCATACTTTGATGAGCATCAGGCCATCATGCAGTTAGCCTCAGATCCGCTAGCTCGTGTAGATACCATTGGGCAGGAGCTTACAGCTTTACCTCCGTCTTGAGAGGGATGCTATGTTTGATTTGATAGTCCGTATACACACATATCCATAGATAGCTTTGTATTTTCCTACACAGACTAGCTTAGCCATTTTGTCATGTACAACACATATGTATATATCAAACAATAGTATATATGATAGAGAAATATATTTTGATTTACTTCCCTTTTAATTATGCCTTAATACTTGCTTGATATTTGCCTGTTTCTTCAGGGCCTTGTGATCTTGATGCATTCTGAACTTATCCTTGATATGTGGACATTGAGCCATCGCAGGATCTCTCAGAACGGATCATTGATCTGTATGTATCCCTACCATCTTTGGTGTCTTGGGACTGGTATCTGTATGGAAATGTGGAGAGGAATGTGGCTTTTCCTCTCTTAGATTGACCTCACCACAGATGGTTGCTAGTACTTATATTTATGAGAAGCCTAGTTAATTCCATCTCTTATGGATTGGTATTGCTCTTTGAGGCACAACCGCAGCTTAGATGGTCACCGAATCTTCTATTTGTGAGAAGAGGTTGGGTAATTCCATCCCTTTTGTCTGAAGCCAATGAAATGTGGTGGATTGAAGGTTGATCCCAGTACCGTGTGACAAGTATTTTTGTTCTGGTTGGGGTTTAGACTGAACCATAAATGGCTGCCCATGTACTCCTATTAAAGAGGAGATCAAGTCTGCATAGTTTGAACCTAGTGTAAGAGGCTCAACGCTGAATGTGAAAGACAGAGAGATATAGAAATGTTTTTGTTATTTTTGTTTTTGTAGAGGAAGGGCAGAAATGTTTTTGTTTTTTTTTATTGCGACCGGGCCATATGGAATATGGTTGCCTACGCACTCCCTGGTGTTAGGGAGATCAGGTCGACGTAGTTCGCCCCTCAGGATGAATCGCAGCCAAAGAGAAATGTGAATCCCATGTGCAGGATATACTGCGGGGATAAGAAAGTTTGATCCCATAATGGGGAGAAATTACAGGTGTGGAAAAAGTTTGATCCCGTCTTCAGGATAAACTGCAAGCGTAGAAAAGTTTAATCCCGTCCTCGGGATAAAGCGCGGTGTAGAAAAGTTTAATCCCGTCTTCGAGGATAAAGCTGCGGTGTGAAAAGTTTAATCCGCCTTCGTGGGATGAAGCTGCGGTATGAAAAGTTTGATATGAAGTGAAACCAGGCTGCTGGTTTGAAGTGTATGTTTCCCTGAGGGGTAGAAGAGTTTGTAAAAGATAGAGTTCAAAACTGGAATGACTGGTGATTGGATGATTAATACCAGGATGTTTTCTTGATGGTAACTTCAGACATAGTACCGTTTCACGGTGTCCAAATTGATAAGCTGTGGAAATTCATCGCTATTCATTTCCTGTAATTTGAGAGCACCTCCTATTAATACCTCCTTGACAACAAATGGACCTTCTCAGTTAGGAGCAAATTTTCCTTAGATTGATCTTGGTTGTTAATGATTTTCTTCAAAACCAAGTCATGTTGTTTGAACTGCCGTAGCCAGACTTTTTTGTTGTAGGATCTGGCGATCCTTTGCTGATATAACTGACCATGGAAGATAGTCGCGGTTCGCCTTTCGTCTATCAAAGACAATTGGTGATACCTGTCTTGTACCCATTCATCTTCGTCCAACTGAGCATCCATCAATACTTTGAGGGATTCCATTTTCACCTCTATGGGGAGCACTGCTTCCATCCCATAGGCTAACGAGTAGGGGGTTGCCCTAATGGAAGTACGCATAGAAGTTCTATAGGCTAATAAAGTTAGAGGTAAGAGGTCAGGCCACCCTTTGTGATTGGAGGACATTTTCTGCATGATCTTCTTGATATTTTTATTAGCCGCTTCAATAGCACCATTCATCTTTGGATGGTAGATGACGGAGTTAAGGTGTTTGATGTGGAATTTACTGCATAACTCCTCCATCATCTTGTTGTTGAGGTTCTTAGCATTGTCTGACACAATGACCTCTGGTTGTCCATATCGACAGACGACATTGTTTCTGATGAAAGTAATGATGACTTCTTTGGTAACCCTGGGGAAGGAGGCTGATTCTACCCACTTGGTGAAGTAGTCGATCATGGTGAATATGAATCGATGTCCATTACTGGCTTTGGGCTCGATGGGCCCGATCACGTCCATCCCCCACATTGAGAAGGGCCAGGGTGAACTCATAGTGTGGAGTTCCCTTGGAAGGGCGTGGATGGCTTCCCATGAATTTGGCATTGATAGCATCTCTTGACGTGATTATCACAGTCAGCTTTGAGCGTAAGCCAATAATGCCCTGTTCTGAGAATTTTCTTGACAAGTAAGGGGTCGCTCATGTGTGGGCCACATACTCCACCATGGATCTCATCCATGAGCCTTTGAGCTTGGTCTTTATCCAGACATCTGAGGAGACCTAATCCTGCATCTCTTTTGTAGAGTGCATCTCCGCTCAGGTAGAATTTCATAGCAAGTCGATGGATCCGCCTCTTCTCAGTTACGCTCGCTTCAGCGAGTGTAGATCCATCTCGCAGATACTCCTTGATATGATGATACCAAGGGTGGTGGATGGGAGGTAGCTCATCCGATACTTCTCCAACATAGTTCCCATAAACTGGGGCCTTTTGCATAGAAAATGTGATGCTTGACATGTTTTCCTTGTCAGGTATGTGAACCAAGGAGGCCAACATTGCTAATGCATCCGCAAAATCATTCCTATTACGAGAAATGTGTAGAAAGGAGATTTCTCAGAACTCTAAAGCCATCTGTAAAACTTATCGATGGTAAGGCAGCAAGTGTAATTCTTTGGTTTGATAGATTCCCGTGGATTGTTTGATCACCAATTCGGAATCTCCAAAGACAGTTAACCGCCTGGTGCCCATTGAACGGGCAAGTTTATGCCCCATGATACAGCGTTCATACTCAGCTGTGTTGTTGGTACTGACAAATTATAATTTGACAGCGATGGGATACTGCTCCCCGCACGGATATTAAAAGCGCCCGGCCCAGAGCCTTACACATGACTCCATCAAAATACATTTTCCATGTGTGGAATGCATCGTACTGATGGTGTTGCTAAACTGTCATTACCCCTTCATCAGGGAAATATGTTTATAAGGGTTTGTAGTCCCCTGCAGGTGCGGTGGCTAGTTGATCCACAATTCCTTGACCTTTGACAGACTTCTGTGTCACATAGACAATGTCAAATTGTTGTAGGATCAACTACCATCTGGATAGTCGACAATTCAGTATGGGCTTGCTGAACACATATTTGAGAGGATCCACGCGGGATATAAGGTGGGTTGTGTGACCATGGAGATAATGCTGTAATCTAATGGAAGCCCATGCCAAAGCATAACAAGTCTTCACAATTAGAGTGTACTTGTGTTCACTGGTGCTGAATCTTTTATTGAGGAAATAGATAGCTCCTTCTTGGCCTCTATCGTCTTTTTGCCCCAAAGACGTTCCCATGGCATTGTCATTAATGGACAGTACATAAACAGGGTAACATCGTCCCAGGAGGTACCAAACAGAGCATTAACCAACCGCTTCTTTAATAGTAAGGAAGGTTTTCAGCACTCATCATTCCATTTCATGGAGGAGTTGCTCCTTGCGCTCGAACAAAGAAAACAATGATAAATTCTTGATAGTGCCTTTGAATGAAAGCGAATTTCTAAACAACCCAGATGTAATGAAGTTTCTCTGGATTCTATAAATAGGTCCAAAAATCCCAATTTCTCGTGGTGGTTCAATAAATATGTGAAAACTGCTAAAGAATGATGACATGCGAAGTGTCTGACGGTTCGCATTAGCTTTATCATCTTATACCGCTGAAGAGTGCTTCTGTTCAAAGCATCACGTGTCCTAGAATTATATGACTTGAATACGTTGCATCCTTTTGCTCCACGGTACTTTGCAATTCTTTGCTTCTTTCTTGTCCATACGTATCACGATTTTGCAATTCTATATTTCGGATCGTAAAAATACCTCTAATAAACTCTCTTGGTACCTCTTCTTCCTCTTCTTCCTCCTTTCTACATTGTTACCTCTGCGATTATCTCTAAGATCTGTTATCAATTCTTCACTCGCCACAGCTGGATATCTCTAATTCCCTTCTTGGCGACATCACATTATCCACGGTTGGCGATTAAGAGGTGTCTCCGCGATCTCATCTCCTCCATTGTTAACGTTCTCGTGACAGACTCTAAAAAACTATCATTCTAGGTTTGTTCTAGATCCTGCTTGGGAGATCATATCCTAAGCTAGATTACCAGCTGTGGCGCCCCCAAAATAGTGCCTTGCCCGATACAGTGTAATCGTGAATGAAAGAAAGCGAACTAAAACTTGATATGAATGTGGGTGCTTTTGTATCATCTTGTCATTAAATACAATATTGTCTTCTGGAAAAACCCAGTATCAATTGAACAATTGAAAGGGCTCATAAACGGAAATAAAATTAAAGACATTTCTTACTTTGACCACAAGTGGGGCCCTCTAAATTCTAGAAATTTCGAGGTCTTTGAATCTTTTATTGAGGTAATAGATAAGCTCCTTCTTGGCCTCTGTCGTCTTTTTGCCCTCGATGATGCTGACCTATGGCATTGTCATTAATGGGACAAGTACATAAATAGGTAACATCGTCCACAGGAGGTACCAAAAAGGAGAGCATTAACCAACTGCTCTTTAATAGTAAGGAAGGTTTTCTGGCACTCATCATTCCATTTCATGGAGGAGTTCTTCCTTAACAACTTGAAACTGGGCTCACAGGTTGCTGTGAGTTGAGAGATAAACCTGCTAATGAAGTTGATTCTTCCCAAATATCCCCGTATTTCCTTCTCTGTCTGAGGAATGGGCATTTCCTTGATGGCCTGGATTTTGGTAGGATCCAATTCAATCCCTTTGTGGCTGACTAGAAACCTAGCAACTTTCCTGATTTGACACCAAAGGCGCACTTGGCTAGATTCAACTTCAAGTTATACTTATGCAACCTGTTGAATAGCTTTCTGAGATGGTCTAAGTGGTCTTCCTCCTTTTGGGATTTGACAATGATGTCATCCACATAGATCTCTATCTCTTTATGCATTAAATCATGGAAAAGAGCCATCATAGCTCCCTGGTAGGTCGCCCCGACATTGATGAGGCTGAATGAAAATCGTCTGTAGCAAAAGGTTCCCTAAGGCGTGATAAAAGCAGTTTTCTCACCGTCTTCCTCAGCGACCATAATCTGATGATACCCCGCGAAGCAATCCACAAAGGAGTACATGCCGTATTGCGCAGTATTGTCAATGAGGATGTGGATAAAGGGCACGAGAAAGCTATCTTTAAGGCAAGCTTTGTTCAAATCCCAGTAATCCACGTAAACTCGCACCTTTCCTCCAGGTTTTGGCATGGAAACAATGTTGGATATCCACTCTGGATATGTAGACACCATGATAATGCCAGCTTGAAATTGTTTCACAATTTCTTCTTTGACTTTTAAACCCCACTCAGGTTCAATCGCCTGAGCTTCTGCCTAACTGGCTTGAATCCTTTTTTAATGGGAAGGCGATGAAGAACAATGTCAGTGGACAAACCCACCATGTCTTCATGAGACCATGCAAACACATCCTGGAATTGGGTTAATAGTGCAACCATGTCATTCCGTTGGTTTGGGGTAAGGTCTGAACCAATCTGGATTAGCTTAGGGTTTTCTAAGGTTCCAAGATTAAAAGAAGTGTTTTGGTCAAGGTTGGGTTTAGGCTTATCTGCTACCCATTCCTTAATCTCCTGAGGTGTATCAATGTCCTCTTGTATGTCCATCAAGTCTGAGACCAACTTTGCATCAAAGTTACAGCCCTTGTGGAGAGAAGGCATATCACCAGCAAGTACATGCACATCTATATTCAGAGTCCCTTGTCGACCAATGCATGGAGTGCTGCTCCAATTGTCAAGGGCAAAGTCCTGATGGACTGCAGTGATAGAAAGGTCGTCACTGTCCTCCTTCTCTTGAATGATAACCATGATATCTGGGCAATCATCGTCTGGGGTATATCAGTTTGTATGTTCATCATGAACAATGACGCGTATGCCGGACATCATCAAAGCGATGTCATGTTTGCGTTTTCGTTCCCTTTCTTCCACTCCGGGATCAGGAATCAGCACCTCTTTTGCTTTGAATGGTACAGGTTTGGGAAACAACATAGTCATAACATGTGCTGGCACCTTAATAAGAGACTGTATCAGCTCATGAGGTGCAGATTGAAAACATCGCCGTGTGGCAGAAGTTTGAGGAACCGATTTATGTTTATGCAGATTCCTATGACTGGAACTGGCAGAATAGCCTAGTCCGCCTGTCCCAATTTGACTGGACACTTGAATAGGGTGCTTAATACCCTGCTAATTTTTATTTCTTGAGTGGCCAACATAACCTTGGCAGAAATCTTGGGTACGGGAAGTGGTGCTCCAATAGGTCGATATTGAATGTTACTCACTTCCAAGGTATGAAAACTGGTCGGCTCCACTTCAGAGTTAAAACTGATGATTAGCAGATCTCCTTGTTCAGGATACTCCGGCTTAGCATTGACAGTGACTAGACTGTTGTTGATAATGTATTTGAGTTATTGATGTAATGTGGAGGGAACATATCCAGCCATGTGTATCCATGGTCTCCCTAATAGCAAGTTGTATCCTGAATCTATTTTAAGGACGTGGAAGGATACATTGAATGTATTTGGACCAATCTCAATTGGCAGCTCAATCTTTTAGACGGAATTTCGCCGGGATCCATCGAAAGCTTCAATAACCATATGGCTGCTTTGGATCCGCTTGAGATTGACATTCATCTTCACTAAGGTGGCACAAGGACAAATATTCAGAGATGAACCTCCATCTATCAACACTCCAGCTAACATATACCCGGAGGATAACACTGCGATGTGTAGTGGCTTGCAATAACCAGTCCCTTCGAGAGGTATATCATCATCAGTAAAGGATATCACATTGTTGTTGAAAATGTGATCAACCATATGTTGAAATTTTTCCACATCCACTGATTTCGGTAAGTAGGCTTCTTCCAAAACCTTGAGTAAAATCTTTCGGTGATCTTCAGAAGAGAAAACCAAGTCCAGGATTGATATCTGATGTGGAGCTTCTCTTAATCTTAGAACCACCTTGGCTTCATTATGGCCCATAGTGTGAGAAGTTTTTCAATCTTCTCCATGAGAATCTTCCCCTTTGCTTTGAGGGTAGGCTTGATAACCCTTTGAGGAAGATACAGTGGATTATCCTTCGACACTGTAGCAGTAGTATGAGATGTGGATCCTTCAGCTTCTCCATAATTCCATGGAAATTTGTGTAAGCTGACAACAGGATATTGTGGTCTAAAAGGTAAAGAAATTGGCTCGGGTGCGGCCACTTTCAAAGGATTGTCATCTCCTTTGAGTTGAATTGCTTGAATAGGAAATGCTTTAATAATCTTATCATCCTCGTCGGATATAACTGCTACTGGTCCCTTCCACTTAGTAGGACATGCAATCCCACCTTCAAGTTGCACAATGTTATCATCTGCCATTTGCAGGACACCGCTATCAATAAGATTTTGAATGAGGTGGCGGAGTGCCCAACATTCGTCTGTGCTGTGACCGCGAGGATAGGAATGATATTGACACACTCCATCGGAGTTAAACCGCCCGCACGGGGATTAATTGGAGGTAGAAGGGATGTAATTAATTCTTCCTTCATTGATCAGCATTTGAAATATTTCCTCCATAGGTTGGCCCAGATAGGTGAACTCCCTCTGATTGGCAAAATCTCGATGGGCTTTAGCATTTGCTCGCTTTGCAACCTTATCCTTTATAGCTTCACTTTTTGATGGTGACGGTGGAACATTCATAACAAACGGAAGGAGATGGGCATGCTCCTGCCTGATTAATTGGCATGTGACTTAATTCTGATGGGTCACCAGTTCTACTAATTGCTCAATTTGTTTGCAAAGTGCTTTCATCTTTCGTTCCATAGTAAACTGGAACTTTGCATAATCCCATCTATCAACACCATCTTTGATGGTCTGAGATGGCTCGCCATTAAAACTAGAACTTTTCCCAATGCTCCAACTGATCATGTTGACCTCTTCTTCTTTGTGTTGAGGAAGAGGGTTGTCTTGCACATGAGGTTGATCTGGTTTGGTGACTACAATCTCACCATTGTCTATCAAGTCTTGGATCTTGTGTTTCAAGGCCTAACAATCTTGAGTATCATGTCCAAGTGCTCCAGCATGATAAACACACTTCCGAGTAGCATTAAAACCCCTCCCATTCGGGTTGGCTGGTGGAAGAAGACGTATGATTTTCTTCTGAGTAGTCAGAAGAGAAAGAATATTCTCGAGTGAGTCCCCTAAGGGTGTGAACGTTCGAGGTCACTTTGCTTCTCCACGTTTAGTCAATGGAGGGTTTGAAGACTTTGCTTGGAAAGGGGAGTAGTTTCTCCTCTGTATAGGCATGTTTTGAATGCCTTTTTGACCTTGTAGTATCAAGGAAACATCCTCCTCTTTCTTTTTATGGACCCTCCGGGGGTTGTTTCCATAAGATCTGGATTGGATGTGCTCAGCAACAACTTTAAGAGCAGCTAGGTCTTGAATTTTACCAGACTTCAATCCCATCTCAGCCATCTCTCCGTGTTTGATCATTTCAGAAAATGGTTTGCCAATACTAGCTAGAACTCTCTCATAGAAATGAGCTTCCTGTACATCTATGAAAGTCATTACCATTTCTGATTTTGTCATGGAAGGAATAACTTGAGCAGCAAGGCGCCTCCACCTTCGAGCATACTCTCTAAATGACTCATTAGACTATTTCTTGACCTTGGTAATTTGGTACTGGTCAGGAGCCATCTGAGATTGAAAACTGTATTGAGTGAGGAAGGCATGAGCTAGCTCTTCCCAGCTATGGATCTTTGAGTTGTCTAATCTGGTATACCACGAACGGGCTTCTCCAGTCAGACTTTTTTGGAACAGCTGCATTCTGAGCTTTTCATTTTCCGGATAAGATCTAAGTTCTCCAATGAACACTTTTAAATGTGTATAAGGATCCCCTAATCCGTCATACTTTTCAAAATCAGGGGTTTTGAAATTCTCTGGATAATGAACCCCGGGAAATATGCAAAGGTCAGCATATGAGACACTTCCATATGTTCCAATCCCTTTGAGAACACGGATAGTTTCCTCCATTTGAAGGACCTTCTTCCTGATATCACCGGTGTCTGGATCTCCTTTGAGATGGGTGTTTTCAGGGTCTTTGTTGGTCGTTCCAACTAAGGTTCTGGAATTGTTTTTTCCAAACCTTGGGCTCCCCCTTGTGTAGAGGATTCTGTATGTGTAGGTATCTTTGTACCCTGAGTAGATTGATGCAGTTCTTTTAACAGAACAACTAAGTCTGTGATTTGTTTACTCAATCCGTCAAATTCTTCTCAGGAAACAGGATTAGACTGGTTAGAAAAAGACATGATTGGATGTAGGCTCGTGGCCTTTTTGGATTTTGAGCGGGTAACAGGCCCAATTGCTTCCCTACAAAAGACTTGTGTAGTTTAGTCTTAGGGATAATGTAAATGTTATCATGATGTGTCCATTTTAGGAATATGGTCTTACAAAAATAGTTGTTAATTGATAACATGTCATGTATGCACATATATTCTTCATATTTTCCATTACATATAAATGATCATGGAATGAAATTACAAGTAAATGCTTTTACAAGTAATTGAAAATGGAAAGCATGAAGAGACTTTCCTTCGCGTTTGGTTTATCAGAGGTTGACCTATCTTAGGGTTACTCTCGCGGCTTTTTGGCATGAAGGTTCCCAGATTATCGCAATCTACTTGACGGGAAGTTAATCCAGTCTTTCAACTGGAGCAAATCTAGGTGGTGCATTTCCTGAGCCTCGTTGGAATTAGTCTTCCTACGAGTCCAGTAATCAAACACCAACAAGATAGCCTCCTGGTGGAGGGACCAGACAACATACATTCACATACAACGTGTCTCACCGTTTATGCAAAATGATGACATGTGCGAAGCACTAATATCACAGATAAATATTTAGCAGTACAGTAAGTAAGATGCATTAGTACACATTCATCATAATTGTAAATGCAACATTCACACATAAGCACATAACAGTTTTGAAAAGCTTGTAATAGCGGCTTAAGTCCTCTTAATGGAGTCCCCAGCAGAGTCACCACCTGTCGACGTTGGGATTTTTAGTGTCCCTTTTCATTACTTGTTCTTTGGTGTTCTCATGTTAATGTGAGATTTGTTTGAAAAAACAAGTGAAAAAGGTCTGACATGTATAATGTCGATGATTTGACTTTAAGAGTCGCCAGTTGGTGTTTTTATCTAGTTGCACCAACGCAACCCAAAAGGTTTGCACATTGACCCAGTGATGTGACACTGCTAAACGGGTCTGTGAAACCAAGATTTATTAGGGTTCGGGGGCTTGATTATGCAGAGGGAAGGTGTTAGGCACCCCCCGACATCCGTGTTGCCACGATGATCACCACTTCTCAAAGAAACTGTTATATGAATGTGTGTGTGTGTGTGGATCAATATGCAATTATTTAAAAGTAGTGCGAGGCCTCATTCGCACCTATATACACAAGGTTTGAATTTATAGAAAAATTCAGTTTTAACCAAGATATATCAATGAAGTTTTGTAAAAGAGGTTTTTCAAACCCTGTGCTCAATAGAAATTGAGACCTTTTCATACTTCCATTTTATTGTTAAATGTTCGGCTTGTTTGCTTTTATTTTCGAGATGTGAGGCATCTTCGAGAAAATAATATACAGTAGTGTCGAACTCCTTATGGGCATCACAGCCATCCAAGGAAATTCGTACACTGTAAATAATGTACAAGCTGCTTACAGTTGGAAAAAAGTCCATCACGGGAACCGAATCTAGATCAAGTATACTGAATCTGTGATCACATGATTCCTAGGCTCACATGATACTGTAGTTTGTATGGAAAGTAGTAAGCAGTTATATATATATATATAAAACCTATATATATATATGTGCATGATCAGCCACCACGAAGCAACTCCATGGGGTTTCAAAAATGTAAATAAAGCAGTAAATGCTATCAACCGCCACGAAGTAAACTCCAGGCAGGACTTGAATGTAAATAAAGCTGTAAAAGCTATCAACTGCCACGAAGTAAGCTCCAAGCAGACGAAATGTAAAAAAAGCTGTAAAAGGTCACGAAGTAAACTCCAGGCCTGATAGAAATGTAAATATATATATATATATATATATATATATATATATATCCGATAAGTTTCGATTTTATATCCTGAGCATTTACTACTTATATATATATATAAAAGCAATTAAACACACCGTATATAAAATCCAGGCTCATCGGAGAGAGTTCGACAATGATTATATATATATATATATATATAAGCAAATAAACGCACACCAGATATAAAATCCGGGCTCATCATGTATGTAGTCTCACAACGATTTATAAATATATATATATATATATATATATATATATATATATATATATGCAAATAAATGCTCCCGAGACATAAGTTCAGGCTCAATCGAGGCATAACTCGATAATGTTAGTCCATATAAAATATATACATATATAAGTATATATATACATGAATAGAAATGAAAACCACGGATTTGAAGTCAGGGAATACGACACAACACGACTCTCGATGTGTAGAATAGTGTGTGCAAATATGAAGAGAAAGGCTTTATAGAGTGTAAGAAGGCTTACGGTTGAACGCCAATCTGAGACTTCTATAACTCTAAATGGATAAACACTCGGCTCCGCCGATAAATATATAAGCTGTATGTGGGCTAACAGTGTGTTTAAAAGAGCAAGCACTCAATATAGGGTGTGTATAAAGCAAATTGGGACAGGCTTCTCGCTTTTTTCTTTTTTTAAAATGGCTAGCCCAAGCTCTATATTTATAGAGTTTGCTAGTCAGCAGTGTACTGTGGCAGTGCAGTTACTGCACTACTTGGTACTGACGGCCGCCAGGGGTTCCATGGTCCCGTTGTCTCAAAGTACGTGCACTCGTGCACTGTAATGTCCGCTCGAACTTGTAGAACTTCAATCTGAGCATCCGAACGAGGTATATACGACCTTCTTCGGACTGCTTGTGTCGAGATTTACGCAATGACATGGAATAGAGGTTGTACGAAGTCAGGAAGAGGGGACCATGCCCATGGTCTTCAAGCTTCAAATTCTATTCGATGTGCTGCCACACATAATAGTCACTCGGGATTGGAACTCCTGGTTCTTAAAGGACATTGTTGTATGTATGTATGAATGAAGCATTGAGACGATGCGCAGGTGTTGAGGTAACAAGATGACGTATGACTCCTCATCGGGGTTATCGCCGATTTGAGTTAAAAGTAGACGTTGCTCAGGGCTACATCTGAGATTGGACTGCTGTAAGTGTTGAATGTTGCAATGTCATCTTATGGATGCCTGTCTGCCCGGTGTTAGCTCCGGGTCTGAGGTATGAATGCCTTAGCAGGAGGTCTGATTGAAGCTGATAGCATTTGAAACAAGCATTCCCGGAGTTATCGCCGGAACTGCAGCAACATTCCTTGGGGTTATTGCCAAGGACGAAACTCGGGGTTATCTCCAATGTTGGAAATGATCCTTCCGGTGTGTGTTCCGGGGTTTGAGACTAATACTCCTGGTGTATGGTCCGGGGTTGAAACTGAACTTCCAGTAGTATCTGGAATGGATGTGAGCTGTCTTCCAGGGTTATGTCCGAAAGACGATTCCGCCCTCCTGCAATGTTAATAACAATTGTGTAGAAAATTTCGAGTGTCTACAGGTACTATTCACGAGATACTATTCACCCAGGGTACTATTCACTCGGGGTACTAGTCATGACAAAAATTGATTTCTTTTTTGTTCAAATTATTTTTGATACATGAATATTATTCTTGAATTTTACTCCACAAAGCAGTTATCATGTTGACAATTTGGACATTCTTGAACTCTGGATAAATTAAATTATAAATCTTTAAAATTTATCCTTGCTCTCAATTAATTGAATTCTTATATCATTGTCATCATCCTCATACTTAAATTGTGATGAAAGTCATCTTTGGCCCATAATGCATAAATGGACTATTGATTGGTATGATTATGCCTAAGAATTATGTATCGGTATAATCATGACCTGTAATATTACAAATGATGTTGTAAAAGTCCTCATTAGCCCGTAGTGCATTGATGAACAGTTGTTTGTCATGATCATGACCACTGGTGATAATAACGAATATCATTGGCCCGTAAAGCATGGATAATTCGTGGATGTGATACTAACGAATATCCTTGGCCCATAGTACATGGATAATTCGGTGACGTGGATTAATTATTAAGATGTGTTACAGAGATAAAATATTGATGATGAACTTTTAAATCATAGAAGATAGTAGACATCATGCTCTACTTGACTCTTCTAATGGATTGCTTGTTCTGCCGCAGTTAAACTTGTTGTCTATTGTATTCTATCAGTTTTACACTGTTGAAGGCCAATGATAATTTATTTTGCATTATCTTAGTCATAATATTCTTTACTGGGCTAGTTGAGCTCACCCTTTTCTTTCATTATTCTCTTCAGGAAATGAGAATAGAGCTGGGACTAGTCGGAGAATGGAGTGACGGTCCAAGATGGTGGCTATAATAGTCCTCACTATTTTATAAAATAGTGGGATAATAATTGTAATGAGGACTCCATTTGAGTTTGAATATTGTCTACGAGACAATATTTATGTTAAAACTCTCAGTTTATGTTTTGTTGTATTTTACACGACAGTTGATAATTGTATAAGTTAAGTTTGTATTTGAATTTTGTACCATGTATTTGGTGACTCAGAATGGGTTGTGTATACCTATTTTGGGGGCGTCACAGTTGATATCAAAGCTTAGGGATATGAACCCTGGCGGAGATTTGAGGCTAGAACTAGGAGGGGAGAGATGGTTAAATCCTTCGCTAGTATGACCTACCTAAATTTATTTGTTATTTAATTGGTCGGTCAGAATATAGGGATAATATGTGCCATGTCAAATAACCCTTATTTTGTGGTAGTGTTTGAAAATGACATCTGAAAATGTTGAGATAAGCAATGGAGCACATGAGACTGTTGAGTCATCGTCGATCAATAATCAGGATAATGTGCATCAGGAAGCCAATAATCCTCATGTAAATAACAACACCGACCAAATGATGAACGATGAGATGTTTAGGAGCTTTTTGCAATTCATGCAACACCAAGAGAGAGACTCCTGTTCAAAATGTAGGTGAAAACAATGGCAACTCACGGCTGGTCACTACTAAGCAATTCGAGGAGTTGGGACCACACTAATACAAATTACTAAATAGATAACGTTTAAACCACAACGTTTTTTATAAAAACATTGTGGTATTTTTTTCACAATATTTTTTTAAAAAAAATTATAGATATATATGCAAAAACGTTATCTATTTAAAAAGACATTTTTTTTTGTTTTAACTAGATAAGGTTTTTATTTAAAAACGTTGTTTATCAGACAAAACACGGAGCTTAAAAAAAATGTGGAAGTGAAAAAACGGAGCTTAAAATGTTTCCTATACATAAATTTCATTCCCTCCTTACTTTTCCCCTAATTTTCCCCTATCTGATATTCCCTCCTTCCCATTTTTCACACAAAATCTTTCAATTTCTTCGCCGCCACCGCTCTAAGCTCCAGCGACACATCGGCGATGTAGTAGAACTTCTGCATCTGGAGAATCAATGCTTTGTTAACATTTGTAGTGACGATTCTGGCCTTTATGTGCCATCGCTTCTTTCTCCGATAATCTTAATTCTCCCACTTCAACCGCCCAAATCCAGGTACATCATCATCGATCTCAGTCAAAGCCCTACTTGATTTTTCAATTTATGTAATTTGATGGGTTTAATTGATTTTATTTTACGGGTTTAGGTTTTGAATATCAATCGCTTTCAGAGGAAACCAGATGGAGATGATGAGGATTATGGGTTGGTTCTTATTTCCACTGCAAGTATGTGTTGTCAGTAAGAGTTTTATTTACTTTATGATTGTTATGTGAGGCTATGGACTCTCTTTTTCTGTTTTAACTTTGGTCTCAATGGGCTCTGGAAGTTGAATACATTGTGGAAGTGTGCAATGCCTTAATCATTGTGAAGTCCGTAAATGTATTAAGGAAGCTATGAAAATTCAATTAGTTAAGATAATGGTTATAAGACCACCTCCTTCATGCGGTTGACATTGTATACTCACTTGCTATTTTAACTTGATTTTGAATACAGAAACCAATTATTCCAATAGATCTTTATAGAGCAGTGCAGGATTCACAACTTGTAGGAATGTCAGGTTACTCAAAAGAGGTACTCCTTTTATGTATAGTTGTTTGTTTGGCTATTTATTCATAGTTTTGTCATCATGGGTGACAATCCTGCAATGCCTTACTGGAGTCTTGTGTCTTTAAAGTGATTATCTTGTCTGTATCAAATCTGAATGCATGTATGACACTATGAGGTGTTAATGGCACTCTCATAATTTACACCTCTCAGTTATCTACTTCTCATAATTTACGGCATCATTTTTGCTATATATAAAAATATCTTTTCATTGACAGTACTATAAACGAATCTTAGGCAAAAGTAATGTATTTGTTCTGAACGTTTTAAAATATAAGACTGATGTAATTGAATTGAAATTGCATTTGCAGGTGATGAGCAAAGTCTTGAAATTCCATTAACTGAGAGTTCAGAAATTCCAACAACTGAAAGTCATGAAACTCCAAAAAATAGAAAATCCTGAAATTCCATCAAATGAGAGCATTCAAGTCCCATCAACTGAAACAAGTGTTAAAACAGGTATCAATTCTCTCTTTTTTTAAAATAAATAAAAATTATACTAAGTTTTGAAGAAACTAATAATCCTATTTTTCGAAATACAATTTGCTCAGACCTTCATGTATTTGAATGTGAGCTTTGACTGGCTGATGAAGAATGAGGCTTCACCAGAACATCAATTGTCATACAAGATTTAGCTTTATGAAACTAATGTTTGAGAACTGAATCTTATGTGATTTATCTCTGAGAGAATGCGATATAGATATAAATTTCATTCACTCAGGCGTTTTTAGATTGATCTGTTTTTTTTTATTTAAAATTACACCTTTTTGGTTGGCCATGCTAGTCATTTATATACGGGGATGAATTTTGTGTAGGGTACATGTCTCTCTGCTCTCCACTCGCCTAACTTTTATCAGGATGGCATGTTTATTGGCAGCTAGATGACTTAAAAAGCTATACACAGCTCAGATGATAGATACAAACCGTTGATGTTCTGCAGCAAGGACTCCCTTTGTCCCTGTTTTCCCTATTGAGTTATTCTGATATGCTTAATAACTGGAAAGTGCTAAAAAGATTGAACAAGTTACAGTTTAATGTCTCACTAGTATATTTTTAATTCATTGTGAACAGATTTGAACAGAAGATAATGATGATCCACTTCTCGATATGCAGCTTGAGCAGTTTGGACAAGTTGGCCGGATTTGTTTGGTAGTGCCCTGAGCTGCTGTCAAGGCCTATTAGAAATGGCAATGCTTTCATGGTGTGGTCTGCATATGAGGTTAATTGGGTTGTTTTTATCAACTTCAAATGGCAGTGTTAGAACACTGGCTATTTTGCATGTCTGAATAGTTTGACAATGAAGATGGACAAAGAGAGCATGTATGGAAAACATCATGGGCTATCAGCACCCGTTTTGTCGGTGGTATCATTATGACACATGGAGATGATGCTGGTTTAATGCTTCCCCCAAAGCTGGCACCTATTCAGGGTACCTGAAGGTCTTCTACTTATAGCTCATTTGAGAAATAGTTAGTACTTATTGATGATTATATTAACAATGTGAGTGCCATTCATGTTAACAATTTTATATTTGTTTTACATGATTGAAGCTTTATTTACCAAAATTTGATTTACCAATGCAGAGTAAGACACCAAGGAAGGGTGCCATAATCAAGAAGTAAGTAAATGATTCTGTTGATAGGTATGATATCAAACTGCATACCTGATTCATTTTGATTTTACTTTGCCCAGAAACTGATGTTTGTTGCACATCCTACTTTCACCCCTATAGGTTTCAACTATAAAAAAATTATGCGCCTGTTTCTATCCTGATACATGGCGTGTTGTGATGGAACTTTGCAATAGCTGCCTGAAGGCCCTTTACCATAAATTTATTGTTGTCAATAATCATTCAGATTATCTCTTTGTCTTGACTGCATCTTAATTGGCTGACATAGTTTTTCTAATTTGTCTATTTTACTAGGCACAAATTTTGCTTGGAATGGTGCAGCCTTCCCAAGTGGTATGTCTTCTATCTAGTCAGAGCTTCTCTGTTGTTTTTTACTTTTTTTGTGTCTACCAAGTAAGAGTTTCAATATATTTGTAGACTACAAACATCCCACCAGCAGCATCACACCATCCTCAGCAATCAGTCCAGCCACCTCAGCAATCAAATGTTCAGGCTGCTTCACCATTGCCAGGTCAGATTGGTTTGCAGGACCAAACAAATGCATCCCAGGCCCCTAATCCTGTTAGCAAACCAAACCAACCTGTGATGTCAGTGTCTTCTCCTTCTGTTCCTTCTTCAAACATTCATTCGCAGCCCTGGCCTTCACATCCTTTACAGTCAGTTCAGCAGCCGAAGGGAAATTTTAATGCTCAAGAAATAACAATGTCACTCCCACAATCCACTCAAATGCAAAACATGCCTCAGCCTCATCTTCACTCTGCTTCGCAACAACACTCACTTCTTCAACACCCAATGCCTACCATCTCCACTCACGCAGCCGAAGGAGTTCGTTTTTGAATAATTTTGAGTTTCTTGTAAATAATAGTAAGGGATTTATTATTTATGTACTTGTTTCTTGAATCATTTAGTCAGGTCAAAACCATCCAGCTACTATGGGACATTCATTTTCACAGGGATATCCGACAGTTCCAACTCAGCCTCCACATCAGTCACTGTATCAGGTATGCCCTTTGTTTTCTTGATATTGGGTTTGAGTTATGTTACTTTGATCGTGGTTCAATATGTTACGTGGAACGAAAACGGGAACAATGTAGATATTATCATATATCATTAGACTGTTGAATAAATGTATATTTTATCATGAACGAAAACGGAAACAATGTAGATATTACCACAGGCGCAAAATTCCATCACAACACGCCATGTATCAGGATAGAAACTTATTCTGTTGATAGGTATGATATCAAACTGCATACCTGATTATTGTGATTGCTGATTTAAACTATTTGAATTTTCTTATTATTATTGCTTATGGAAGACAAATAATCAGAAAACTGTTTGAAGGTTACTGATAATTTGCATACAGTTTGGTATATCTTCTTGCCTCTTCAATACCAAGAGCGAAAGTAGTACCAAAAAATTCTTCCATTTCATATTTTATAGATTTTACAATACTCGATATTAATAGGATTTATTCTGCATATACTGGATTGTGGTGAACTTGGCATTTTCTTTTTTCATCTACCAACCAGTTGTCTAGTGAGTGGGAGGCAACTCAAATTGAAGCATTGCACTGAATGTCAACTCTTTTGAATAGACATCGTGCAGAGGTAATAAGAATTTTTTTGCCTTTTCTGTCTATGATCAATCCCTCTTTTCTTCAAGTTGCATCTGCTTTTCATTATTGTCTTTCTTTTGCTATCATGCTATATAGTTGCCTGCTAGCTGATGTTTCAAAATTTAATGTTGGTTGAGTACTGGTTTTTTTGAGCCACAGCTGAACAATTCCTTGTCTTTCATGATTTACTCGCTATATCAACTCAAAATTACCTTATTTGCTGACTTATGAACTTATTTGCAGTTGCAGGTGCAGGTGCTCCAACATCTTGTGATGCGGTCATTCCAAAACTGGCAATGACAGTAAGAGCAATGATTGAGATGTTGAGAGCAGTTGCTAGCTTAATGCCCTCCATTCCTCTTTAAGTTTCTTAACTGATAATGACATATTGTAATTCTATTTTGTGGATATAGTAATTTGAAACTGTAAACGAATGACATTATTGGGATTTATACATTTTGGCTTTAAATTTAAATGAGAATTTAGACCTTTTAGCTATATATCATGGCATTAGTATATTGCAGGTGTATTGGTAATATAGGTGAATCACAACTTTTTTTTTTCTTTTTTTTTTATCTACAACATTTTAAAAATGTTGTGTGAAAGTGCCTAAACGTTGTCTGATATATTAAACTATAACGTTTTTATTCAGAAAACGTTGTGGAATCATACATTTTACAACGTTTTTAAGCATCTGCTAATTTATGAAAAATAAATCTATAATGTTTTTTTCTTAAAAAACGTTGTGGAATGTGCTTAACTACAACGTTTTAAAAACGTTATGTAAGGGTGTCAAATAGATGAAACTCTTAACCACGACGTTTTTCTGACTGAAATCACAACGTTTTTTCTACGTTGTCTATTTATTGTTTTGTAGTAGTGCCACCAGAGTTTTTGGGAAAGCTAGAGCCATTTACGGTAGAGACATGGATTAAGCAGATCACCAAAATATTTGATGTCTTGGGATGCTCAGAGGAGTAAAAGGTTCCCTTTGCCACCTTCATGTTGCGAGGAGAGGTAGATTACTGGTGGGAATTTGTAAAGCGAACTCATCTTTCTGCACTAAAGATGTCTTGGGAGAAGTTCCAAGAATTGTTCAATGACAAGTACTTTCCTGAAAGTATTCGTTACATGAATGAGGTAGAATTTATCAAGTTAGAACAAAACAATATGACCGTATCACAATACGAGGCTAAATTTGTGGAGTTATCCCGGTTTGCATCCCATTTGGTAGATAATGAGGAGCGTATGACACGAATGTTTCTACGAGGTTTGAAACCTGAAATACGTAAATACCTTATTTCTCACAAACCTTGGTTGTATTCAGATGTTGTGAATATGGCTCAGTTATTGGAGAGCGATAATGAGTCAACCCAACCAAAAGATGGCAGGTGGCAAAACGATAATACCAGTGGTAGCAGTCATCGAAGCGGTGACAACAAATGTAGAAGAAATCATCATGCCAGAAATGGTAACCACTTCGGTGGTAATCCTGGCCAAGATAATAGAAGTGAAAATTTCAAAAAGAGGAGATTCAATAATGATGAAAAGACAGCAGCACCATGACCCATTTTTAAGGAAGGAGAATGACCACCGGTCGTATGCTTCAAATATGGAGATAAGGGACACATCCGTCCAAACTGTACGTAGCAACCCAAATCATGTTTCAATTGCGGAAGAGAAGGTCACCTAGCTCGATTTTGTCGTGTAGTGAAGTCAAGTCTAGCTGGGATGGAGAGCGTTTGTCGCGACCTCACAAAAAGTGAGGAAACCGATTGAAGTTATCATGGGTAAGCTAGTCATAAACTCTTGCGAAGTCTATACCTTATTTGATACTGGTTCTACCCATTCTTTTATTTCACCTCCTTACGCTCAATGTTTAAATTTGACTCTAGAGAAAGTAGACTTTGACTTATCTGTTGAAACTCCGTTAGGATCAACCTTTATTACATCTACTATTTATAAATCTTGTTTGATTCAAATTGGCACCCTCACGTTACCTGTTGATCTCATTTCTTTGAAAATACTTGGATTTGATGTGATTTTAGGGATTGATTGGGTAACTACTCATTATGCTAAAATTGATTGTTTTCGTAAGGTTGTTAGCTTCCATATTTCTAACCAACATATTTTGCAAATTCAAGCAATCAAACTACTAAAGTCAATCACTATCATATTAAGCCATAAAGCTATTCGTTTATTTTAAAATGGATGTCAAGCTTTCTTAGCCCATGTCACGGATTTAAACAAAAATACGTCAAATTTGAATGATATTTCTATTGTTAATAAATTTTCTGACGTATTCCCTGAAGAACTTTTTGGCCTATCCTCAGAGCGTGAAATTGAATTTTGTATTAACCTTGAACCCGATACAAAACCCATTTCCAAAACCCCATATCAAATAGCTCCTATTGAACTTCAAGAGTTAAAAACCCAACTGCAAGAACTGTTAGACATCGATTTCATTCGTCCTAGTACGTCTCCTTGGGTTACTCCTGTTCTATTTGTAAAGAAGAAAGATTGGAGTATGCGACTTTGCATTGACTATTGGCAATTGAATCATGTCACCGTCAAAAATAGGTGTCGATGTCAGGATTTTTATTTGTCCCTTTCTATTCTTATCTTTTGGTGTTCTCTTAGTAGGTAAGATTTGTTTGAAAAAACAGGTTTAAAAAGGTCCGACATGTATATATCGACGATTGGACTGTAAGAGTCTCCAGTTGGTATTTTTAATTGGTTGCACCAACTCAACCGAGAAAAGATTTGCACATTGACCTAGTGATGTAACACTACTTAACAGGTCTGTGAAACCGAGATTCGTTAGGGTCTGGGGGATTGATTAAGCAGAGGGAATGTGACAGCCCCAAATCCGGGTCCCAAATCACCGCGGATCTGGTTCAATCATTCTACAACTATTGCGGAAGATATAAACATAAATTATTTATATAATACACTTTACACACTATTCCCAAAATCGAGTAACCTTAACTTATACACAATTCATAACTTATCTAACACATAACATTATTATCCAACTATACTATTACAAACTAGCCGCACATTTTAACCCAAGCTGAACTTGGCTTTATCCTTTTTCTTGTATCCGAACGCATTCGCCTTAATCTGCAATGTTTATCATGATATAGCAAGGGTGAGAATGAAAGTTGTCCAGCAAGTTTAAATACAATTTAAGGATATATCATGATTGAAAGAGTCTGAATAATAAGCTGGCTATAATTCATCAATATAATTGAGAACTAGCACGAACAAACTTTTGACTGAACAAATATTAAACATGTACAAATATATCTAGACCAACTGGTAATGAAGGTGATCAGCCTTTCATACCTGACTTATACATGCAATATGTACAGAGTACAATTATCCATGGCAATCAGCAATGATTAACCATAAGCATATCTAAATGAAATAACTCTTAGTAGAGTTAAGAAAAACTTGCCTGAATCGTTGATTACCGCTATGCAATTTATATCACTTTATCCGAAGACCTAATATTAGTAATATAGATCTCCAATATTAGAATAATATCATCACAATATAATACTATTATATATATACACATAGAATAACCTAAACACATAGCACATAATCCTATCAGTCTACAATACACATAAAACTTAGCATCAAGTCGATTTATTTGAGAGTCGAGTTGAAACCAAACACAATTCTATCATCCCGACGGTCTCGTCGGACAATTATTGAGTTTAAGTTCAATTAAACTCTGCCTAAATACTAAACAATATCTTAGATAATCATAATATCAGTCAAAACAATTTTCATAGACTTGTAATAATTTTTAGATAATTATTATTATTTATCATGATTTTTCAATCATTAATAACGTATTTAAATGAATTAAATACCACAATATTCCTTTATCATTAATATTTATTTATTATTAAATATTAATGAAAATCATCATAACATAATATTATAATATAATTATAATATATCAAAGTATTTTTAATACCTTAAAATCATAGTTATATGATTTTAAAACAATTAAATTCATTATCTCGATAATTGCTATTAATATTAAAATATTAATATTTTCATGACAAAATATCAAAAGTTATATTTTATAACTTAAAATATTTTATAACACTTAAATCATTTTATATGATTTTTAAAACATTAATTCTATTTTCCATAATTTATTTAATATATTTATTAAATAAATTAATTACCATTAATAATAAATTATTAATGAAATTCATCACAAAATATTAAAAGTCATCAAAAAATAGCTTAAAATATTTTCTAACACCATAATATAATTTTTCATGATTTTTTCATGAATTAAAACCATTTGTAAATAATTTATTTAATATTATAATTAAATAAATAAATACCTTTTATATTCCAAAAATATTAAATATTTTTGAAATATACACAAAATAATTAAAAACTATTTTTAAGGCTTTAAAATAATTTTTCATAATTTAATATGTATTTTTAATAATTAAAAACTATTTTTCTCTAATTATTTAATAAAATAATTCAATTTTCGAAATTAAGTGTCACTAAAGGACCCTATAGCGACAGAACTGTCGCTATAGGTATTCTTGGTGTTTTAAGTTGAAGCCCAGATCTTCATAACCAGTTACCGGATGCCTACTTTGACCAACATTAAAGTAGTGCGTTTGATGATTTTTGGTAGCTTATGGGGTTAAGATTGTAGTACTAATGTAGTACTACAACTACAAACGCATTTCATGACCAAACAACAACACATCAGTAAGATCTGGGTCTCCAAATATTTCGACAAAGGTCGTTCTTAAGTTTTCGGGTCGCCGGAAACTTCGAAAACAAAGGCGAAGGTCACTATTTTGAATCTTTAAATCATAGCTTTCTGGATTCCGTTAATGTGATCTTAAGGTTCAATAGTGTAGTCCGCATGTCAGGGTACACAACCATATCACTAACGCATCCTAACAACATCATATACACAAGATCTGGACCGGTCAAACTACTTGTCAGGAACCTGTTCTTGAAGATTCTGGGTTTTCCAGAATCTTCGTCCGGTCAGTCGGTCAACGGTGGTTTGACCATGATTTTCTACGATCCTGTTACAGATCTGGGTGATCTAAAGGTTTTAGTATGCACACCTCATGTCAGACTACAAGGATCAAACAACAAAATAGCCAAAATAGTAATAACAAGCAAGATCTAGAGCCTGCAATATCGTTGTCACATAGGATCTGGGTTTCTGGCTTGCCCAAAAACCCATTCCCATGTAAATTGACACGGTTTATTCACTTTATAACTTACGATCTTGACATGATTTAACATTATTTCCAGTTCCAGATTAAAGTTCACATGGCATAGAACAGATCCAAAACATAAAACACACATAACACCTAACACCCACGGATCTACGATCCTTAACATATGGCTGTCAGACAACATTCTAGGGTTCATAGTCAGTTTATAAAAACTTAAATTTCGAGTACTTTGATGTTATGGATCTGGGATATAACAACCCAGATCACTAAATGACATCTTATTACACCACTTTAAACAATAAACCATAACATCTAATATAAAATCATAGGATTTCAAAGGTTAGGGTTTTTATACCTTTCTAATGCTTGATCTTGAATCTGATCATTGATTTCTGACCTTGGAATGCTAACACACGATCTTGACTTTGATTCTCACTCTCTCTCACTCTAAGTCCTGAATTTGAAGAGAGAGAATGGGCTTGGAGAAATGAAAACTAAAGTATACATTTTCTCTCTCTCAATCTAAATAAATGGCATGATCCAATGTATCAAGAAGTTGCTAGGTGGCACAAATCTGATCTTGGATTGATATTACACACATGGGATAAACATTAGAGTGATGACTCACCAAGATTTGCAAAATTTTTTACTTTAGTTTAAGAAAAGGGCATTTTGGTCATTTAGCATACCATTTTAATTCTAAATTTGTCATTTGATCAAACCCTTAGGGTTTGACCCTTAGGGTTAAAACCTAATGTTTCCAAAAATCATTTTCCAGGATTTCCAAATTTTGATTTTCAAAATAGAAAATTAACATTTCTAAATTATAATTAAGATTATCTAATTATACTAAGATTCCTTAATCATAATTCAAGTTTTCTAATTAGGATCAATATTTCTTAATTAATATTGCTAATTAAGCAATTAAAACCACAATTGTGTATTATGGTTTCTAACAGAATAAATATGGTTTAAAAAATTTTGAAATTAGGGTTTGCTAATTAATTAACCTTTACCCTAATTATATTATAATAAATACCACTTAAGCATTATAATTATCCTTTAAATTCCCATATTAGGGTTTCAAAATCCGAATTAGGGTTTCAGATTCCCGGAACTGAAATTAAGGTTTCCAGAACCGGTTTCTAGGGTTTCTTATCAAACGTTAGGGTTTTCTAACTAAACGTTGACGTTCTTAATAATATTAGGGTTTGACACTGATAAAATTTATCTAGTCGACCCTTGATCCTTAACCACATACTATGCACACATAATACCATATTCACAGAACATAAATACATATACACT
The DNA here is from genome assembly GCA_020205615.1 of Panax quinquefolius. Classification (NCBI taxonomy): domain Eukaryota; kingdom Viridiplantae; phylum Streptophyta; class Magnoliopsida; order Apiales; family Araliaceae; genus Panax; species Panax quinquefolius. The sequence continues at coordinate 47,911,113 of CM035161.1, forward strand.
TAATCCTGAATAATTCACTTAAATCCTTCACAGAATTTTAAAACCCTCAAAATTCCTTCATAAAAATACCAAACGCATACACTTATTTTCTGGCTAGGTCTATTATTTGACCTTAAATCCATCATTTAAGATTTTAATAAATTGTCTAATTTCTCGGGTTGTTACATTCACCCCTTCTTCTAAGAATTTCGTCCTTGAAATTCACATTACACCTTACACCATACTGTTTACACCATTCACACATCATCACATGCTACCCAATACACCACTCACAAGAGTAAAAAGTTTTCAAATTGCTGAGGGGTCATATAGACCATGAACACCTAGTTTTAACGGTATTCCTACCGCAAAACTTTACATTACTTGGTAGGTTTACAATCACAAAGAAGGTAAACTACCATTGCTGTTGCATACTTTAGGTGATTAGCCTATCGATACTCTTATGTCATGCATAACATTATTAATCATGTTCAGCGAATATTTACGCTACTTGATTGGATTATTTATCCAAACAACATAGTTCACCTCAGTCTTATCATAGGATTCCGCACCAAAACAATTTGGTTCGGGCAATTTCTTTCAATGAACACTTAGAGTTTTCATAAACATTAGTCTAGCTGAATCGAATAACATAGACTCATATCAATAATTCAATTCAATCGAATTATTTAGGTGTAGCCAAACCCCGTTGGCAAATTAAAATTTTGAAAATATTTTTTTTTTGAGAATGACGTCATGATGCCGTACTGTATTAACAGTCCGTTTGAGGATGCCGTCATTGCATGATTTCGTCATAACACATCATATAATAGTGGAATAGCGATTTTAGATCAAATTCACACTAAGTATTCCTGTATTTACAACTCCATCACCTTTTTATCATCTCTGCACCAGGTTACATGGTACATGAGTGATAAATAAAAACAATTTTTGATATTTCAAATCATTTCGTCTAAGTAAAAATAAGTAGCATAGATTGTACTTTAAACCGTTTCAAAAATGGTTACGAGTCTACATTTTTTTTAAAAAGCATATAGTGCGTATTTAGCTTGATGTCAAAATTTTGAAATCTAGCATAGCTAGGAGTTTTAGAAAACTCACGTCTCCACTAATAATCATTTGCTTAAATAGTCTATCTATTCCTATAATCCTTAATTCTCCATTCACACACAACTATACCCAGTTCGTCAAAGCACACTTATGAGTTCATAAACTTGCCACAATCATATGAGTTTAAGAACTTACCCTAGTCAGACCTTTGGCGTCCATTCGCTGAGGGGTTCATAAACATTTCATATAACTATGAGTCAAGAATGTCACATAAGTATGAGTTTTAAGAACTCGTACTTAACCCTATATTCTATACCTATGACCTATCTATCTGTTATACACATGAGAAAGGAATCACCCTCTTAACATGCATATAGCAAATAACGCGACACAAACATTTCAATGATTATCAGTACCAGAAACTAAGTGGTTTTTACACCAAGTACAATTCCCCGCCCATACAAGGAATCATATAACTCAGCTGCCAACATGAGTCCTCAATTGAAATCCCCACCTAATCTTAACTCCCTTCACAATACGAATTTCATTCAATTCGTATTCATAATCCTTTCCTGAATCTGTACCAATTCATAGCACAACTGATACACAACAATCTTGCTGTAACTTTCCAATCATCAGATTGATTCTTTTCCCATATTATAACCTTATCAGATCACGGGGTGACCTCATCGTATATATTACGATTCATTTCTATATCTTGATCGTTTTGTTTTACGATCTCCTATCCCTGCACTTTTAGTCTTTTAGACTCTATCTATTCACCACTACTGTTCACCTTTATTATCAGAGTTAGGGAACTCTATGTCTTAACAATTCGACGAGATTCATCTTTGAATCTTACCGACCAACTAACTCTATATGAGTTAGTACTTATCCTAATCACTGCGGTTATTGGTCTCAGGTATTCCTACCTAAGATACATAACCAACAACTTTGATACTAACTATGACAGCCCCAAATTCGGGTCCCAAATTACCGCGGATCTGGTTCAATCATTCTACAACTATTACGGAAGATATAAACATAAATTATTTATACAATACACTTTACACACTATTCCCCAAAATTAAGTAACCTTAACTTATACACAATTCATAACTTATCTAATACATAACATTATTATCCAACTATACTATTACAAACTAGCCGCATATTTGAACCCAAGCTGAACTTGGCTTTATCCTTTTCCTGTATCCGAACGCATTCGCCTTAATCTGCAATGTTTATCATGATATAGCAAGGGTGAGCATGAAAGTTGCCCAGCAAGTTTAAATACAATTTAAGGATATATCATGATTGAAAGAGTCTGAATAATATGCTGGCTATAATTCATCAATATAATTGAGAACTAGCACGAACAAACTTTTGATTGAACAAGTATTAAACATGTATAAATATATCTGGACCAACTGGTAATGAAGGTGATCAGCCTTTCATACCTGACTTATACATGCAATATGTGCAGAGTACAATTATCCATGGCAATCAGCAATGATTAACCATAAGCATATCTAAATGAAACAACTCTTAGTAGAGTTAAGAAAAACTTACCTGAACCGTTGATTACCGCTACACAATTTATATCGCTTTATCCGAAGACCTAATATTAGTAATATAGATAACCAATATTAGAATAATATCATCACAATATAATACTATTATATATATACACATAGAATAACCTAAACACATAACACATAATCCTATCAGTCTACAATACACATAAAACTTAGCATCAAGTCAGACTATTTGAGTCTGAGTTGAAACCGACACAATTCTATCATCCCGACGGTCTCGTCGGACAATTATCGAGTTTAAGTTCAATTAAACTCTGCCTAAACACTAAAAAATATCTTAGATAATCATAATATCAGTCAAAACAATTTTCATAGACTTGTAATAATTTTCAGATAATTATTATTATTTATCATGATTTTCCAATCATTAATAACGTATTTAAATGAATTAAATACCACAATATTCCTTTATCATTAATATTTATTTTTATTAAATATTAATGAAAATCATAACATAATATTATAATATAATTATAATATATCAAAGTATTTTAATACCTTAAAATCATAGTTATATGATTGTTAAACAATTAAATCCATTATTTGATAATTGCTATTAATATTAAAATATTAATATTTTCATGACAAAATATCAAAAGTTATATTTTATAACTTAAAATATTTTTATAACACTTAAATCATTTTATATGATTTTTAAAACATTAATTCTATTTTCCATAATTTATTTAATATATTTATTAAATAAATTAATCACCATTAATAATAAATTATTAATGAAATTCATCACAAAATATTAAAAGTCATCAAAAAAATAACTTAAAATATTTTCTAACACCATAATATATTTTTTCATGATTTTCATGAATTAAAACCATTTTAAATAATTTATTTAATATTATAATTAAATAAATAAATACCTTTTATATTCCAAAAATATTAAATATTTTTGAAATATACTCAAAATAATTAAAAACTATTTTTCAAGCTTTAAAATAATTTTTCATAATTTAATATGTATTTTTAATAATTAAAAACTATTTTTCTCTAATTATTTAATAAAATAATTCAATTTCCAAAATTAAGTGTCACTAAAGGACCCTATTGCGACAGAATCGTCACTATAGGTGTTCTTGGTGTTCTAAGTTTAAACCCAGATCTTCATAACCAGTTACCGGATGCCTACTTTGACCAACATTAAAGTAGTGCGTTTGATGATTTCTGGTAGCTTATGGGGTTAAGATTGTAGTACTAATGTAGTACTACAACCACAAACGCATTTCATGACCAAACAACAACACATCAAGAAGATCCGGGTCTCCAAATATTTCGAGAAAAGTCGTTTCGAAGTTTCGGGTCGCCGAGAAACTGAAGCGATCTTGAAAGGTCACTATTTGTAGCCTTAAATCATAGCTTTCGGATTAGTTAATGTGATCTTAAGGTTCAATAGTGTAGTCCGCATGTCGAGTACACACAACCATATCATTAACGAATCCTAACAACATCATATATACACAAGATCTGGTAGGTTAAACTACACCGTCAGAAACTGTTCTTGAAGATTACGGTTTTCCGTAATCATCATCCAAAACCGATCGGTCGGCGGTGGTTTGACCATGATTTTCTACTATCCTCATTACGGATCCGGGTGATCTAAAGGTTTTAGTATACGCCTCATGTTCGATTACAAGGATCAAACAACAAAATAGCCAAAACAGTAATAACAAGCAAGATCTAGAGCCTGCAATATCATTGTCAGATAGGATCTGGGTTTCTGGCTTGCCCAGAAACCCATTCCCATGTCCGGTCAACGCAGTTTGACTGCCTATAACTTACGATCTTGACATGATTTAACATTATTTCCAGTTCCAGATTAAAGTTCACATGGCATAGAACAGATCCAAAACATAAAACACACATAACACCTAACACCCACAGATCTACGATCCCGATATACGGGTCGCCGACAACATTCTAGGTTCATAGTCGGTTTATAAAACTTGAATTTCGAGTACTTTGATGTTATGGATCTGGGATATAACAACCCAGATCACTAAATGACATCTTATTACACCACTTTAAACAATAAACCATAACATCTAACATCAAATCATAGGATTTCAAAGGTTAGGGGTTTTATACCTTCTAATGCTTGATCTTGAATCTGATCATTGATTTCTGACCTTGGAATGCTAACACATGATCTTGACTTTGATTCTCACTCTCTTTCACTCTAAGTCCCGAATTTGAAGAGAGAGAATGGGCTTGGAGAAATGAAAACTAAAGTATACATTTTCTCTCTCTTAATCTAAATAAATGGCATGATCTAATGTATCAAGAAGTTGCTAGGTGGCACAAATTTGATCTTGGCTTGATATTACACACATGGGATAAACATTAGAGTGATGACTCACCAAGATTTGCAAAATCTTTTACTTTAGTTTAAGAAAAGGGCATTTTGGTCATTTAGCATACCATTTTAATTCTAAATTTGTCATTTGATCAAACCCTTAGGGTTAAAACCTAAGGTTTTCAAAAATCATTTTCAAGGATTTCCAAATTTTGATTTTCAAAATAGAAAATTAACATTTCTAAATTATAATTAAGATTCTCTAATTATACTAAGATTCCTTAATTATAATTCAAGTTTTCTAATTAGGATCAATATTTCTTAATTAATATTGCTAATTAAGCAATTAAAACCACAATTGTGTATTAGGGTTTCTGACAGAATAAATAGGGTTTAAAAAAATTTGAAATTAGGGTTTGCTAATTAATTAACCTTTACCCTAATTAATATTATAATAAATCTCACTTAAGCATTATAATTATCCTTTAAATTCCTATATTAGGGTTTTAAATTCCGAATTAGGGTTTCAGATTCCCGGAACTGAAATTAGGGTTTCCAGAACCGGTTTCTAAGGTTTCTTATCAAACGTTAGGGTTTTCTAACTGAACTTTGACGTTCTTAATAATATTAGGGTTTGACACTGATAAAATTTATCTGGTCGACCCTTGACCCTTAACCACATACCGTGCACACATAATACCATATTCATAGAACATAAACACATATACACTTAATCCTGAATAATTCAACTAAATCCTTCACAGAATTTTGAAACCCTCAAAATTGCTTCCTAAAAATACCAAACGAATACACTTATTTTCTAGCTAGGTCTATTATTTGACCTTAAATCCATCATTTAAGATTTTAATAAATTGTCTAATTTCTCTGGTTGTCACAGGGAAGGTGTTAGGCACCCCCCCGACTTCCGTGGTGACACGGTTACCACCACTTTTTAATTTAAACTATTATCTGAATGTGTGTGTAGGTTAATGTTCAATTATCTGGAAGTAGTGATATGTCTCGTTTGCACTTATATACAAAGGGTTTGAATTTTGTATAAAAGTTCAATTTCAACGAGATATGGCAGTGATGTTTTGTAAAATAGATTTTTCAAACCCTTATGCTCAATAGTAATTGAGGCCTTTGATACTTCCATTTTATTAGATGTTCGGCTTGATTGTTTTTATTTTTGAGATGCAAAGCATCTTCGAGAAAAATAAGATACATAGAAGTGCTGAAGTCCTTGTGGGCATGTAAGCCATCTAAGAAAATTCAAACACCATGAATAATTTACAAGCTGGTTACAGCTAAAAATGTCCATCACGGGAACCGAATCTAGATTCAGGGGCTGAATCTGTGATCACATGATTCCTAGGCTGACATGATGATGCAGTATGTATGAAAGCTATAAACAGTTATATATATAAAAGCAGTAAATATATATATAAGGACGATCAACTGTCACGAAGAAAACTACAGGTGGGACTGGAAATGTAAATATATATATATATATATGTGTGATCAACTGCCACGAAGTAAAATCTAAAGTGAACGGAAATGTAAATATATATATATATAAAGATGATCAATCGCCATAAGTAAACTCAGCAGGATGCAGATATATATATATATATATATATATATATATATATATATATATATATATATATATAATGTGACGACCCCAAAATATGTATACATCACCCATCTTGGGTCGCCAAATACTTGGTACAAAATACAACTACAACTTAAATATACAACCGTCGTGCAGAATACGACAAAACATAAGCTGTGAGTTTTAATACATATATCGTCTCCTAGACAATATCTAAACTCAAATTCAATCCTCATCACAATTATTATCAAACTATTTTACAGAATAGTGAGGACTACTAAAATAACCATCTGGGCCGTCAATCCATTCCTCGACTAGTCCCGTCAATTCATTTCCTGAAGAGAACAGTGAAAGAAAAAGGGTGAGCTCAACTAGCCCAGTAAGAAATATTATAACTAAGATAATGCAGCATAAATTATCCTTAGCCTTCAACAGTATAACAACTGATAGAATACAATAGACAACAAGTTTTAGATCAACAACTGCAGTGGAACAAACAATCTATTAGAAGAGTCAAGTAGAGCATGATATCTACTATCTTCTATGATTTAAAAGTTTACCATCAATTTTATTGCTGAGACTCAGCTTAATAAATAATACACATCACTGAATTATCCATGCACTACGGGCCAAGGATATTCATTAGTATCACGACCACGAATTATCCATGCACTACGGGCCAAGGATATTCGTGTTTTCACCAATGGTCATGAACATGCCAAACAACAATTCATTTTTGCACCCCTGGCCGAAGAGAACGCATAGTCATGATCATACCAATAACTGTCACTGAGACTCAGCTCAATAAATAATCCACATCACTTGTAACATTACAGGTCATGATTATACTGAATAATCACTAGTCATAATCATACAAATCAACAGTCCATCTATGCACTATGGCCAAAGATGACTTTCATCATAATATAAGCATGAGGATGATGACAATGATATAAGAATTTAATTAAATGAAAGCAAGGATAAATTTTAAGGATCTATAATTTAATTTATCCAGAATTCAATAATATCCAAATTGTTAACATGATACTGCTTTGTGGAGTAAAATTCAAGAATAATATTATATCAAACATAATTTGGACTGAAAAGAAATCAATTTATGTCATGAATAGTACTCTGGGTGAATAGTACCCGAGTGAATAGTATCCCGTGAATAGTACATCGGGAATAGTACTTCGAGAATAGTACTTTGTGAATAGTACCTTATGAATAGTACTTTGTGAATAGTACTGTATTTATGAATAGTGCCAATGAATAGTACTTTGTGAATAGTACTGTACGTATGAATAGTGCTATATAAATAAATAGTACTCCGGCATTAAAAGCTTAAAATTTAACAAGAATGTTCAGAAAAATATCTGTAACGACCCCAAAATTCATACAATTTATTTCTCGACTTTGGTCGTTAATAATACATTCAACCTCTAATTTTTACATCATTAAACCATAATATAACCATTGAAATTTGCGGAATAATTAAAATTTTCTATTACAATTAAAATTTTCTATTACAAACTATTCTCGCTCCCTTAACTTTCAACCTTTACATCTAAATATCTCGTAATCATTTTTAATACTACAATAGTTTACATTGCAAAATAATATTACAATTCAACATTAATACATTATTCGGAACCTTAAACATGGTTCAAATAATAACAACACAACCAAAGTGTATAAATCTTCAAGTATCACATCTCGATTCATGTCTTTCAAGTAACACATAACTTTACCTTAAATCTTGAACTCCGCAAAAAGTGGTTATTTGCAAGGTTGAGCTCGATGTGACCAAAGAAAATCTAACAATTTTCATGCATCACATAGCACATAATAGCATGCTCAAAATATATCTCATAAACATTGGACTAACATAACATACATGTTATAGTTCATATAACAAGTATAAAGATGTATAAAGATTGAGTTCCTTACTCAATCAGCATGCTTTACTCAATCAATGTAGTCATAAGTTAACTTTAACATTTCATACATTCAACATATATATAACACATCATGCTCTTTGCAATAAAGATTTAAATCAATCAAATTCACATAGCAAATAAGAAATGAAAGACTTGCCTTGATCGTTGTTTACCAATAACAGTTTAGCAGCTTATAGTTATCTGCACTTTACGTGCCGTACACAATTATATAACCATGCACATCAACTATTAGTCACATAGCAACGCATAGTAGTTGTAATGTAAACTTTACGTCTCATAACCCTTCCTATTATATATACACAATGTTCAATTTTATTGTGTTAACTTTCAACTTATATCTCACTGTATTTCATACTCGAAGTTCATTCAAGTGTTTAAGTCTTGCTAGGACTACTTATTGGTTTTATATTAACACTATTCAATATCTTATTATATTCATTTCATTTGATTTAAAATACTTTTTACGTTCATTATCACTTATCACTGCGTTTCGACGTTTATTAAATCACACGCCCAATTTGTCTCTCTGTGTGCTTAGTATGCGTATTCAACTTATCTAATATATTATTTATTAATGTTAAGCATCATTATACTTCATAATATTTAGGTTCTATAACTTAGAACAACATCTATTATCGTCGACATCACTATACTTGTGTATGGGCATGTCCGACGCCCTCCGATTGCCTCCGAATACGCATCAGTCACAAATATGACCTTTTTGACTACTGTTCCTGACCTCCAATTGAACAACTTTAAGAACAAAAGTTGTAGGTCTATTCGTCCTCGTTCTGGATAATCTTGAATCACCTCAATCGGAGTTCGTAAGAAAAAGTTATGGCCGTTTAACCAAGATAGGTCAAAGCAGTCACACTGGCACATACTTTGATGTGAATAATTAAGCCTCTAGGCATAGTAGGTACACCTCTATAGCAGCCGCCCCAAATGACTTAGGGCATAGTGCATCTGCGCCTGTTAGCAAAAACGGGACCTGAAGCTACTGTTCTTCGCGATTTTTGACCCTTTTTCTCCGACTAATCTTCATAACTTGAGTTATACACATCCAAATTAGTCCGTTTTCGATTCTATGGATTCATAATTCATAGAACTACAGTATACTAGAATTCTAACAATTTATAAAAATATTAACCAACCTAAAATTTGACCCAAAACACATGTTCATATAATATTTTCATGTTTTAACATCTCTAGCGAATTCGATCACCATGACTTCATTACTTAACAAATTGACATGATTTAAACTACGTTGTTTTCGTTTCTTCACATACTAACATAATCCATCATAAATTTGCAGATTATAACAAGTATTGACCATGAAATTTTGTACTTTCTAAGCCATATCCAACAACATAAACACTGTTAATTGAAATCTTCTACTACAACCCAATTTCATACATTTAATCATCAAATAACACTTACATATAACAAATAACAGATTATAAACCCTACATACATATATATGTATCAATCCAACACCATTATCAATAGAAATTTTAAAAATAAGGGTTAACATTAGAGTAAGTTATACCTTGTTCCTTTGATTGATTGCTAGCAAAAAATTGATGATTAGGTTTAGATACTTCTCTCCTTCCTCTTGAAAATCACAGAGAACTCTCTTTCTCACTATGTTTTTTTCCTCTCTTTCTTCCAAGCCCTCTCTCTAAACTCTGCTATTTTGCCTTAGGAGAAAATAAGAAGCGTAGAAAATAAATTGGCCTCCCTCACCCCCACGTACGTCAGTTATAAAATAATACGTCTTCATCAGTTAATGTAGACCAAAGGCCACAAAGCCTTGTTTGGCCACACACCAATTCCCCCAAACTAAATTATTTTAATAATATTATATTATATAGTTTCATGTGTCACACCTGCCACCAATTCAAATAGCTTACCATTATAATAATTATAATAATTATGATTTTTATTATAATTATTCTGATGATTAATAAATAATTGTATATCTAATTTAATTAATAAATTAGACTTAAACATCACTTTATTTAATTACTTATTTTCTTTAATATTAAACAACTCATTTAATTTAATTAATTCATTAAATTAAATCCTCAAAGAATAAAATTTACCTTTGCTTTAATTTAATTATCACACACGTAACTAAATTATTATACCACAATTTCATAAATTATTTATTTTTCTCAATAAATAAATTATTTAAAATATTTATTTAATTCAATAAATATTTAAAATTAATTATCAAATTCATTTAATTTCTTCAATAGTTAACTTAACTATTGAACCTCACTTTCCCAATATATGATATATATATTCTCTTCACACTATATCATATATTTCAACATATAAAGCACGTATATATACATACTCAAACTCAAAACATCTCATAATAAGAATTTTAATTATTAAATTCTTATTTTAATAATATATAAAAATTCGGGTTGTCACATCTTTCCCCCCTTATAAGGATTCCGTCCTCGGAATCAACGAAACCTCCATTTCTCGGTTTTCACCAAATCTCTTTTCAAAATTTATCGTTGAATAACTTCATCACATTACCTTAATATAGGTTTTATATTTCTTACTCACACCATTGTTCATAATAAATTCTTGTAAGTTTTATTTTATAACATTTACTTAGACTCAATTATATTTGAGTATTACATATTCTTTGACCCGTTCATTACCTTTCCCTAAGGATCATTACCACATACTATATTCTCAAACTCTCGGGACGTTACATTCACCCTTTCTTCTAAGAATTTTGTCCTCGAAATATTTGACTTACTAATTTTCATTCACTCCATTTATCAAAATAGATTTTATGTTAATATCTATTTATTCATTAGGTTCTGCAACCAAATTCTTTTTCTAAGGTTCTTTCTAAGATCATCATATTCCTCACCTCTTCCTCTTCTAAGAGTTTCACATTTTCTCTTCTTCTGGAATTTCATTTCTTTCTTGAAATTATTATGTTTTACTTAATTTTTTTCTCATCCTTCCCACTTTCACCTTTTAGAATAATAAGAATCTTCCACAATTGCTCAATAATTGGGAAGCGATATGAATAACAGGAATTTAAAAGATTCCAAATCATGTTGAGGGGTCATAAGACCTTGAACTACGTCCCTAGGTTATCAAGTATCTTAACTTGAACCTTTAACAGTCATAAGACTATACGGACCTTGAACTCTTCTCCAGGTTTAACAGTGTATCACCACTGTGAACCATCTTTAACAGAATGTTTAGCAATCACACAGACTAAAAACACTCTCTGCAAGTACTCTAGGTGATCGACTTATCGCATTCTTTTACGCGTGCGCACAACGTATTACATCTTAACATCATAACGACTATATGCATTACTTTCGGAACCATTGTCTCCGATAACATGTCCCCTTTTATAGGGTTGTTCACCTCAGCTTTTTAACATCTGAATCCGCACCAAAATAATTTGGTTTGGCATAACTTTTCAATAAACGCTTGAATTTCATGAACATCTTTCAATAATCGTCTAGTTGAATCAAATAGCATAGACTTCTACAATAATTCTAACATCAATCGAAATATACATATACACACACACACATATATATATATATATGTATATTCTCATATCTTAAAGAAACCTCAAAAATTCTTTTATGGCGTCCTGATTATGACGTTGTCATACTACATCTCACCATAGTGGGCTGACGATCATATGATCACATCCAACACCAAGTTCCATTGCATTGATGACTCCATCGCTTATCATTTCACCTAATACATATAGTTAAAATATATTTTGAAAATTTCAAAAAATCATTTTTTATCTAGCCGAAACAAACATCATAGATATGCGAATAATAGCACTGTTTAAAAAAATTCTTTGGTTCACTAGTGTGACCCACCATTTTTCAAAAATCAAAAGTACAACCATCGGCACGAAGTCAATAAATTTCAAAAATCTAGCGAAGCTAGAAGATTTGGAAAACCTATGTCTCCATTTTCTATACTGATCCATTGCTTAATAATTTTATCTATTTCCATAATCCTCATTTCTTCATCCATAGCTTATCTATACCCCAGTATAGTTCATCAAACTTGCCGCACATTGGAAGTTCAGGAACTTGCCACAATAATATGAGTTTAAGAACTTATCCTAGTCATACCATAATCGTCCATTCATTTGAGGGGTTCAAAACATACCATATTATTGTGAGTCACTTAACTTACCATATGCATTAGTTTTAAGAACCGCACCTAATCCTAATAATATTCGACTAATCTTAATAGTTTCTAACTATCAAATATACACATGAGAAAAGAATCACCTTTTCACATACACATACATTGATAGCGTGACACCGACATTCCAATGATTATCAATGTGATAAAGCGAGTGCAAGCACAAAACCCTCGCCCATACAAAGGTTTTGTATAACTCGGCCATCACATGAGTCCTCAATTGAAATCCCACCTAACTCTATCTTGCTTATAAGTTTGCTTTTTTGCTCGATATCTGAATTCCTCGTATCACATCATCTATAACTCCTCGTGAGTTATCTCGTACTATTTCATAGTACATCATCTTCATAGCATCAAGCTATAATTATTCAAACATTACAGACCATCTTTCCTTTATAACTTAAACAGATCACGTCGTGATCTTATTCTATAATCATCTCCCTTAAAAGTCTTTTCTTAACTCGTGATCGTTTTGTTTTACGATCCCCTTTCTTTCCTTTTTCATCATTACAACATTCTTTGTTATCTTAAGTATTGGAGTTAGGCAACTCCCATTTTTTTTATCACTTCAAGATTCTTCTTTGAATTTTCTTGTTTATAAAACAATTCTTCCTTTAAGAATTTCTAACTTCATTTAAATTGCTCAACATTTTATTTAAGTTCCACATTTTCATCATACGTATCCATTTCTATACTTGGTACACATCGAGTCTCTAACAGTTTCAATATGGTACGCTGAGTGGTTTCCCACAAACAACCAACAAACTAGGTTTCGAGTTGCTAGTTCGTATATACCTCCGCTCTATGAAGGAATCATTTAGCCCAGATACCATACATCAACCATTAAAGAGTACAATTGTACCATACTTAAATTTAACTTTTGATTCTTAACTTCTTTATCATTCTCTTCTTATAGACATTGTCTATTTATTATCACATTACATTCTTATTATTGGAGTTGGGTAACCCCACATTCATACTCCTTATAACTCAGCGAGATTCTTCTTTGAATCCTCTCATGCATGTTTTAATCCTCTCTTTATAAATTTCTTAAATTACTTCTTATTATTCAAACTCTACTTGAGCTTATTCTTTTATTATCTTTACCTTCCTTTCTTTAAGGTTATAGCCTATGGTACTCTACCTAAGGTTTATAACCTACGACTTTTGATACCAACCGTAATTCGACCCCAAAATTCATACAATTTAATTCTCGACTTTTGATTCGTTAATAATACATTCAACCTCTAATTTTACATCATTAAACCATAATACAACCATTGAAATTTGCGGAATAATTAAAATTTTATATTTTCAATTAAATTTTTATTCAAACTATTCTCTTATTTGTTGAACTTTCAACCTTTACATCTAAATATCTACATTTTAATCGATAACCTTTTTTAATACTACAATAGTTTACATTGCAAAATAATATTACAATTCAACATTAATACATTATTCGGAACCTTAAACATGGTTCAAATAATAATAACACAACCAAAGTGTATAAATCTTCAAGTATCACATCTGATTCATGTCTTTCAAGTAACACATAACTTTACCTTAAATCTTGAACCTGCAAAAGTGGTTATTTGCAAGGTTGAGCTCGACAGCCCAGCAAAATCTAACAGTTTTCATGCATCACATAGCACATAATAGCATGCTCAACATATATCTCATAAACATTGGACTAACATAACATACATGTTATAGTTCATATAACAAGTATAAAGATGTATAAAGATTGAGTTCCTTACTCAATCAGCATGCTTTACTCAATCAATGTAGTCATAAGTTGACTTTAACATTTCATGCATTCAACATATATATAACACATCATGCTCTTTGCAATAAAGATTTAAATCAATCAAATTCACATAGCAAATAAGAACTGAAAGACTTTCCTTAATCGTTGTTTACCAATAACAGTTTAACAGCTTATAGTTATCTGCACTTCACGTGCCCAACACAATTATATAACCATGCACATCAACTATTAGTCACATAGAAATGCATAGTAGTTGTAATGTAAACTTTACTCTACGTCTCATAACCCTTCCTATTATATATACACAATGTTCAATTTTATTGTGTTAACTTTCAACTTATATCTCACTGTATTTCATATTCGAAGTTCATTCAAGTGTTTAAGTCTTGCTAGGACTACTTATTGGTTTTATATTAATACTATTCAATATCTTATTATATTCATTTCATTTGATTTAAAACACCTTTTACGTTCATTATCACTTATCACGGCGTTTCAACGTTTATTCGTCACATGCCCAATTTGTCTCTCTTGTGTGTGCTTAGTATGCGTATTCAACTTATCTAATATATCATTTATTAATGTTAAGCATCATTATAATTCATAATATTCAGGTTCTATAACTTAGAACAATATCTATTATCATCGACATCACTATACTTGTGTATGGGCATGTCCGATGCCCTTCGATTGCCTCCGAATACGCATCAGTCACAAAGATGACCTTTTTGACTACTGTTCCTGACCTTAAATTGAAAAACTTTAAGAATAAAAGTTGTAGGTCTATTCGTTCTCATTCCGGATCATCCTGAATCACCTCAATCGGAGTTCGTATGAAAATATTATGGCCGTTTTACCAAGATAGGTCAAAGTAGTCACACCTGGCACACTATGGTGGGTGCAAATTTTGCTTAAATTAAGCCTTGACAGTAATCAATGCATTGCTGCCCTACAAAGGCAAATACCCCACTTAATGACTTAGGGCACAACACAACATGTGCTCAATTAGCGTAAAACGGACTTGAAGCTACTGTTCTTCGCGATTTTTGACCCTTTTTCTCCTACTAATCTTCATAACTTGAGTTATACACATCCAAATTAGACCTTTTTTGATTCTATGGATTCGTAATTCATAGAACTACAGCATACTGGAATTCTATCAATTTATAAAAATATTAACCAACCTAAAATTTGACCCAAAATCCATGTTCATACAATATTTTCATGTTTTAACATCTCTAGCGAATTCGATCGCCACGACTTCATTACTTAACCAATTGATACGATTTAAACTACGTTATTTTTGTTTCTTCACATACTAACATAATCCATCATCAATTTGCAAATTATAACAAGTATTGACCATGAAATTTTGTACTTTCTAAGCCATATCCAACAACATAAACACTGTTAATTGAAATCTTCTACTACAACCCAATTTCATGCCTTTAATCATCAAATAACACTTACATATAACAAATAACAGATTATAAACCCTACATACATATATATGTATCAATCCAACACCATTATCTATAGAAATTTCAAAAATAAGGGTTAACATTAGAGTATGTTATACCTTGTTCCTTTGATTGATTACTATAAAAAAAAATGATGATTAGGTTTAGATACTTCTCTCCTTCCTCTTGAAAATCACAGAGAACTCTCTTTCTCACAGGGTTTTTTTTCCTCTCTTTCTTCTAAGCCCTCTCTCTAAAGTTTGCTATTTTGCTTTAGGAGAAAATAAGAAGCGTAGAAAATAAATTGGCCTCCCTCACCCCCACGTACTTCAGTTATAATATAATACGTATTCATCAGTTAATGTAGACCAAAGGCCACAAGGCCTTGTTTGGCCACACACCAATTCCCCCAAACTAAATTATTTTAATAATATTATATTATATAGTTTCATGTGTCACACCTGCCACCAATTCAAATAGCTTACCATTATAATAATTATAATAATAATGATTTTTATTATAATTATGCTGATGATTAATAAATAATTGTATATCTAATTTAATTAATAAATTAGTCTTAAACATCACTGTATTTAATTACTTATTTTCTTTAATATTAAACAACTCATTTAATTTAATTAATTCATTAAATTAAATCCTCAAAGAATAAAATTTACCTTTGCTTTAATTTAATTATCATACACACGTAACTAAATTATTATACCACAATTTCATAAATTATTTATTTTTCTCAATAAATAAATTATTTAAAATATTTATTTAATTCAATAAATATTTAAAATTAATTACCAAATTCATTTAATTTCTTCAATAGTTAACTTAACTATTGAACCTCACTTTCCCAATATATGAATATATATTTTTCTTCACACTATATCATATATTTCAACATATAAAGCACGTATATATACATACTCAAACTCAAAATATCTCATAATAATTATTAAAATTTTAATAACTTATAAAATTTTAATTATTAAATTCTTATTTTAATAACTTATAAAATTCTTAACGGTAAAAACTTTTACGTTATTTTTATAAAAAGACATTTCTGTCATTTTCTAACTCTGATAATAATTCCATTGTGGGGTCCACCAATGATTGTGCTATCGTACGAATAATCCCTGTTAAAATGAATATTCTCTGACCAAATGAATATTTTATGACAACTTGCTTACTTTGCAAAAAATTTCACATATCACCCTTAACTTTAAGCTTTTATCAATTTAACCATTTACTAAATAGAATTATAAAAAAATTGAATTTTTTTATTTCATAAAATTCGGGGTGTTACAATGTTCCCCCCTTATGAAATTTCACCCTCGAAATTTACCACGTACCTGGTATATCGAAAAGGTGAGGATACCTCGTCAGATTCTAACTCTTGAGGTATAACCTTTGAGCGTAGAATATGTTTATTCTTATCCAAGATTTTAACATGTATCTCCACATACGTTAAATCTTTTGCTATATCGTCCGGTTCTAATTCAATAATGTGGTTCGGGTCTTTCACATATTTACGTAACATATATATGTGAAAAACGTTATGAACATGAGACATACTTAGCGGTAAGACGAGTCTATAGGCCACAGTTCCTACTCGATCGAGGATTTCAAATAGGCCAATAAAATCGAGGGTTGAGATTTCCTCTCTTCGTCGATTATTGCTTCTAGAATAACTCCTTCTTTCACCTTCTTCTTCATATTTATCAGCTCCGGGTCTGTAGCTTGAACAACTTTAAATTTATCGATTAAAGTTAGTTCTACTCGTATATTCGCTATCTTCACGTAGTATCTTGGAGTCTTTAACTCTATCTCCACATACAATCTTCTACTCAACACGCCAGCTACTGTGACACCCCCAAATCCAGGTACTCCATTCCCACAGAATTTGGTGTTCACTTTCCAAAACATTACATCTAACTACCCATAATCAAAGGATAAAGACGTAATTTAAATAACTTAAACAATCATCTTTCCCATTAAAGGGTTACATCATCATCTCAAAATAAATCCCAGGTAATCTAACCTTAAAATTATTACATCAGTTTGCGGAATACATCATATATTAAAACAAGTCTTTAACATAATTCATTAAAATAAAATTCTCATATGTCTTCAACATTTGGACA
The DNA here is from genome assembly GCA_020205615.1 of Panax quinquefolius. Taxonomy (NCBI): domain Eukaryota; kingdom Viridiplantae; phylum Streptophyta; class Magnoliopsida; order Apiales; family Araliaceae; genus Panax; species Panax quinquefolius. The sequence goes on from CM035161.1 coordinate 47,929,253, forward strand.
TCTTACCCTTTCCTTTGCTAGTAGACGGCTCATCGACTTTCTCAACTTTAGCTGCAGTGTTAAATGCAAGAGTGAGGAAACAATTGCTCATTGATATAGGAAGTAGTAATAATAACAACATGAGAATGAACAACGAATGCTAGCAATAATGAACTTGTTCTGTGAATTAAGAATAGAAAACAAGTTCGACATCAATGTCTGAGGGTCTTAAGACCATGAACTATGTCTCCGGTATATAGGTATTATTACCTTAACTTTAACTGTCATTAGACTGTACATACCCTTCTTAGCGTACTTAGGGGGATCAACCCTTTGTACCATGTATTGTGCACAAACATCTAAACATTACACGTACAAAAACCCCCTATATTAGGGTTGTTCATCTCAGTTTGAATTTAGAATTTCTGCACTAAAGAAAGTTTAGTTTGGAACTAGCTTATCAGTGTCTGTAGAATTTTAGAACACTATTCAATTTCCATCAATAAAGGTTTAATACGAGAATGTATAACTGAACAAGGCTTTTAAAGTCAAAGATCGGATATCAACAATATATATAACTGAATAACATGATATACATGCAAAGTGCTATATTCAAAGGAGTTTAGAACAATCTTCTATGAATCAATGTATTAGAACAATATATGCTTCGAATGATAATAAGGAAAGTAAAGCTCGCTCGATGTAACGAATTAGTTTACAAGAGTTTGCATAAACATACTAAAGATAACCTAGGCTTGCTCAACCTTACAAGAATTTTAAGAACTTGTACAATAATGATTTAGGAATGGGAACATGCATTCAATATGAAAAGAATGAAGTTAGAAAGCTTGCTCAATGTAAAGAGTTAAGGTTTAGGAACTTGCCTTGTTTGTAAGCTACACAAGTGTAAAAATAATCTCCAATTACCCTACACATATCATTATAATTGCAACAATAATTAGTTGTATGAATATTAACACTATAGGTGTTAAACCATCATTTAAGTCATAACCTTAACCTAACACCTAACCATTTAGGTTAACATACTTAACGAATCTAAAATCGCATTACGAGCCAACATAACTTACTCGTTCATTTCTAACTTTCAAAAACATCACTTTTAGTTTCATTATATAACTCAATTAACAATCACCTAAAACTCTTTTACACTCTGTATTACAACACCTTACAATCTGTTATTGTAGTCCACTTTATGTTTTAATATCCTTAACATTCATGCTAAACTAACCCAAGTTCGCACGCATTTAATGACACCGCATTCATGAGACTTCTTCATCCTCATTGGCTACCGCACGTAGCGCCTAATAATACACTGGTAATCATAGCATGATGCAAAGGCACTCGCTACCACATGTAGTGCGTGCTCATATGACAATCAGCGTGCTTGACGGTGCATACCACGCGATGATGCCTCGGTTCCATTTTTTTGCGAGCTCGAAAAATCGACTGCTTTGGCCAAAAATCCTAATTTTACAGAAAATCTCCCAACTTCAACATCTAACACTTTGTCATATTATAGTTATACATGCTAAACACCATTCTATATACAAAACCATTATATAAACACCATTTTGAGGAATCAAAACTATATTTTTCCCAAATTTCCACATTTTATACTTTTAACGAATTCGATCAACACGAATTTGTTTCTTAATCATTTTACACTATTCGAACTACGCCGCTTTCGTTTCTTAATATATTATCACAATCCACCAACAAATTACAGATTACATCACAAATTAGACAAGAAATTTGGTACTTTCTAAGACCATTTTTCAAATATGAACACTGATACTCATTTTCTTTCTACACACCAATTTCTCACGAATTTGATAACAAATAACAAGTATACATGATGATTAACAGAGTTTTGCAAACCTATATGAACATATATCTATCACAATTCACGTGATTTCCAAATTATACCAAGAAGATATATATACATATACTATCAAAACTAAAAATAAAAATAGGAATAGAGTATACCTTTAATCCTTGATTATATGCTAGCAAAAGATGATAATAAGGTTTAGCAATCCTCTCCTTCCTCTTGAAACCTCAGAGAATTCTCTCTTCAACGCTAGTGAACTTCTCTCACACTCTATGTTACCTCTTAGCTTAGGATACAATACGCAATAAACTGTGAACTAGCCTTAGGGAAAAATAAGACGCGTAGGAATTATAAACTGACTCCCACTAACGTCAGGTAAAATAAGACAGGTTTGAGTCAGTTAAAATAACCCAAAAGCCATAAGGCTATATTTGGTTACACACTAATTCCCCATACAAGATTATTTAAATAATATTTATATTATATAGTTACACTTATCACACATGTAACCCATTTTAATAGCTTATAATTTATAATTATGATAATTATATTCTTATTATAATTATGCTTATAATAAGTAATTAAATAATTATATATATCTAATTTAATTAATAAATTAGAAACATCACTTTATTTAATTTATTCATTTAATATTAAACAATTCACTTAATTTAATTATTTTCTTAAATATTAAGCAATTGATTTAATTTAATTATTTCCTTAAATTAAATCTTTCAAATAAAATTATCAATACTCAATTTAATTAAAATTAATCAATTTAGTTACTAAATTAATTCACCACAATTCATCAATTATTTATTTTCCTCAATAAATAAATTATTTAAAATATTTATTTAATTCAATAAATATTTAAATTAAATTACAAATTTCACGATCGTTACAGCTACCGCGTTCGCTTTTTCCATGATGGTATTGAATGGTATTATCGTAATCTTTCAACAGCTCGAGCCAACGTATTTGGCGCATGATACGTTCGTTTTAGTTGAAGAAATATTTGAGGTTTTAGAAATAGGTTTTGTACCCGGGTCAATACAAAATTCGATTTCACGCTCTAGGGGTAGGCCAAGAAGTCTTTAGGGATACGTCAGGAAATTTATTAACGATAGAAATATCATTCAAAACTGTGACTCTCATCTAAGACTTGGATAGCACATCACTGTCGACGTCGGGATTTTTATTTGTCCCTTTTCTGTTCTTGTTCTTTGGTATTCTCATGTTATGTGAGATTTGTTTGAAAAAACAAGTGAAAAAGGTCCGACATGTATCATGTCGATGATTTGATTGTAAGAGTCGCCAGTTGGTATTTTTAACTGGTTGCACCAACGCAACCAAGAAAAACTTTGCACATTGACCCAGTGATGTGACACTGCTAAACAAGTCTGTGAAACCGAGATTCATTTGGGTTCGGGGGTTTGATTATGCGGAGGGAAGGTGTTAGGTAACCCCGACATCTGTGTTGCCACGGTGACCGCCACTTTTCAAGAAAATGTTATATGAATGTGTGTGTGTGTGTGTGGATCAATGTGCAATTTATTTGGAAGTATTGCTATGCCTCGTTCGAACCTATATACACAGGGTTTGGATTTATACAAAAAATTAGTTTTAAACAAGATATAATAGTGAGGTTTTGTAAAAGAGGTTTTTCAACTCGTGCTCAATAGTAATTGAGGCATTTGATACTTTCATTTTATTATTAAATGTCCGGCTTGTTTACTTTTATTTTCGAGATGCGAAGCATCTTCGAGAAAATAATATATAGTAGTGCCGAACTCCTCATGGGCATGACAACCATCTAAGAAAATTCAAACATCGTGAATAATTTACAAGCTGCTTATAGCTGAAAAAGTCCATCACGGGAATCGAATCTAGATTCAGTGGATTGAATCTGTGATCACATGACGTCGCAGTTTATATGAAAAATAGTAAGCAGTTATATATATATAAAAGCTGTAAATATATATATACAAACATGATCAACCACCACGAAGCACCTCCATGGGGAATCAAAAATGTAAATATATAAAAAATATATATATATATATATATATATATATATATATATATATATATATATATATATATATATATATATATAGACATGATCAACCACCACGAAGCACCTCCACGGGGGACAAAAATGTAAATAAAGCAGTAAATGCAAGTAAACGCTCAAACTTGCTCTGTGGCCCATTGGGTCCCGCCATCTTGAAGTACGTGCACTCTTGCACTATAATGTCCGCTCAAACTTGCAGAACTTCAATCCGAGCATTCGAACGAGGTGTACAAGACCTTCTTCGGACCACTTTTGTTGAGAGTTATGCAATGACATGGGATTAGAGGTTGTACGAAGTCAAGAAGAGGGGACCATGCCCATGGTCTTCAAGCTTCAAATTCTATTCGGTGTGCTGCCACGCGTAATAGTCACTCAGGATTGGAACTCCTTGGCTCTTGTGGGACATTACTGTGTAGAAATGTATGTATGAAATGTTAAGATGGCGCATTGGGGTTGAGGTGGAAAGATGATGATTTTGCCCCTCACCAGGGTTATCTCCGGTTTGGGCTGATAGTAGACATTGCTCAGGGTTACATCTGAGATTGGACGACTGCAAATGTTTGAATTTCGCAGGGTCATATTTAAGTGTTCCTGTCTTCCAAGTGTTAGCTCTGGGTCTTTGGAATGAGTGCCTCGGCAGGAGGTCTGAGATTGAAGCTGATTGCATGCATTTGAAACAAGCATTTCCAGAGTTATCGTCAGAACCACAATGACATTCCTTAGGGTTATCTCCAAGGATGAAACTCAGGGTTATCTGTGAGGTTGGAATTGGTACTCGCGGTGTGCGTTCCGGGGTTGAGACTGAACTTCCGGTAGTATCCGGAATGGATATGAGCTGTCTTCCAGGGTTATCTCTGAAAGACGAATCTGCCCTCCTGCAATGTTAGTAACAGGTGTGCAGAAAATTTTGAGTGTCTACAGATGCCCCTCTTTATCATATTCATGCAATGTAAGGCATGGATAGGATAAAGAATCCTAGACACTTGAAATGCAACAAGATAAACATGATGCCATGTGCAGCAACATGATGCAAATGCATGATGCATATAGATTGTTGGATTGTTTTCCAACATAATGGAATGATTGCCGGTTCCTTGTTAATCCTGCCGGGGATGACAATCAGTGATGCCTTGGACATGTGATCCAAGTCTTCAAGAATGTTGGCGTTGGGGTTATCACCAAATTCCGGATCTTTGATACAGACTGTACTCCAAAGATGTGCCTCTTGCGTGTAAGAGATCTATGGGGATAAAGCTTTGTCTGTTTGAGGATATGTATAACATATTCCATCATCGGTCTTCTCCAGTGAGGATGGTCTTCTCTGGTTTATGTAACCAGTATATACCACGATCCTGTTGGAGTTACTGCCAATAATATGTATTATCAAGGCTGCCTGACCTTCGCTAATGTGTGTATCACTGGATAAATCCTTGTTGGGCAAACTATCAAGGTTGTTTGACGTTCATTGATGTGTGTATCAATGGTTTCATTGCGTTATGACCCCCACCGGGGAACATGTCAAGGTTGCTTGACCTTCATTGATGAGTATATCAATGGTTGCATTGCGTTGTGACCCCCGTCGGGGAAGGGTGTGGATAAGTGCACTGATGGATGAGATCATTGAATGGCCTCCGATGCTTCGATGGGTTTACTTGCCATCGGTTGAAATGATGTCAAGACTACTTGACCTTCGTTGACATGTACATTAATGGTTGAATTGCGTTATAACCCCCGCCGGGGATACGTGGATGAGTGAAAGTCTGCGTTGTGACCCCCGCTGGGGATACTTTATCAATGATTGAAATTGGCATTGTGACCCCCGCGGGGGAACCTTTTAGGGTTACGGCCCTGTATTTGGCGGCATCGGACCTGTGTGAGGCATTGCCGAGTATGATTTGCAAAAGCTGAGATAATCAGTATAGTGTACCTTGTATTTAGGCGGATACCAATGAGTGATATGTAAAGCCATATTTTGACTTATGACAACCAGGATTCCACGCTATTCCGCTCAGTTGCTTAACATTTTTATTCCTAATTTGGCCTTTTCAGCTTGTGAGACCTCCTTTCCAATTCAAACTGAACTAAGCCAGAGGGGTGGGACCCATTCTCGACATATCTTTTGATAGGCCCCTGTTAGTTGTCGGGCGTCTGTGCCCCATTTCCCTATATTTTTAGTTGTACAGAGATGTATTAGATGATGATGTACTTAGGAATGTTTATACTGTTATTCCCTACATCATATTGCCATCTATTGTTCATCATGGATGTATTATGTTATGCATATGTATGTATGTCCAGAGATATTCAGCATTGACCCCTGGATGGTCTTATGACACGGCCCGTACAGATGTCTTCTTTGACAGTTAGCCGTATTGATCATACCGCACCATTATTGGTGGCATCTGGTATGCGATCGTGGTATGATAACATGTCATAATCAGACAGGGTGACTGTAGATCATCTGTTGTAGCATACTATGACCCTGTTGATATTTCAGGTTCCCACAGGATCCGTAAAGGGCATGCTGGAGCACTGGGCATCAGAGAGATTTTTTTTACGATTTGGGACCCAGCAGTTGACTCGTACTCTGGAGGAGTATGCACGTTTGATGATACTGCCATTGGATAGACCTTGCGTGCATATGGCAATTAGAGACATGAGTAGGCAGTTCATGACCCTTACTGGCTTGAGGCGTAGGGTGGTGCAGGATGAGCTCACATCTAGCCACGTTATATCCTAGCATTTTCTATTTGATAGATTTGGCTCATAGGATAGTTATGCACGACATTCCAGGGATTTCACCACACTGGAGGATCATTGGCGTTTGGCCAGAGTGGATGTATTGCTATTGTGCGTCTTATCATATGTCTACATGCCACGGTATATGGATGAGTTGGACATAGGAGTCATCATGGCAGTGAGAGCTCTCAGGGAGGGTCACACCATCATACTGATGATCATAGCAGAGACTCTAAGGTCAGCCACATACTACTACACTTATCCGACGGGAGTGTTTACAGGTAGCTCGGTCATGTTGTACGTGTGGTTTATGTCACACTTGGGACCGATTGGCACTTTCAGATGGAATGGGTATTGTTTCACCCATGATATAGCCATGTCATACTCCTTTCAGCTTGGGGAGTGTATAAATGCTGTATCTTGGTAAGCTTTCCTGGCAGGGATCAGAGATCCATTTGCTATATTACTGTGTACACGGCTTAGCTCACCCTACAGCTTCATCACTAATGCTCCGGGCATGGATTATCTCCCTTTAGCTGGTTTGAGGGGCTTGATTACTTACCACCCACTGGCCGTGATGTGTCAGTTTGACCAGTTCTAAGACTTCCATCCTTTTGAGGGGGCATCGAGTCAGCACTTCGCTTCTCGGCATTTATCAGCAGAGGATAGATCCAGGTCGTATGCCTGTTGGGATTAGCGAGAGCTAGTTGAGTTTTCCATAAACCATCCGGGTTGTTCTGCAGAGTATTCCGCATGGATGGAGACAGAGACTACATCGGCTGCGGTAGTATCCCCAGTATAGGGGACTAATTCCGACGATGAAGAGCCTATGGAGGAGGTTGACATTCCCATTGAGGAGGATTTGACTACTGGGTTGCCAGTATTTGTGATGAATTCTCCTACTACGAGTGCTACTGTGATTCAGTATTCAGCATAGTATTTGGAGAAAAGTCTACATCTGATGACCTTTGAGAGAGATCAGGCTAGGGCCTTGATGTTGACAGCTCTCGATGGGAGAGACGCAACTGTATTAGAGGGAGACGAGGCTAGATCAACTAGAGATGCGTTGATTGTAGAGTAGGATGCTGCCCTATCTGCTCGGGATGTGGCCGTCACAAACAATACTTCAGTGAGATCCCTTACGATTGGCATCCTTGTGTATATGAGTGCATACATTGATGAGCATCATGCCACCATGCAGTTATCCTCGGATCTACTAGCTCGTATAGATACCATTGGGCAGGAGCTTGCAGCGTTACCTCCTTCTTCAGAGATGGATGCTATGTTAGATCTAATAGTTCGTATACACACAGATCCGTAGATAGACTTGTATTTTCCTACACAGACTAGCTTAGCCATTTTGTCATGTACAACACAAATGTATATATCAAACAATATTATATATGACAGGGAAATATATTTTGATTCACTTCCCTTTCAGTTGTGCCTTGATACTTGCTTGATATTTGCCTGTTTCTTAGGGCTTGTGATCTTGATGCATTCTGAACTCATCCTTGATGTGCGGACATTGAGACGTCACAGGATTTCTCAGAACTGATCATTGATCTGTGTGTATCTCTACCATATTTGGTGTCTTAGGACTGGTTTCTGTATGTAGATGTGGAGAGGAGTGTGGCTTCCTCTCTGAGATCGATAGCACCACAGATGGTCGCAAATACTCTTATTTAGGAGGATCCTAGTTAGTTCCATCTCTTATGGATTGGTGTTGCTCTTTGAGGCACAACTGCAGCTTAGATGGTCGTTGAATCTCCTATTTGTGAGGAGAGGTTAGGTAGTTCCATCCCTTTGGTTTGAAGCCGATGAAATGTGGTGGATTGAAGTTTTATCCCAGTACCGTGTGACAAGTATTTTTGTTCTGGTAGGGGGTTAGACCGAACCATAAATGACTTCCTACATACTCCTATTGAAGAGGAGATCAGGTCTGCGTAGTTCGAACCTGGTGTAAGAGGTTCAACGCTGAATGTGAAAGGTGTAGAAGCTTTATTGATGAAGAAGGGTGTAGAAGTGTTTTTGTTGTTTTTGTTTTTGTAGAGAAAAGGCGAAAATTTTTTTGTTTTTTTATTGCGGTAGGGCCATATAGAATATGGTTGCCTACGTACTCCGGGTATCGGGGAGATCAGTTGACATAGTTCAGCCCCTTAAGATTAATTATGTACCAAAGAAGTATGAATCCCATGTGCAGGCTATACTGTGGGGAGAAGAAAGTTTGATCCCATGATTGAGACAAATTGCAGGTGTAAAAAAGTTTGATCCCGTCTTCAGGACAAACTGCAAGCATAGAAAAGTTTAATCCCGTCTTTAGGATAAACTGCAGGTGTGAAAGGTTCAATCCTTGGGAAGATAACCGAAATTGTGTGAAAGGTTTGAAATGAGGTGAAACCAAGCTGCTGGTTTGAAGTGTATGTTTCCCTGAGGGGCAGAAGAGTATGTAAAAAAGGGTTAGAAAATCGGAATGACTGGTGATTTAACGATCCAAAACCAGGATGTTTGCTTGATGGAAACCTCAGACATAGTACCGTTTCACGGTGTTCGAGTTGATAAATTATGGAAATTCATCGCCATCCATTTCCTGTAATCTGATAGCGCCTCCTATCAATACCTCCTTGACAATAAACGGGCCTTCCCAGTTAGGAGCGAATTTTCCCTTAGATTGATCTTGGTTGTCAATGATCTTCTTTAAAACCAAGTCATGTTGTTTAAACTGCCTTAGCCGAACTTTCCTGTTGTAGGATCTTGCGATCCTTTTTGGCGATATAATGACCATGGAAGAGATAGCGCGGTTACTTTTCGTCTATTAGAGACAATTGGTGACACTGTCTTGTACCTATTGGTCTTCATCGGTGAGCATCCATCAACACTCTGAGGATTCCATTTCCACCTCTATGGGGAGCACTGCTTCCATCCCATAAGCTAATGAGTAGGGGGTTGCCCCAGTGGAAGTATGCATTGAAGTTTTGCAGGCTAATAAAGTCAGAGGCAAGAGGTCAGGCCATCCTTTATGATTGTCGAACATTTTCTGCATGATCTTCTTGATGTTTTTATTAGCCGCTTCAACATCACCATTCAACTTTGGACGGTAGATGACGGAGTTAAGGTGTTTGATGTGGAATTTACTGCATAACTCCTCCATCATTTTGTTATTGAGGTTTTTAGCATTGTCTGACACAATGACCTCTGGTTATCCATATCGACAGACGATATTGTTTCTGATGAAAGAAATGATGACTTCTTTGGTAACCCTGGGGAAGGAGGCAACTTCTACCCATTTGGTGAAGTAGTTGATCATGGTGAATATGAATCGATGTCCATTACTGGCTTTGGGCTCGATGGGCCCGATCATGTCCATTCCCCACATTGAGAAGGGCCATGGCAAACTCATATTGTGGAGTTCCCTTGGAGGGGCGTGGATAACATTTCCATGAATTTGGCATTGATAGCACCTCTTGACGTGATCATCACAGTCAGCTTTGAGCGTAAGCCAATAATGCCTTGTTCTAAGGATTTTCTTGACAAGTAGGGGTCTGTTCATGTGTGGGCCACATACTCCACCATGGATCTCATCCATGAGCCTCTGAGCTTGGTCTTTGTCTATATATCTGAGGAGACCTAATCCTGCATCTCTTTTGTAGAGTGCATCTCCGCTCAGGTAGAATTTCATAGCAAGTCGATGGATCCGCCTCTTTTCGGTCGGGGCTCGCCTCAGTGGGTATAGATCCATCTCGCAGATACTCCTTGATATGTTGATACCAAGGGTTATGGATGGGAGGTAGCTCATCCGATACTTCTCCAACATAGTTCCCATAGGCTGGGGCCTTTTGCAGGGCAAATATGATGCTTGACATGTTTTCCTTGCCAGGTATGTTAATCAAGGAGGCCAATGTTGCTAGCGCATCCGCAAAATCATTCCTATTATGAGGAATGTGTAGAAAGGAGATTTCTTCGAACTCCAAAGCTATATTTAAAACTTGCCAATGGTAAGGCAACAAATGTAATTCTTTGGTTTGATAGATTCCTATGGATTATTTGATTACCAACTCTGAATCTCCAAAGACAGTTAAACGCCTGATGCCCATTGAACGAGCAAGTTTTAGCCCCATAATACAGCCTTCATACTCAGCTGTGTTGTTGGTGCTGACAAACTATAATTTGACGGTGATGGGATACTGCTCCCTCTTCTGGGATACTAGAAGCTGCTCGACTCAGAACCTTTTGTGTTATGACTCCATCAAAATACATTTTCCACGTATGGCATGCATCATCTTGATGGTGTTCTTTGAAGCGCCATTACCCCTTCATCGGGAAGTATGTTTCAAGGGTTTGAAATCCCCTGCTTGGTGCGGTGACAGTTGATCCATAATTCCTTGACCTTTGATAGACTTTTTGTGTCACGTAAGCGATGTCAAATTGTTTTAGGATCAAGCGCCATCCGGACGGATAGATAATTTAGTATGGGCTTCTTGAACACATACTTGAGAGGATCCACTCGGGATATGAGATGGGTTGTGTGACTATGGAGGTAATGCTGTAACCTCATGGAAGCCCATGCTAAAGCACAACAAGTCTTTTCAATCAGAGTGTACTTGTGTTTACTGCTGCTGAATCTTTTGTTGAGGTAGTAGATAGCTCGTTCTTGGCCTCTATCGTTTTTTTGCCCCAGCATACAGCCCATAGCATTGTCATTAATAGACATGTACATGAACAGGGGAACATCATCCCTTGGAGGTACCAAAACAGGAGCATTAACTAGCTGTTCTTTGATTGTAAGGAAGGCTTTCTGACACTCATCGTTCCATTTCATGGAGGAGTTCTTCCTTAACAATTTGAAAATGGGCTCATAGGTTGCTGTGAGTTGAGAGATAAACCTGCTAATGAAGTTGATTTTTCCCAAAAATCCCCTTATTTCCTTCTTTGTCTGAGGAATGGGTATTTCATTGATGGCCTGAATTTTTGTGGGATCCAGCTCAATCCCTTTGTAGCTGATTAGGAAACCTAGCAACTTGCCGGATTTAATGCCAAAGGCGCACTTGGATGGATTCAACTTCAAGTTATACTTACGCAACTTGTTGAAGAGCTTTTTGAGATGGTCTAAGTGGTCTTCTTCCCTTCGAGACTTGACAATGATGTCATCCACATAGATCTCTATCTCTTTATGCATTCAGTCATGGAAAAGAGCCATCATAGCTCGCTGATAGGTTGCCCTGGCATTGATGAGGCTGAATGACAACCGTCTGTAGCAGAAGGTTCCCTAAGGCGTGATAAAAGCAGTTTTCTCACGATCCTCCTCAGCGACCATAATCTTGATGATAACCTGCGAAGCAATTCGCAAAGGATTACATGCCGTATTGAGCAGTATTGTCAATGAGAATGTGGATAAAGGGCACGGGAAAGCTATCTTTAAGGCAAGCTCTGTTCAGATCCCAACAATCCACGCAAGCTCGCACCTTTCCTCCTAGTTTAGGCATAGGAACAATGTTGGATATCCATTTCGAATATGTAGACACCATGATAATGACAGCTTGAAATTGTTTCACAATTTCTTCTTTCACCTTTAAACTCCATTCAGGTTTCAATCGCCTGAGCTTCTGCCTGACTGTCTTGAATCCCTCTTTAATGGGAAGGCGATGAAGGATAATGTCAGAGGATAAACCCACCATGTCTTCATGAGACCATACAAACACATCCTGGAATTGGGTTAGTAGCGTAACCATGTCATTCCGTTGGTTTGGGGTTAGGTCTGAACCAATCTGGATTAGCTTAGGGCTTTCTAAGATTCCAAGATTGAAAGAAGTGGTTTGATCAAGATTAGGTTTAGGTTTGTCTTCAACCCATTCCTTAATCTCTAAGGTATCTCGATGTCCTCTTGGATTTCCATCAAGTGCGAGTCCAACTTTTCATCAAAGTTCTGATCCTTACGGAGAAAAGGCACCTCATCGGCAAATGCATGACACATCTATATTTAGAGTCCTGAAATAAAATATGCTTTCACTTAATATATGAAACTGTTTAATTATACAAAAGTGTTAGCATGTACTGATAAAATAAGCGCTAATCTTGTATAGAAAAGTAAGCAATTAAAGTTATCTATAGGGTGAGAGGATTTTTACCGTTTTACCCTCGTCGACCAATCGTGGAGTCTTTGCTCCAATTATCGAGGGTAAAGTCGATGGTTGCGATGATGATGGGGCTATCATCATCCTCCTTTTCCCGAATGATGACATAACATCTGGGCAATCATCGTCTAGGGTGTATCTGTTTGTATGTTCATCATGGACAATGATGCGTATGCCTGACATCATCAAGATGATGTCATGTTTACGTTTCCATTCCCTCTCTTCCACTTTAGGATCAGGAATCAGGACCTCTTTTGCTTTGAATGGTACTGGTTTGGGAAACAACATAGCCATAACATAGGCTGGCACCTTTACCGGAGACTGTATAAGCTCATGAGGTGCGGGTGGAGAAAATCGCCGTGTGGCGGAAGTTTGAGGAACCTACTTGTGCTTATGAGGATTCCTGTGACTGGAACTGGCCGAATAGCCTAGTCTGGATGTCCTAGTTTGCCTGGACACTTGAATTGGGTGCTTAATACCCTGCTGATTTTTACCAAGCCCTTGTCCAGGCTGATGACCTAATGACATCATTTCTTGAGTGGCCGACATAACCTCGGTAGAAATCTTGGCTATGGAAAGTGGTGCTCCAATAGGATGGTATTGCGTGTTACTCACTTCCAAAGTATAAAAACTGGCCGGCTCAACTTTTGAATTGAAGCTGATGATTGGTAGGACTCCTTGTTTAGGACATTTCGGCTCAGCGTTGATAGTGACTAGGCTATTGTTGACAATGTATTTAAGTTGTTGATGAAGTGTAGAAGGGACGGATCCAGCCATATGGATCCATGGTCTCCCCAATAGCAGGTTGTATCCTGAATCTATCTTGAGGATGTGAAAGGATACATTGAATGTGTTTGGACCAATCTAATTGGCAGCTCAATCTCTCCAATAGAATTTCGTCGGGATCCATCAAAATCTTTGATAATCGTATGGCTATTTCGGATCCGTTTGAGATTGACGTTCATCTTCACTAAGGTGGAAAAAGGACATATATTCAGAGACGAACCTCCATCTATCAAAACTCCAGTTAACTTTTACCCGGAGGATAAAACTGCAATGTACAATGGCTTGAAATGAGTAGTCCCTTCGGGCGGTATGTTGTCATTAGTGAAAGATATCACATTGTTGTTAAAAATGTGATCAACTAGATGTTGAAAGTTTTCCACATCCACTGATTTCGGTAAGTAGGCTTCTTCCAAAACCTTCAATAAGATCTTCCCGTGATCCTCGGAAGAGAAAACCAAGTCCAGTATTGAGATCTGATGTGGAGCTTCTCTTAAGCTTATAACCACCTTGGCTTCAGTATGGCCCATAGTGCGGAGGAATTTCTCAATTTTCTCAATGGGAATCTACCCCTTTGCTTTTATGGTAGGCTTCATCACCCTTTGAGGAAGATACAATGGATTTTCCTTCGACACTGTAGCAGTAGTATGAGACATGGATCCTTCAGCTTGTCCATAATTCCATGGGACTTTGTGTAAGCTGATAACAGGATACTGTGGTCTGAAGGGTAAAGAAATTGGCTCTGGTGCAGCCACTTTCAAAGGATTGTCAGCTCCTTTGAGTTGAATTGCTTGTATGGGAAATGGTTTGACAGTCTCATCAGCCTTAACGAATATTACTGCTACTAATCCCTTCCATTTGGTAGGACAGGTATTCCCAATCTCGAGTAGCACAGTGTCATCGTCTGCCAATTGAAGGACACTGCTATCAATTAAATTCTAAATAAGGTGGCGGAGTGCCCAGCATTCTTCTATATTGTGACGCGAGAATGTGAATGATATTGACATACTCCATCGAGAGTTGAACCATCTTTAGTGGGGATTGATTGGAGGTAGAAGAGAGGCGATTCTTCCTTCGTTGATTAGCATCTGAAATATTTCCTCCATAGGTTGGCCCAGGTATGTAAATTCCTTTTTATTAGCAAAATCCCGACGGGCTTTAGCACTTGCTCTCTTCGCAACCTTATCCTCCAGTGCTTCGCTTTCTGAAGGTGATGATGGAGCATTCATAACAAAAGGAAGGAGACATGCATGCTCCTGACTGACTAACTGGAATGTGACTTAATGCTGATGGATCACTAGTTCTGCCAATTGTTCAACTTGCTAACAAAGAGCCTTCATCTTTCGTTCCATAGCAAATTGGAACTTTACGTAATCCCATCTATCAACACTGTCTATGATTGTTTGAGATGATTCACTGTTAAAATTGGAACTCTGTCCATTGCTCCAACAAATCATGTTGACCTTTTCTTCTTTGTGTTAAGGAAGAGGGTTGTCTTGCACATGAAGTTGATCTAGTTTGGCAACCATGATCTCACCGTTGTCTATCAAATCTTGGATCTTGTGTTTCAAGGCCCAACAATCTTAAGTATCATGTCCAGGTGCCCCGGAATGATAAGCACACTTCTGAGTAGCATTGAAACCCCTCCCATTAGGGTTGGCTGGTGGAAGAAGATGCGTGATTTTCTTCTGAGTAGTCAGAAGAGCAAGAATATTCTCGAGCGAGTCCTCTAAGGGTGTGAACATTCGAGGGCACTTTGCATCTCCACCTTTAGGTAATGGAGGGTTTGAAGACTGTGCTTGGAAAGGGGAGTAATTTCTCCTCTGTATAGGCATGTTCTGACTGCCTTTTTGACCTTGTAGTGTCAAGGAAACATCCTCCTCTTTCTTTTTATGGACCCTCCGGGGGTTGTTTCCATAAGATCCGGACTGGATATGCTCAACAATTGCTTTAAGAGCGGCTAGGTCTTGAATCTTTCCTGACTTTAATCCCATCCCAGCCATTTCTCCGTGTTTGATCATTTCAGAAAATGGTTTGCCAATACTAGCTAAAACTCTTTCATAGAAAGGAGCTTCTTGCATGTCTATGAAAGTCATGACCATTTCTGATTCTGTCATGGAAGGAATAACTTGAGCAGCAAGGCGCCTCCACCTTTGAGCGTACTGATAAGTAGGTTTTATACCTACTTATCTGGTATCTATTACTTGAATTATTTTCTTAATCTTGTGTTTCTTAGTTACTTTTCATACATTTTGTTTTCATTTTGTAGATTATATGTTTGGAAACTGAGTGAGCAACTATTGGTATGAAAACGTAAGGAAAAGCAATTCCGGATATCATTCGGGCCTTCATGTTCATTTTATGATCATTTCATGTTCTTGGCGTGGAACTTGGACTATGTTGTAGAACTTCTTCTTAGCTTTTCGGAACGTCTTGATTCATTCCAATCAGAAGTTCAGATGCGAAATTATGGCCTTTTTATCAACAAAGACAAAGCTAAGAGTTGTTATGTTTGTCATTTACACAACAGCTACTTCCAGTCCAATTTCGACCTACATACGTTTATTATTTCTCAAAACTCAAAGAATGAAAGTTGTAGAGATTGTCGATAGCATCGATTTGATAGGTAGCAGGCCCCGTAACTCCTCTTGGATCAAAAGTTATGGCAGTTTTAGCAGAAGATAGTGCAATAGATTTATAGTAGCATAGCAAGCTGGGGCTTGCTCTTTTTGGCCTTGCACCCAAGCTGGGGCTTGGGGTCCTGGGTTGATTAACAGTCCACTAGCAAGTCGGGGCTTGCTATTACAAAGGAAATACCCAAGCTGGGGCTTGGGTATGGGAATAGAAGGGTCTCCTAGTTGGTTTCTAATGCTACAAATGTGGAGTTTAAGTGATGGCGATGGTTTGGGACTCATATTGGCATGGAGTTGTAATCAGAATACATGTTGAAGTATATAATTGACAACAAATAAGGGGATTAGCGAGACACAAAAAAAATTTACGGAGATCTATTTCAATTTTTCTAAGCAAGCGTTGGAGGAAGATTTTGAAGAAATTTTCTAGACGATTGCAAATTTAGGCTACGTGAAGGGTGTTTTTCACTATTCTTCTTCTTAGACTATTATTTGTAATTGAAAAGATGTTTTCTTTGATTTATTCAGTAGTTACTTCATTTATGATGAACTAATTAACATTTTAGGCTTATGGTGGATCTTTAAGTGAAACGATGATTTTGTAAACTTTGATTTCCATTTCAATAATCTATTTCCAGTTTATCTATATTAATTTGAGCGTGAATTTATGAATTTCCTGATCAACAATTCTATGTGGATTTTTATGGAATCGAGAGAGGATATTCAAATCTAGACTTAGTTAATATAGCATGTGTTCATGAATTTTGTGAATAGCAGAATCTTGATGAATGTTAAGGTAGAGATATACTTGACATCGCATGTAATCTGATAGAGAACTTATTCTTAAACCTTCTTTAATTGTAATTCACATAGAGATATAGTGAGTTAGTTGATTAAGGTGTTTAACTTGTTTCTATCTTAATTTGTGGATTTAAGTTAATACGGTATTAGTGCATCGAGAGGTGGTTAATACTACATTCGTGTTCTTGATTAATAAACTGGGATAGTGAATTGAATTGGGATAAAGGTGTTATAATTAGAGTGAAGCTTAGGGTGAAATCATATATCTAATTCTCCATTAATTTTTTAAAATTCCAGATTTTGATATTGGTGATTGGTTTGTGGTAGTTTATTTGTTTATTAATTTAGTTTATATATATATATTTTTTTATCATTGAGTTGAATAGTTTAATAAAATTAGGATTAATAGGAAATTGGTACTTATAAGTTAAGATTATTGCTAGTTGATCTTTGTGGGAACGATACTCTACTTATCACTTTATTACTTGTTGACCACGTATACTTGCGTATTGTGCGTATATAGATTTCACTTAACAAGTTTTTGGCGCCATTGCCGGGGATCATTTAGTATAGATCTTAATATTTTTACAATATCAGTTTAATTAATCCAGTTTTACTTAATCATTTTTTTTTGTTTTGTTCCTCTTATTTCAGGTTTTTAGAGTGGTTTATGCAAACTCGGTCCAAAAATCTAGACTTGCTGCCTTTTGAGGAAAACATAGAGAAATGGTTTCAGAGGTTAAGTAAGTGGATCAAGAAAATGAGGCAAGAATTTGAAAATTCTGAGATAGAAGAGGCAATGGCAGCTGAAGATCAGAAAGCGTTAAGGGACTTTGCCACACCCAAGGTGACTGAACTGTAGTCAAGCATCACCAGGCCTGCAATTGCTGCAAATACATTTGAAATCAAGCTTGGGACGATTCAGATGATCTAGAATTTAGTTCAGTTTGGGGGATTGGCTAATGACGATTCGAATGAACATCTAGTCAGCTTTCTGGAGATTTGCGACACCTTCAGGTACAATGGGGTGTCGGATGATGCGATGAGACTTCGCTTGTTCCCATTCACTTTACGGGACAAGGCAAAGAGTTGGTTACACTCTCTACCGTCGGGTTCGATAACTACGTGGGAAGACTTAGCTGAGAAATTCCTTGCCAAATTCTTCCCTCCGGCAAAAACTGCTAAAATGAGGAATGAGATAACAATGTTTGAGCAGCAACATGGGGAGTCGCTATATGAGGCTTGGGAGAGATACAAAGAATTGCTCAGGAAGTGCTCGCATCATGGATTGCCCAAGTGGCTACAAATGAACACTTTTTACAACGGACTACATGGAAATCTCAGAACCAGCATTGATGTAGCGTCGGGTGGAGCATTCATGGCTAAGAGTTATGAGGAAGCCTACGATTTGATTGAAACCATGGCGGCCAACAACTACCAGAGGCCTAGTGCAAGAATGACACAAGGCAAAGGCGGCTGGGGTGTTGGATGTAAATGGGGTGACAGCAATACAAGCACAAATTATTGCGCTGTCTAAGAAATTGGATGCCATGACAGGGGCTCAGGTACAGTAGGTTGCGGTGGTATGTGAATTGTGTGCGGGTGACCATCCTACTGAGATCAATCGTAATCAATCCAAAGATCAAATCCGATTCGTGAGTAGCTACAACAGGGGTCCGCAGAATATGTACCAAAATAATTATAACCAGGGGAATAGGAATCACCCAAATTTTTCGTGGAGCAATCATCAGTAACATCAATCTCCACGCCCATCATATCCCCCTGGTTTTCAGAATCACCAACAACCGGCTCAACATCAGGAAAGAAAATCAGATTTAGAGGAGTTGTTGTCAAAATACATAACTAGCAACGAGGTAGCGATGAAAAACCAAGCAATGGCCATCAAGAATTTGGAAAATCAAATGGGGCAAATTGCCTTAGCATTAATTTACAGGCCACAAGGGACCCTACAGAGTGATACCGAGAAAAATCCGAAGGGAAACCATGAACAGTGTCAGGAAATTACATTGAGGAGTGGAAAACATCTCGTTGGTAAAGATGTAGAAAATTCAGCAACACAGAATGAAAAAGTTGATGACAGCAACGTGGGTAAAGGAAACAAGGGTGAGGATAAGCAGAGTGAGAAAACAAAGTTAGACAACAAGCCAATTGTGTATCCTCCTCCACCGTTTCAGCAGAGGGTCCAACAACAGAAAATAGATAAGCAGTTCGCGAAGTTTTTGGAAGTTTTCAAGAAACTTCAGATTAACATCCCGTTTGCAGAAGCCCTAGAGCAGATGCCGAGTTATGCAAAATTCATGAAAGGGATTCTGTCAAGAAAGAAGAAATGGGAAGACTTTGAAACAGTGGCACTAACAGAGGAGTGTAGTGCGGTGTTACATCAGAAGTTGCCACTCAAGTTGAAAGACCCGGGAAGTTTTACTATCCCATGCACGATCGGGAACATGTCTTTTAACAAATGTTTATGTGATTTGGGGGCGAGTGTGAACCTTATGCCACTTTTTAGTATACAGAATTGGGTTTTCCCGCGCCAAAGCCTACGAATATTTCATTGCAGTTGGCGGATAGGTCAGTCACATATCCGAGAGGCATAGTAGAGGACATACTGGTTAAGGTGGATAAGTTTATATTCCCTGCGGACTTTATTATTCTGGATTTTGAGGAGGACAAGAACATCCCAATTATTCTAGGGAGACCTTTCTTGGCCACGGGTAGGACACTCATAGACGTGCAAAAAGGAGAACTTACTATGAGGGTCCAAGATCAAGAAATCAAATTCAACGTATTCCAGGCCATGAAATTCCCTATGGATGAAGAAGAATGCTTTCGGATGGATATAATTGAGCAAATTATCAGTGAAGATACGGGCAAGAGTTTGGTCAACAATCCATTAGAAATGACTTTATTGGGGGATGAAGAGTTTGATGACCCGGAATTTATGGACTACTTACAGATGCTAGATTCGTTGCCATGTGTGAGCCGATTTAGAGCACCATTTGAACCCTTGCACACGGAGGAGACAACCACAGAAAAATTAAAATCGTTATTGGAGGAGCCACCAACTTTGGAACTTAAGCCACTCCCTAAACACCTCAGGTATGCGTATTTAGGCAATTCAAATTCTTTACCTGTTATTATTTCTGCTCCACTTAACGATCTGTATGAAGAAAAATTGTTGAGGGTGCTTAGGGAACATAAATCAGTGATTGGGTGGACAATAGTGGATATAAAGGGAATCAGCCCTTTGTTTTTCATGCACTAGATTCTGATGGAAGAGGATGAAAAACCGACAGTGGAGCAACAACGGCGACTTAACCCCATTATGAAGGAGGTTGTAAAGAAGGAAATTTTGAAGTTGTTGGATGCCGGTATCATCTACCCGATTTTCGATAGTAAGTGGGTCAGTCCGATCCCGTGTGTGCCGAAAAAGGGAGGAATGACTGTGGTTCAGAATGAGGATAACGAGTTAATACCGATAATAACAGTGATAGGTTGGAGGGTCTGCATGGATTATAGGAAGCTGAATAAAGCAACCCGAAAAGATCATTTTCTGCTGCCCTTTATCGATCAAATGTTGGACAGATTGGCGGGACATGAGTACTATTGTCTATTAGATTGATACTCGGGCTATAACCAGATTGTCATCGCTCCTGAGGATCAAGAGAAGACTACATTTACGTGCCCTTATGGCACATTCGCATTCAGGAGAATGTCATTCGGGTTATGTAATGCACTGCGACCTTCCAACGGTGTATGATGGCCATTTTCTCAGACATAGTGGAGAAAAATGTTGAAGTCTTCATGGACGAATTTTCTGTCTATGGGGACAACTTTGATACTTGTCTAAGAAATTTGGTAATGGTGTTGCAGCGATGCAAGGATACGAACCTCGTGCTTAATTGGGAAAAATGCCACTTCATGGTTGAGGAGGGCATAATTTTGGGCCACAAGGTATCGACTCAAGGATTGGAGGTCGACAAAGCGAATCTAGAAATAATCGAGAAATTGCCTCCACCGAGCTCAGTTAAAGGTATTAGAAGTTTTCTGGGGCACGCTGGGTTCTACAGAAGATTTATAAAGGACTTCTCAAAAATTGCCAAACCTCTATGCAGTCTATTAGAGAAGGATATTGTTTTTAGTTTTGACAAAAGTTGCAAGTCAGCCTTTGAGTTGTTGAAAAAGAAGTTTACTACAGCCCCCGTAATCGTCGCACCGGATTGGAGTATGCCTTTCGGTGATGTGTGATCAAGCGACTTCTGTGGTTGAAATTTGCATGTTGGGTCAACGCCGAGAAAAGGTATTTCATGCTATATATTATGCAAGCAAAACGCTCACGGAGACTCAAATGAACTATAAAACTATGGAAAAGGAATTGCTTGTAGTGGTGTATGCGTTTGACATATTCCGGGCATACTTGATCGGGACTAAGGTGATAGTCTACACGGACCATTCGGCTATTCGGTACCTAATTACAAAAAAAAGATGCTAAGCCACACCTTATCCGATGGATTCTCCTACTTCAAGAGTTTGATCTAGAAATAAAAGATAGAAAGGGGACGGAGAATCAGGTAGCCGATCACTTGTCTAGGCTGGAAAACCAAGGGAAATTGAAAGAGGACAAGTGTGAAATCAATGAATCATTCCCAGATGAACAACTGTTTGGAATAAATACAAAATTTCTTTGGTATGCGGATTATGCGAATTATTTTGTGAGCAACGTTCTTCCACCTGATCTCACAAGACAACATAAAAAGAATTTTCTTCATGACGTGAAATGGTACATGTGGGACGAACCGTATTTGTTTAAGCAGTGCGCCGACAAAATGATTAGAAGGTGCGTGCCCTACAGTGAAGTGAAGAACATTCTGCATGAGTGTCACTCATCTGCGTATGGTGGACATTATAGGAGTGAGAGGACAGCAGCGAAGGTGTTACAATCTGGGTTTTATTAGCCTACACTATTCAAGGATGCCCACCATTTTGTTAAAACATGTGATAGATGTCAAAGGGTGGGCAATATTTCAAAAAGGAATGAGATGCCTCTACAAATGATTCTTGAAGTTGAAATTTTTAATGTATGGGGCATTGATTTCATGGGGCCATTCCCTTCGTCTCTGAACAATCAGTAGATTCTACTCGCAGTGGACTACGTATAAAAATGGTTTGAAGATGCAGCATTTCCATCAAATGAGGCCAAAGTGGTCCTCAAATTCCTCCAAAAGAACATTTTCACAAGGTTTGGCACGCCAAGAGTAATTATCAGTGATGAAGGTAGTCACTTTTGCAACAAGTCATTCACAGCTCTATTGGCAAAGTATGGGGTCAACCATAAGGTAGCTACAGCATATCATCCCTAAACCAGTGGACAAGATGAGGTCTCAAACAGGGAAGTAAAGAGAATCTTGGAAAAGGTGGTAAACCCGAATCGAAAGGATTGGTCGCTCAGGTTGGATGATGCATTATGGGCCTACCAGACTGCATATAAAACACCAATCGGGATGTCACCATATCAACTACTGTACAGAAAGGCTTGTCACTTACCGATCGAGTTACAACATAAGGCTTATTGGGTGATTCAGAAACTCAATTTCGGTCAAGTAGCTGTAGGGGAAAAGCGATTACTGCAATTAAATGAGCTCGACGAATTTCATCTTTAAGCCTACGAGAACTCCAAGTTATACAAGGAAAAGGTCAAGAGATAGCACGACCAAAAAATTATGCAAAGAACATTCGAGCCAAGGCAATCAGTCCTTTTGTTCAACTCACAGTTGAGATTGTTCCCAGGCAAGCTTAAGTCAAGATGGTCAGGACCATTTATAATAAAAAGGGTGTTCTCTCATGGCGCCATTGAACTCTACAGTCGGAATCCTTTAGAAACTTTTAAGGTCAACGGTCACAGATTAAAGCACTATTGGGGAGGCGAGTCCAACATGGACGTCATTGCTATCACACTTGCAGATGTACCATAAACAGGGGGTAGTCAGGCTAAACGACTTAAAATCAAGCGCTAACTGGGAGGCAACCCAATTTGTATTTTTATTCTTTTTTTGTCTTTTTCTTTTCTTAAGTAATTTTATCCATGCTAGTGAGATGGTAGTTCAGAATAATATTTGGTCTAGAATATATCCATGACAATTCATCAAATAGTATTTAAAGTATATTTGATATTTAAATAAGCTTACCCTCCATGCTTGAATTTGCTTAATATCTAATGATGGGTATGCTTTAATGTTGATCAGGTACTCAAGAAGCTATGGGATGCACTAAGGAGGCAAGGAAGAGGAAACCTATAGGGCAATAGCAGACTAAGAGGCAATAACAGTTTAATAACAAGTCGAGGCTTGCCCCTCCAAGAAAAAAAAGCAAGCTGGGGCTTGGGTCAAGATGCATTAGCAAAAGACTAGCAAGCCGAGGCTTGCCCCTCCAAGAACAAAAAGCAAGCTGGGGCTTGGGTCAAGATGCATTAGCAGGAGACTAGCTCAAAGAACAAACAGCAAGCCGGGGCTTGGGGTAAAGAAGCAATTGCAGAAGACTAGCAAGTCAGGGCTTGCCCTTCCAAGTGTAAGACCCAAGCCGGGGCTTAGGGTTAGGGTGAATAAGCAGAAGATAGGCAAGATGGGGCTTGCCCTTTAAAGAACAAGACCCAAGTCGGGGCTTGGGAGTCCAGAATTTGAAAAGAAGTTACGACAGTTACAATATGCAGACATGATATCCCAATTCCCTTACACTTCAACTTCCTACAATCCCACTCCTTCACAACATACACCCACGAATGCACATTACTTCCCATCTCCTCACAACAATCAAACACTTACCCACTCCTTCAACCTAGCCACCCACTATTCCCTACATAAACTCCTCTCTATAAAACCACCACTTCACCAAAGAATCTAACAACATCAATTCACACCAATTTGGAAGTTTAAGGATAGGGTTTGTGCGAATCTCTATAACCAACTTGGAAATATACTAATAGTAGAAGTTTGTTTTTCTAATTCCTTTATTTCTATCACCATAGTTCGAGCCAAATAACCAAGTTTGCGGGAATTTCAAGTCTCGCACACCAAGTGTTCGACAAATTGCTTAAGTAACGTTTGGGGGAAAAACTCATCAATTCCAACTCAATGGCACCAAAAACGGCATCAAAGAGGCAATGAGGAGAGAGTTCTGGGGCCGCACCACCAACACGAACCTTTGATAAGCAAAAATTCATAAGTGCCGCCGCCACCGACCATTACGACTATATGGTGACAAAATCACTCACACCAGAGCGGGGGTTGACGTCTGAGCCTGTTGATTGCGAAATGATGCAACAAATATATCAGAAAGGTTGGAATAAATTCACGGCAGAGCCCGAAGCCGCCGTTGTGAGTGTGGTCAAAGAATTCTATGCTAACGCCGAGGATAAGGTCCCGTTCAATGCTTTTGCATGGGGTAGGTTAGTTCCTTTCAGTACCGACGCCATCAACACATATTATCAGTTACAAGCGCCGAGACATTCCCAGTACGCTCACTTACGTGACAATGGTCCAGATTATGAGGCTATTATGAAGGAGATGACAAAGCCGGGTACAACATGGACCAAATCAAATCATGGAGGCCTTTGTCTTTCGTGATAAGGATCTCGGTAGGTATGGGAAGATCTGATGCGCTTTTTTTGTGCGCTAAGTTACTGCCATCAACACATAAGTCAGATGTGCCCAAGGATAAGGCAGTGCTCCTGTATGCCATGGTACAAGATTTCATCATCGACATAGGGGCTATAATCAACTTTTCAATCTGAAGATGTCTGCGAGGACCATTCTCTGGCGGATTGCCACACCCATCACTCATTTATGGGTTGTGTATACAGGAAGGAGTTCGATGGTCAGATGATGAGATAACCCAGATGCCGCTTCAGACACTCGACTCGAGAATGATTGCAAGATATGCGGTGTGGCTCAGAGGCGAGTCACACCCGAGAGGAGAAGGATTTTTATTTCCCTCAGCCTCGGAGGATGAGGCTGACGCTGAGGACACCTCGGATGACGATGAGTTTCAGAGGAATGCGATAACGGGAGAGCAAGAAACAGAGACGACACCATAGACCGGAGTCATATCTAGCCCTCAGTTCCTCAACCTTCAACGAAAAGTGGATGAGCACAACAAGGAGGCACGAAGAGAAATGTGAAGACTAGCAGCGAGGCAGGACCACATGTTTAAGGCCATGAATCTATCTTTCACCTCATTGAACGCGACGCTCTAGAGCTTCAATCCCAATGCACAATTCCCATACCAGCAACCAGCCTCAATGCCAAGGTTCCCACCCAGCGATTCCGATGAAGAACAACAGACACCACCAACCTAGACTTAGGCGATTATAGGGAAGTCCTCTCTTATTTATTGCTGTATCTATACAATGAGGGCATTGAAATTTTCAAGTTTGGGGGATTTAGTTGCTTGTTGCATATTTAAGTTCATCAGCTAGGTTTGCATATGTTAGTTCATTGTTTAGTTTTAGGATTATTAAATGATGCATTCATGTAATCATGTAGTTGCATAGTAGCTTAGGACTGTACATAGTTTTTATTTATCTTTGCAATCATGTTATGTTTACCACAGATTAATCTAAAAAAAATATAGAAATAAAAATAAATATATATATAATAATAGTTAGTTACTATGTTCATCTTGCATGAGTCCAATTTGTTTGATAATTCTGATCTATTTTGTGATGATGAGAATGGGATTGAGTAGACAAGTATAATCTTGATTATTAGAACTTTAATATAATTTCTTGTTATGAATTGAATCTTTTCTGTTTGAAGCTGGTATAATCGAGTTATACGTTAGAGACAACTTTGTTGACTGATTACGTTTAAATTGATACATAATTGACTTCTTAAGGATAATATTAGTTTGAATAAATGGAAGACATGAACAGGCGGAGATGGCTAAATTTAGACAAAAACTTGAGTTTGGGGGAAACATTTGGGATATATAAGCTTAAAAAGAATAAAAGAAAAAAAAATAAAAAATGCTAAAAATAAAAATATCGTGGCTAGTCTTGTTTTGGGGCCTTTGTTACTTGAGCAAGTACGCCCGAGGGGATTGTCTTTACACCTAGCGCCCTAAGGTCTTATATGGTTTGGGAGTCGTTGGTCGAAAGCTCGCTAAGGGGTAGCACTGTTAGCCTAATGGAATGAGACATTGCACAGTCATGGTTAAAAAAAATAAAAGAAAAAAAACAATAAAACGAGAAAAGAGCAAAAGGCCCCCGTAATGCAAAGTAAAGCATAAGTATCCCGGATTGGACTCTTGAATTTGGTGGAAGTTTGACTTTAGTTTGATCTAGCTTGTTCATGAATTTTGTGAGGTTACACTATATGATGACTTTAAAGAGATCTATTATGTGTTGTATTTAGCATTATATCAGTCAGCATGGATGTTGAGCACACACGCATAATACCAGTAATAACAGTTAAAGATTTGATGATTAACAAGGAAATTATTGATTGATTTTGATATGGAGTATTGTCATGTTTATTTCATTCTCTGAGACCGGGCGAATAGACTTCTTCTTTCATTACTACTGTATTCATAGGCATATAGTTGAATTTCATTTAATTGCATTGCATTGCATTTTTGTTTTGTTTTTGGTTGAGGACAAGCAAAGGTTTATGTTTGGGGGTATTTAATAAGTAGGTTTTATACCTACTTATCCGGTATCTATTACTTGAATTATTTGCTTAATCTCGTGTTTCTTAGTTACTTTTCATATATTTTGTAGATTATATGTTTGAAAGCTGAGTGAGCAACTATTGGTATGAAAACGTAAGGAAAAGAAATTCCGGATATCGTTCGGGCCTTCATGTTCATTTTATGATCATTTCATGTTCTTGGCGTGGAACTTGGACTATGTTGTAGAACTTCTTCTTAGCTTTCCAAAACGTCTTGAATCATTGCAATCGGAAGTTCAGATGCGAGATTATGGCCTTTTTATCAACAAAGACAAAGCTATGAGTTGTTATGTTTGTCATTTACAAAGAAGCTGCTTCCAGTCCAATTTTGACCTTCATCCATTTGTTATTTCTCAAAACTCAAAGGATTAAAGTTGTAGAGCTTGTCGATAGGTTTGATTTGATAGGTGGCAGGCCCCGTAACTCCTCTTGGATCAAAAGTTATGGCAGTTTTAGCAGAAGATAGTGCAATAGATTTATAGTAGCATAGCAAGCTGGGGCTTGCTCTTTTTGGCCTTGCACCCAAGCTGGGGCTTGGGGTCCTGGGTTGATTAACAGTCCACTAGCAAGTCGGGGCTTTCTATTACAAAGGAAATACCCAAGCTGGGGCTTGGGTATGGGAATAGAAGGGTCTCCTAGTTGGTTTCTAATGCTACAAATGTGGAGTTTAAGTGATGGCGATGGTTTGGGACTCATATTGGCATGGAGTTGTAATCAGAATACATGTTGAAGTATATAATTGACAACAAATAAGGGGATTAGCGAGACACAAAAAAAAATTTACAGAGATCTATTTCAATTTTTCTAAGCAAGCGTTGGAAGAAGATTTTGAAGAAATTTTCTAGACGATTGCAAATATAGGCTACGTGAAGGGTGTTTTTCACTATTCTTCTTCTTAGACTATTATTTGTAATTGAAAAGATGTTTTCTTTGATTTATTCAGTAGTTACTTCATTTATGATGAACTAATTAACATTTTAGGCTTATGGTGGATCTTTAAGTGAAACGATGATTTTGTAAACTTTGATTTCCATTTCAATAATCTATTTCCAGTTTATCTATATTAATTTGAGCGTGAATTTATGAATTGCCTGATCAACAATTCTATGTGGATTTTTATGGAATCGAGAGAGGATATTCAAATCTAGACTTAGTTAATATAGCATGTGTTCATGAATTTTGTGAATAGCAGAATCTTGATGAATGTTAAGGTAGAGATATACTTGACATCGCATGTAATCTGATAGAGAACTTATTCTTAAACCTTCTTTAATTGTAATTCACATAGAGATATAGTGAGTTAGTTGATTAAGGTGTTTAACTTGTTTCTATCTTAATTTGTGGATTTAAGTTAATACGGTATTAGTGCATCGAGAGGTGGTTAATACTACATTCGTGTTCTTGATTAATAAACTGGGATAGTGAATTGAATTGGGATAAAGGTGTTATAATTAGAGTGAAGCTTAGGGTGAAATCATATATCTAATTCTCCATTAATTTTTTGAAATTCCAGATTTTGATATTGGTGATTGGTTTGTGGTAGTTTATTTGTTTATTAATTTAGTTTATATATATATATATTTTTTTATCATTGAGTTGAATAGTTTAATAAAATTAGGATTAATAGGAAATTGGTACTTATAAGTTAAGATTATTGCTAGTTGATCTTTGTGGGAACGATACTCTACTTATCACTTTATTACTTATTGACCGCGTATACTTGCGTGTTGTGCGTATATAGATTTTACTTAACACGTACTCTCTGAAAGACTCATTAGACTGTTTCTTGACCTTGGTAATTTGATACCGGTCAGGAGCCATCTGAGATTGAAAACTATACTGAGTGAGGAAGACATGAGCTAGCTCTTCCCAGCTATGGATCTTCTAGTTGTCTAATCTGGTATACCATAACCGGGCTTCTCTAGTCAGACTCTTTTGGAATAGCTGCATTCTGAGCTTCTCGTTTTCCGCATAAGATCCAAGTTCTCCAATGAACACCTTCAAATACATGTAAGGATCCCCTAATCTGTCATATTTTTCAAAGTCAGGGGTTTTAAATTTCTCTGGATAATAAACACCAGGGAATATGCAAAGGTCAGCATACGAAACACTTCCATGTGTTCCAATCCCTTTGAGAGCACAAATAGTTTCTTCCATTTGAAGGACTTTCTTCCTGATATCATCGGTGTCTAGATCTCCTATGAGATGAGTGTTTTCAGGGTCTTTGTTGGTCGTATCCAACTGAGGTTCTAGATTTGTTTTATCCAAACCTTGTGTAGAAGATTCTGTATGTGTAAGCATTTTTGAGCCCTGAGTAGACTGATGCAATTCTTTAAACAGGACAACCAAATCTGTAATTTGTTTACTTAATCCGTCAAATTCTTCTCGAGAGAAGACATGATTGGCTGTAGGCTCGTGGCCTTTTTGGATTTTGAGTGGGTAACAGGCCCAATTATTTCCCTACAAAAGACTTATGTAGTTTAGTCTTAGGGATAATGTATATGTTTACATGCTATATGATATATCCATGTTAGGAATATTATCCTGCAAAACGGATGTTATTTGATAGCATGTCATGTATGTGCAAATATTCTTCATATTTTCCATTACATAAAGATGAATATGGAATAAAATTATAAGTAAATGCTTTTACAAGTAATAGAAAATGGAAAGCATGAAGAGACTTTCCTCCGCGTTTGGTTTATCAGAGGCTGACCTATCTTAGGTTTACTCTCGCGGCTTTTTGGCATGAAGGTCCCCAGATCATCGTAATTTACTTGACGGGAAGTTAATCCGGTCTTTCAACTGGAGCGAATCTGGGTGGTGCCTTTCCCGAGCCTCGTTGGAATTAGTCTCCCTACGAGTCCAGTAATCAAATCACAAGCGGGATAGCTTCTTGGTGGAGGAACCACACAACATACATTCACATACTGGCGTGTCTCACCATTTATGAAAATAATGACATGTATGAAAGCACTAATATCCTGAGATAGATATATTGCGGTGCGATAATAAAAATGCATTCGTACACATTCATCATAAATGTAAATGCAACATTCACACACAATCATATAACAATTTTGAAAAGCTTGTAGTAACGGCTTAAACCCTCTTACTGGTGTCCCCAAAGATAGTCGCACACTGTCGACGTCGGGATTTTTATTTGTCCCTTTTACATTTCTTGTTCTTTGGTGTTCTCATGTTATGTGAGATTTGTTTGAAAAAACAAGTGAAAAAGGTCCGACATGTATCGTGTCGACGATTTGATTGTAAGAGTTGCCAGTTGGTGCTTTTTATTTGGTTGCGCAATATATGATTGAAATGGTTTGTACATTGATTGATGATGTGACCTTCGCTAAGCAGATTACGTAAAACAAGAGATTCATTTGGTTTCGGGGGTTTGATTATGCAGAGGGAAGGTGTTAGGCACCCCTCGACATCCGTGTTGCCACGGATACCGCCACTTTTCAAGAAACTGTTATATGAATGTGTGTGTGTGTGTAACGACCAAAAAATTCATACAATTTAATTCTCGACTTCGATCGTTAATAATACAATCAACCTCTAATTTTACATCATTAAATGATAATATAACCATTGAAATTTGCGGAATAATTAAAATTTTCTATTACAAACTATCCTCGTTCCCAAAACCTTCAACCTTTACATCTAAATATCTCAAAATTATTTTAATACTACAATAGTTTACATCGCAAAACGATATTACAATTCAACATTAATACATTATTCGGAACCTTAAACATGGTTCAAATAATAATAACACAACCAAAGTGTATAAATCTTCAAGTATCACATCTGATTCATGTCTTTCAAGTAACACATAACTTTACCTTAAATCTTGAACCTGCAAAAGTGGTTATTTGCAAGGTTGAGCTCGACAGCCCAACAAAATCTAACAGTTTTCATGCATCACATAGCACATAATAACATGCTCAACATATAACATACATGCTACAGTTCATATAACAAGTATAAAGATTGAGTCCTTACTCAATCAACATGCTTTAATTAATCAACATAGTCATAAATTGACTTTAACATTTCATACTTTCAATATATATATATAACACATCAAGCTCTTTGCAATAAAGATTTAAAACAGTTAATCATCAAGTTCACATAGCAAATAGGAACTGAAAGACTTGCCTGATTCGTAGTTTATGAACTACGACTTAACTGCTTAACGCTTATCTGCACTTCATGTATTCCTACACAGTTATATAATCATGGATTCACATCCATTAGTCATATATTTCATACACTCTTAATATAATAGTAACGTTACATTGTTTCCTAGCTAGGTTTGTAAAACCATCATTTCACTTTCTCATCATACTCTTAGAATAGCTAGGCATGTATAGGTATAACTTAACCATTCGTACTTAACATCAAATAGGTTGTGATCTATTTTCAAGTTCACAATCAAATTACTTAGCTCCATAATGATTTATTTCAATCCATAAGGCTTAACAACTTTCTTTAACAAGATTTGATGTTATAAGCTTTTAAATCATATATTGGTACTAATAAGCCTCTAATAGCATGCTCACATGTATCTATCTCATTGACATGGACATAGCATAGTTCATACTTTTAAAACATGCTTAATAACTTATGTCATGCTTGACTAGTTGAGTGCACATATCATTCATGTTTTAATACTTAGTTTACAAAAGATAATGGAGTTTGTCTTTGAAATCATTTTATCATTAATGATTTAGTATAGCACATATAAGAAAACTTTTAAAAACTCTTATCATAAGTAACTAAGTCATGATAACTTCTTCTCAAGTTCAAAACCTACCTCATGTAGCATTTATGCACCTTAGTTCTATTATATCAAGTTTCTCTTGAAAACTTTTCTAACACAAGGTCTAACAAGTTTTATCATGAACAAGACACTATAAACACCATATCATGTTCATTTATATTTGAACTCAATCATGTATATAAACCACTAAGTTCAGAACTTATAGAACATAAGTTTCCATAAGGTTTGTTTTTTTTTTCAAAATCTTTAAGTTTCTTTTCAAAACACATACTAAGTCATGCCGATGCTTTCTATTATGAACAAGTAAATTTTATATTTCATGTATTATATCATTCATTTTCATGTTACATAACTTAGAATAACATATTCCATCGTCGGGAGCACTATACTTGCGTATGTGCTCATTCGACGCCCTCCGATCACCTCCGAATATATAACAATCAAAATGATGACTATTTTGACCCCTCCTAATGACTTCAAATTACAAAATGTAAAGAACCAAAGTTGTAGTTCTATTCATTCTCGTTCCGGATCATCTTGAATCTCCTCAATCGGAGTTTGTATGAAAGCGTTATGGCTGTTTTAGTAAAACATGTCCTGTCAGATTTTTTTTCCAAAATTGGCTAGGCAGACTACCCCCCCCCGCCAGGGCGGGGGTTTTTACACTAGGGGGGCCCACCGGGGCGGGGGTCCCTTCTGCTAACTCGCAACTTTTGATCCCGAACACTACAGAAAGCCAAATTACGCCTACAAACTCCTTTCTAACAAACATACCAACCTACCCAAGGTGTAATATGTTTATAGAAACATAAAATAATGTTTCTAACACGTTTCTAACCACATAAACAACATAAACATCAAAGATTACAACCTTTAATTTCACTATTTTTCTTATTACCTCTTCTTTTGACATTCATAGCGAAATTCTTCACTGTGAATTCGTTTTACATCCGTTTTGACTCGTTCAACTTGGGTTGTTTTCGTTTTTCAACATACTGACAATATATATCATCAATTTCAAATTCTATCCATCAATTTTAACTCCAACATAAGTTAAAATATACATATGCCATCAAAACCCAAGTTTTTCATCTTTAACATATTCTTATGATTTTGATTACTCTAGAACCAGTTAAAGAGACTATATATACTAGATTATACACCCATACACATATATATACTACATCTCTTCAAATCACCCAAACCAAAATAGCTTTTTAAGTGAAGAACTTGAGAAACTATAAATTAGAATTTTAGAACTAGATGAATACCTTTGAACAACAATAAAAATCTCATGTAAGCGTATACATGAATACATATGAACACCATATATGCATATAAATTCACAATCATGAAAACCTAATTTTACAAAGACTAAATACAAAACATCGTAATTTAGTATAAGGGTTAGTTTGATACCTTTCTAGGTTGAATTAGGAGAAAATATGGAGATAAGGTGTGACGCCCCCAAAACAGGTATACAACACCTATTCTGAGTCGCCATATACATGGTACAGAATACAAATACAACTTAATAATACAGTTGTCGTGTAAAATACGACAAAACATAAATTGAGAGTTTTAATAAGAATATTGTCATCTAGACAATATCCACACTCAATGGAGTCCTCATTACATTTATTGTCACACTATTTAACAGAATAGTGAGGACTACTAATGCTATCATCTGGATCATCACTACATTCCCCAACTCATCCCAGCTATATTCTCATTTCCTGGAGAGAACAGTGAAAGAAAGGGTGAGCTCAACTAGCCCAGGAAGAAATATTATGACTAAGATAATGCAGAATAAATTATCATTAGTCTTCAACAATGTTAAACTGATAAAATACAATAGACATCAAGTTTTAACTACGAGAATAAGTAATCCATTAGAAGAGTCAGTAGAGAATAAAATCTACTATCTTCTATGATTAAAAAGTTTTCATCACTTTTATCATTTGGGACTCGACAATAAATAATCCACATCATCGATTCATCCTGTACTACGAGGCGAGGATATTATTTAGTATCACGACCACGAATTATCCATGCACTACGTGCCAAAGATAATTGTGTTTTCAACAACGGTCTTGATCATGCCATAAAACAATTCATCTTTGCTCCCTTGGCCGAAGAGTATCCATAGCCATAATCATACCAAAAACAATCAATCAATGCACTACGAGCCAATGAAAACTTTTTCCACATCATTTGTAACATTACGGTCATGATTATACTGAATAATCCCTGGTCATAATCAAACCAAGTCCATCTATGCACTACAGGCCACAGATGACTTTCAACAAAATATAAACATGAGGATGATGACAATGATATAAGAATTCAATAAAACAAGTTCAAAAATTAAATTATCCAGGAACTAATAACGTCCAAATTGGCAACATGATACTTCTTTGTAGATTAAAATTCAAGAATGCTCAGAAGAATATTTCCATGAAAAGATATTGGATGAAGCGCAAATATCAAGGATATTCCACTAATTTCATGGAGTCTAGAAGTCAAAACTTTAACCAACTGAGTATAATAAAGAATGGAATAACAAAAGAAATCACCATGCATGCGGTACTTCACATAGATAGGTTATTCTAATAGAATAATAAATAACGGAACCAGGTCAGGCGTAATACGCATCGACAAGGATATTCAACAGAATAATAAAGAATGGAATAACAACAAAAATCACCATGCATGCGGTACTTCGCATAGACAGGTTATTCCAACAAAATAATAAAAATAACGGAACGGTCAAAGTAAATTATTTAGCAAGCGGGATGTTCAATAGTCTAATAAAGAACGGAATAACAACAAAAATCACCATGCATGCGGTACTTCATATAGACAGGTTATTCCAACAGAGTAATAAATAACAGAACCAGGTCCAGCATAAAACGCACAGACAAGATATTCCAACAGAATAATAAAGAATGGAATAATAGAAGAATTTCACCAAGTATATGGTATCCCGCGATTACAGGTTATTCCAACAGAATAATAAATAATGGAATAACAAAAGAATTTTACCAAGTATAGGGTAGACCGCGTGTATAGGTTATTCCAACAGAATAATAAAGAATGAAATAACAGAAGAATTTCACCAAGTATACCACGTATACAGGTTATTCCAATAGAATAATAAAGAATGGAATAACAGAAGAATTTCACCAAGTATAGGGTAGACCGCGTATACAGGTTATTGCAACAGATTAATAAAGAATAGAATAATAGAAGAATTTTACCAAGTATACCACGTATACAGGTTATTCCAACAGAATAATAAAGAATGGAATAACAGAAGAATTTCACCAAGTATACCATGTATACAGGTTATTCCAACAGAATAATAAAATGGAATAATGAAGTTCTCTTCATGAATACGAAAGAAATAATACCCCTTACCTTATAAAGAAGAGTACTCCGATGGTAGGGCGGGGATATACTTGAAGAAACTTGCACTACGCTCAAAGCTTTCTTAAACGCTAAAGAAATACGCTCAAGATTATAGAAGAAGAATTCTCTCTACAGTTTCTCTCGCTTAGAGTTTTAGTGAATTCGTAAGAAATAATGAAGGAATGAGCTTCTATTTATAGAAGAATGGACTGAATAGTAACCAATCCATGAACGGTCCAGATTGATTTACTTTTTAAGCAGACGGTCCAATTGGTTTACAATTAAAATATAATATATTCTATTTATAATCTAATAAAAGCGAATAACTTTATAAAATTATTACATTTTATTTAAAAAAGATTTTACTATGAAAACACTATGTAGAGCCTTATGCAAACACTATATATAATAAAATATAATATATTCTAATTATTGTCTAATAAAACAAATAACTTTATAAAAGTATTACATTTTATATAAAAAGATTTTACTATTAGCCTAATAAAAGCGAATAACTTTATAAAAGTATTTTGTTTTATATAAAAAGATTTTACATTTTATTACATTAATAATACTAATAAAACAAAACTCATATATATATATATATATATATATATATATATATAACAATCAACAATAATTGAATCCAATAATGTGAGATACTGTGCAACCACTACTGTAGCAATAATTGAACAAAACAGAGTGACTTCTCACTTAAGCATCAATAATCAATACCGTGTACTACTATGCAACCACACGTATTACTGTACTTTTATTACCGGGTAGTTCAACAGTTTTAAAGGTAAAACTTCCGTCATTATTTTCATAAATATATTTTTGTCGTTTTCTCATTAAACAACAATAATTACATTGTAGGGTCCACCAATGATTTTGTCGTTATACGAATATTCTCTGCTAAAACGAATATTCCTCGACCAATCGAATATAATACAACAACTTGCATACTTTGTAAAATTTATAAATACTACCCACAACTATAACATTATTTCAAATCCATACCATAATATTAAAAAAATATTTCGAGAAAATTAAATCTTTATTCGTAAAATTTGGGATTTTACAATCTCCCCTCCTTATGAAATTTCGCCCTCGAAATTTACGTACGTACTTGGTATGCCGAACAGATGAGGACACTTCGTCAGATTCTAACTCTTGAGGTATAACCTTTAAGCGTAGAATATATTCTAGGATTTTAATAGGTACATCTTCATATGTTAAATTATTCGCTATCTCGTCCGGTTCTAAATCAATAATGTGGTTCGGGTCATCCACATATTTATGTAACATCGATACGTGAAAAATGTTATGAACATACGACATACTTGGTGGTAAAGCGAGTCTATAAGCCACAGTTCCTACTTGATCGAGGATTTCAAATGGGCCAATTAAATTGAGGGTTAAGATTTCCTCTCTTCGTCGATTCTTGCTTCTAGAATAACGCCCTCTTGAACCTTCATCTTCACATTCATCAGCTCTGAGTATGTAGCTTGCACGATTTTAACTTTATCGACTAAAGTCGATTCTAATCGTATATTCGTTATCTTCACGTAGGTCCCTAGAGTCTTTAACTCTATCTTTATCATTTATACGAAATGGGTCTTTGTGTTAACAACATCGCACTCGTAAACACATGTGATTTTTTACTCAACGCGTCAGCTACCACGTTCGCCCTTCCACAATGATATTGAATGGTACGATCGTAATCTTCAACAGCTCGAGCCAACATCTTTGGCGCATGTTACGTTCGTTTTGGTGAAGAAAATATTTGAGGGTTTAAGAAATGGGTTTTATACTAGGGTCAATATAAAATTCGATTTCACGCTATAGGGGTAGGCTAAGAAGTCTTCAAGAATATGTCAAGAAATTTATTAACAATAGAAATATCATTCACAACTGTGACTCTCATCTAAGACTTAGATTGAAAGTAGTATGCACACAAGCCAATCATGTTTGATGATAAAGCATATACTTTGTAACAATCTTATTCATTTATTAATAAAAAGTATTAATTTATTAAAGGCTTTTAAATTATCTACATGATGCTGTTTTATAATATGTGATAAACCCATAGTTTTAAGCAGTACTTTTAGAATAATGATAATGATCATTCTAATGAGATCTAAATTCTTTGAAAGCTTAAAACTAAAATAGTTCGCAATCATTGGATTACTAAATTGGGGATTAGTGAATCCGGATAGATTGGTACATCGTTGCTTGCTCATTGGATGAGGATGATTGATCTCATGATCATTTGTGTGGAGACACTAAAGCAAGTATGTAGGTGCTTATTAGAGAATAAGTTCTTTGAGCATTGGCTCGCTAAGGAATACCTAATGGAGTTTTATTTGCTGTCGATAGGAATTCTGTAGTGATAGTAGTCAAGTAATCCTTGGACTTGAGATCATCATAGTATCTTGTGTATGATGAGTTATACTTTGACTTATTCCTTAAGACCCTTAGGGTATATCAAAGGTATGCTTGGGTATAATAAGTTGTACATGGAGATAATGTATGATCGATAAAGAATCTACCACTTCTAATAAAAGAAGAGAAATGTCTATGTGATTCGATAAATGACAACCCAGTGAGTCCTTGGCAATAAGAGAATGAAATTAGAAAGGAGTTTCTAATTTGCATTATTTAGTGTTGTGCATTTAAGGATCGAAATACATATAATTAAATAAAATAAGACTTGTGATAATTCCATATCTTATATTTAATTGGGACATTGTATGGTGGAAGGATTGAATTATGCGGTAACTATTTACTCAAAGGTTCTTTTATGATTAATGTTGAAATCTATATATTATCTGGAAAGTCGTTGATCGCTAGGAGGCTTATCCTATTGTAGAATAAATATTATTTATTTAAATAAATTAATTGTTTAATTTATTTATTTAAATAAGATTAGAATTATTCTAATTGATTTATTCACAATAGGTTTAATATGGAGAACCTAAAGGGTCACACCATAAAAGGAAGAATAATTATTTAAGAAGTTAATGACATAATCGTAATAATATGTTAAGTATATTTAATTTAATCTATGGTGATAGAATAAATTAAATAACTTAATATTATTAATTTAATATTTTAGAAATATTAAATATAAATTAATAAGAGAGTCTTATTAATATTATTACAATTATTATTATTTTAATTTCTAAAAGAGTTTAGGAATTAATTTAATATAAGTACTCTCATTTATTCCTAATTGGATTAGGAAGGAAAATTAGTTAAAGAAGTTTAATTAATTATCCCTAATAAGATTAGGGAGCTTAATTAATTAAAAGAATTTAATTAATTAAATAAAACCCAATTCCTTAATTGTTAAGGTGGGTTGCCTACATCTATTAATAAGAGGAGTCTTATTATGGGTGGGAGTTGTTGACTTTTACAACGACATAATTCCAATTTGTTGGAGAGTACCCTTTTCTATAGAGATAGAAAACTAGGGTTTGAGCCAAATACACCATCTTCTTGAATTCTTTATTTTTCCTTGGTGGATCACCTGTAGAGGCCAAACACTTGGGTGGCTAACGTTGATCGAAGGAAGGAACCAAACCCGGTGGATTCAAGTTGAGCCTTGAAAGGATTTGGAGGTGAACTTGTACCTGAGGAAGCTCGATCTTCAAGGGTATGATTTTATTCTTTATCTTTTTGTTTAATTAATAATTATGCTTAAAGGGTGATCCGGGTATATGGTTTGTAATTTTTTTTTTAAACTATGATTTTTCACGCTTCCGCTTAATTTGTGCAATTTGATTACGCCCATGAATATTACAAACCTAACAGTGGCATCAGAGCCAAACCTTTATGCGAATTATTAATTGTTTTAATTTGATATGTGTATTGATATGTGTTTAGAACAATTTAATTGGGCATAATTTTATTGTATAAAATTTAATAATAAAAAAATAAAAATAAAATAAGGAAGGTGCTGATTTTTTTTTCCAACCGTCCAACGTGACTGCATGTTAACAGGTTTTATAAAAAAAAAAAAAAACATGCATCACGTCAATTTTAAAAAGGAACATGGAAAGTTGTTATCACGTGGGTAAATCAAGGCTGGTTTGTTTACAGGATAGCACGGAATAATAAAAAAAAAAAAAACATGAGGCTGCACGCAAATCAAGGATTTCTAATTAAGTGCACAGTTTTGTTTTTTTTTTATTATATATATATATAATATTCATATATATATATATATACATATATTATATTCTTAATAATTTTAATTTTTAAAATAAAAGTTTATTTTAATCTTAAAATAAAAGGTTTATTTTAATATTAAAATAAAAGATTTATTTTAATTTTAAAATTAGAATTTCATGCTAACTAATTAGAGTTGGAATTGGATTCCATAATAACTAATTAGAGTTGAAATTGGATTTTATTTTTCCTAAAATAAAGGAGTTTATTTGTGAATAGGGAAGTAAATCCATCTTTCCTTAAATAAAGGAGTTTGTTTAGATATGAAATAAGATTTCATATTATTCAAAATAAAGAGTTTATTTGTGAATAGGAAAGAGAATCCGTGTTTCCTTAAATAAAGGAGTTTATT
The DNA here is from genome assembly GCA_020205615.1 of Panax quinquefolius. NCBI lineage: Eukaryota > Viridiplantae > Streptophyta > Magnoliopsida > Apiales > Araliaceae > Panax > Panax quinquefolius. Next base: position 47,968,773 of record CM035161.1, read on the forward strand.
TAGATATGAAATAAGATTTCATATTATTCAAAATAAAAGAGTTTATTTGTGAATAGGAAAAGAGAATCAGTGTTTCTTTTAATAAAAGAGTTTTATTTTTATTTTTTTTTTTTTACATGGAATTGGATTCCATAATTAATTAAAATAAAAGAGTTTATTTTAATTAAAGATTTTTTTTATTACATGGAATTGGATTCCATAATTAATTAAAATAAAGGAGTTTATTTTGATTAAAATAAAATAGTTTATTTTATTCAAAATTGGATAAATTAAAATAAAATAGTTTTATTTTGATTTAAATTTGGATTAAAATAAAGGAGTTTATTTTGATTCAAAAATAGATTTTATACTAGCTAAATTTGCCCATTAAATGATATCAATATATATATTAAATGTTTATTATTCATGAGATGAATGTTATTTATTGATGCGTATGGTGATGTGTATAATAATAAATGGGATTGATTATGGACTATTGACGATATGATTGGATTTTATTTTAGTTGGATGCATGAATGTATGGGTTTTATTAAATGGGGTCTCATGAACCTCGTCTTCTCTAATTTTTTTTGAATGTAAATTCTATCTCCTCTATGTACTTCCCCTCGATGGCGATCAAGGTTTCTATTTATTTTAAATAGTTTTGTAATAGGAATAGTTAGAATTAATTTTGAAGAATTAGAGATCAAGAAGCAAGGAAGCGTGAAGACCCGTTTTGTAATGGAGCAGGGTTTAAATGTAATAGTTATATTTAAATATTAATTCTTGCCCCCTAGGGTTTGACCTTTTGGTTCACTTGGTGGCTCTAGTGAACCAAACTAGAATAAAAGTCCATAATCAATCCGGGTAGAATATAGTATTCTATATGTGCATGCTTATATATATATATATATTATATATTATGCAAACATGCTTCAGCATGTTCATTAATACGACGTATTTTATATATATATATGTAAATGCAGCTAAACAAGATGAGACAAATTAATAACAAACCCCTCAATTTTTATATTAAGTCCTAAGCGTTCAAAGATATTTGGAATATCGAGCGTAAGCCTTCAACATGATAAAATTAATAGAGTATTAAATATTTAATATGAGTTTGTTTGTGTCACCACAAGGCAAGTATTAAGTATTTAAGATGTTAATTTATCACATTTGATGCTTATAAAGAAAATTGAACAATATTGTTTTGTTGTGTCACCACAAGGATGATATTTTCTTTTTGAATATATGGAGTGCTAGGTGGACTTAACTTGGATAATTTTGATTCGGATGTGCCACCACATGATCAAAATAATCTAAGAGGCAAAAGAAAAGGAGTTGCATAGTTGATGTAATTGACAAAAGTTGTCTACCTATTTATTTATATATAGTTTGTTGTGTCACCACAAGGCTATATACATTTGAAATGGGATCCTTATTCTCACTAGCAAATCTTTAATTAGATTTTGCCGAACTATATAAGTGAGGGTAATATAGTTTGAAGAAAATAGTGGGAGATACCAATTTAAAACAAGACCTAATTTATTTTGGTAATTAATAAAAGAATGTATGTTAAAATGTTGTTAATTACAAATTCATTTCTGAGAATTTTACAATGTCTAAAATTACTATCACCATCAAGCATATTAGATGCTAAATTAACCAAACCAAATTAAGCAATTTGGTTAAGGAATTTGAGAATAGTTCTCATGGTGAAAAGCTATCTTATGTCATAATCGCCTATCCCTGCAATGGTTGCGAGACAATGCCTCTGAGGAAGACATTGCTACTTTTAGAAAGTGGCAAGATGATGCTGATTGGCTCGATGCATCATGCTCAGCGCATCTATGAAGTGAGCTTGACGTCGACGATGAAACTATGGATGCTCTACTATATTCACGCACATCAAGTAGTTGATGGTGAGGAAAGTGGGGTGATAGATATCGAGATATCTAAGGAGCTCTTAGATCTAGAATGGCCGATGGCACTATAATGCAGATAAAAGATCTTAACATAATCAATTTGATTGATCAATTAGGACAATTGGTTGGTTTTGTCATGGATGGAGAGTTGAGCAAGATTTGATCTTGTACTCACTCCGGACTCCTTTCACAATTGTTGTGAATTTTTATATGAACAAGCTAGATATCGACCCTCATTGATTTGCTTAACATATTGAAAAATGTTGAGAGTCACTTTCCAACCAAGAAAGATTAAGTCTTCTTGGTAGGGGCCAAAGGATCTTACGAAAAGAAGAGCGATTCAAAGAAGGTAAATAGAAAGACATAAACAAAGGATAATAAGAGCAAAAGCGTCACGGATAGCAAGGAGTTTGCTTCCACTGCAATAAGCACGGACCTTTGGAAAGAAAGCTGCGAAGCATCTTGCGAGAGGCTAACCGGAGAAGAAGCTTAGTGAAGTTTTGGTTACAAATACAAATTTGTTCATGATTTAAAATAAATTTTCTTTAAGTCGAGGTTCTACTTGGGTATTGGATATCTGACTTTGGTTATCATAAATATAGATTTATGAAAGGACCAAAGCAGTAGAAAGCTAAACAAATATAAGTAATCTATGTGTGGAAAATGAAGCAAAGGTTGCAACATTAGCCATAGAAACTTATAGTTTAGCAATGCCTACGGGCAAATCTATTAAGTCGATAAGTTGTTATTGTATTCGAGTTCTTGTTAAAATATTATTTCCATTTTATTGTTGGACAATGAAATCTTTGGTATTATAATTAAGAACAATTGTTGTTCTATTTATAATAATAATGTTTTTGTATAAATGGAATATTACTTAATAAATTTTGTATACTTGACTTACATGAAAATAATTTTGCATATTGAACAAATTAGTATAAGAAAAGGAGATGATCATTCGAAAGAGTTGAATGTGTGTATTTGCTAAAAATACAAGTGTGAAAGGTTGAAAGAATTCAAAAAAAAGTGAAACAAATTGGCAATGTATTAAGATTCTTTGATTAGATCGAGGAATAAATACTTGTGCAATAAGTTTCTAGATCATCTCAAATAGTTTTTCATAATGGACACATCACGATATGCAATAATTGATTGATGTATCTGAATGAAAAATCATACCTTGTTGGACATGGTGCGGTCCATAATGATTTTCTTGACATTCAAAGTATCCTTACGGGATAATGTCCTAGAAATGGTTTGCATATCTACGAAAATGGTAACCTCAAAATCCTACCAAGACTCCATAAAAGTTATGGACGGGGAGGATTCTAATCTTAAGTATGTTAAGATAAGGGGTTCAACTTATGTGAAAAAGTTTCAAAAGGATAAGTTTGGGACAAGATTTGACAAGTGTCGATTTGTGGGACATCCTAAAGTAAGTTTAGGGTATATGTTCTATAATTCTACTTAGCAAAAGGTGTTTGTTACGAAACACGGCGCCTTATAAGATAAAGGCGTTTATCATGAAAAGGGGCTAGTGGGAGGATAATAGATCTTGAAAAGTTCAAGAACCACAAAACACTATAAGTCAAATAAGAGGAACACAGTAGATAGACCTATTGTACACTGGCCAGAATCGTAAATCGGAATAGAACAAGAAGATACCTAGGAGGTATGGATTCATCATAGATGATGATGATGAGTTACGCATCATAGAAGATGATGATCCAGTTACATACGATGAGTTAAGAGTTGTAGACACTCAGAGAAATTGATTGAAGCAATATTCTCAAAAATGAAACATTCGTTTTGATGAAACAAATCAAAAGAGTTTGATTTTATCAAAAATAAGAATGAACCTAGTGTGTACAAAAGGGTCAGTGGGAGCATCGTGACATTCCTAGTACTACATGTTGATATACTACGGATAAGGAATGACATACCAATGCTACAATCAGTAAAGATAAAGTTGTCTAAACATTCCTCCATGAATAATTTGGAAGAGTATCTTAATTGGGGATATAAATCTATATAGATAGATTTAAGAGGATGCTCGACTTAACCCGAGGAACGTATATTCATTTGATGCTAAAGTCGTTTAGCATGGCAAACTCAAGAGATGTCTCATGTCGATGAGCTATGGAGTGTATCTCTTAATAGTCCCCATAGACTCAAAAGAGAGATCGCATGAGTAACTATCATGTATGCAATGAAATGTACGAGACACGATGTTGATCGGTCATATTATGGAGAAGTTCACTCAGAGTCGGTGAAAAACATCTAAAAAGTGCTTAAAGCGGCACTAAGGATGTGAGCATACATGGTGGGTGCGAATTAAAACTAGAGGGCTTTACGGACTCAAGTTTTTCAGAATGAGACCAAGACGACAGAAAATCCACTTTAAGGTAAAGTGTTACCTTGAGCAGTGGTGCGATTGAATTGGAAAGGTTCCAAACGAAAAAAAGAGTTCTTTGGTTTAGTGATAAAGACAAAGTATATAGCTATAAATGAAAAGGCGCAAGTTGATTGTTTGGATGATAAGTTCATTCTGAGAACTAGGAATAGTTCTAAGTCTCATTTTGGATCTAAACATGTGTTGTGGCACTTTCATTTGATTATTAGAATCATTGAAAGATGGGAAATCACTATAGAGATAGTGGACTCTCATGAACAACATTACATATCCATTAACTAAAGCTTATCCAATGGGATAATCGTCACTTAGAGAAGAAGAGTATGAGATACCATGACGATTGGCTTTAGTGCAAGTGGGAGATTGAAAGTAGTATGCACACAAGCCGATCATGTTTGATGATAAAGCATATACTTTGTAACAATCTTATTCATTTATTAATAAAAAGTATTAATTTATTAAAGGCTTTTAAATTATCTACATGATGCTGTTTTATAATATGTGATAAACCCATAGTTTTAAGCAATACTTTTAGAATAATGATAATGATCATTCTAATGAGATCTAAATTCTTTGAAAGCTTAAAGCTAAAATAGTTCGCAATCATTGGATTACTAAATTGGGGATTAGTGAATCCGGATAGATTGGTACATACGTTGCTTGCTCATTGGATGAGGATGATTGATCTCATGATCATTTGTGTGGAGACACTAAAGCAAGTATGTAGGTGCTTATTAGAGAATAAGTTCATTGAGCGTGGCTCGCTAAGGAATACCTAATGGAGTTTTATTTGCTGTCGATAGGAATTCTGTAGTGATAGTAGTACAAGTAATCCTTGGACTTGAGATCATCATAGTATCTTGTGTATGATGAGTTATACTTTGACTTATTCCTTAAGACCCTTAGGGTATATCAAAGGGTATGCTTGGGTATAATAAGTTGTACATGGAGATAATGTATGATCGATAAAGAATCTACCACTTCTAATAAAGAAGAGAAATGTCCTATGTGATTCGATAAATGACAAACCCGAGTAGTCCTTGGCGGCGAGAATGAAATTAGAAAGGAGTTTCTAATTTGCATTATTTAGTGTTGTGCATTTAAGGATCGAAATACATATAATTAAATAAAATAAGACTTGTGAAGTAATTCCATGTCTTATATTTAATTGGGACATTGTATGGTGGAAGGATTGAATTGTCTGGTAACTATTTACTCAAAGGTTCTTTTATGATTAATGTTGAAATCTATATTATACGGAAAGTCGTTGATCATTAGGGAGGCTTATCCCTATTGTAGAATAAATATTATTTATTTAAATAAATTAATTGTTTAATTTATTTATTTAAATAAGATTAGAATTGTTCTAATTGATTTATTCACAATAGGTTTAATATGGAGAACCTAAAGGGTCACACCATAAAAGGAAGAATAATTATTTAAGAAGTTAATGGCATAATCGTAATAATATGTTAAGTATATTTAATTTAATCTATGGTGATAGAATAAATTAAATAGCTTAATATTTATTAATTTAATATTTTAGAAATATTAAATATAAATTAATAAGAGGAGTCTTATTAATATTATTACAATTATTATTATTTTAATTTCTAAAAGAGTTTAGGAATTAATTTAATATAAGTACTCTCATTTATTCCTAATTGGATTAGGAAGGAAAATTAGTTAAAGGAGTTTAATTAATTATCCCTAATAAGATTAGGGAGCTTAATTAATTAAAAGAATTTAATTAATTAAATAAAACCCAATTCCTTAATTGTTAAGGTGGGTTGCCCACATCTATTAATAAGAGGAGTCTTATTATGGGTGGGAGTTGTTGACTTTTTCAACGACATAATTCCAATTTGTTGGAGAGTACCCTTTTCTATAGAGATAGAAAACTAGGGTTTGAGCCAAATACACCATCTTCTTGAATTCTTTATTTTTCCTTGGTGGATCACTGTAGAGGCCAAACACTTGGGTGGCTAACGTTGATCAAAGGAAGGAACCAAACCGGTGGATTCAAGTTGAGCTTGAAAAGGATTTGGAGGTGAACTTGTACCTGAGGAAGCTCGATCTTCAAGGGTATGATTTTATTCTTTATCTTTTCGTTTAATTAATAATTATGCTTAAAGGGTGATCCGGGTATATGGTTTGTAAATTTTTTTTTAAACTCTGATTTTTCACGCTTCCGCTTAATTTGTGCAATTTGATTGCGCCCATGAATATTACAAACCTAACAGAGATAACATGTCACCTTGATACCTATCAACTTGCCATCGTTATTCACAACGTCCCCTAAGAAAAGTCTGGCTTCGGTGCATTCCACACAAGGAAATCAAAAACGAAAGGACCGGGGCTCTTTACTTATGGCTTGATATGACAATGATTGACTTTAGTGGTTTGGTTGCTTGAATTCGCATAACAGGTTGGTTAGGAATATGAAAGCTAACAACCTTACTAAAAGTATGATGAGTAGTTAACCAATCGATTCCTAAAATCACATCAAAGGCAAGTATTTTCAAAGTGATAAAATCGACAGGTAACGTGAAAGTGTTGATTTAAATCAAACAAGATTTATAAATAGTGGAGGTAACGAAGGTTTCTCCCAACTGAGTTTCAACAGATAAATCAAAGTCTAACTTCTCTGGAGTTAAATTCAAACATTGAACACAACTAGATGAAATAAAAGAGTGAGTAGAACCGGTATCTAACATGGTATAGACTTCGCAAGAGTTTATGATTAACTTACCCGTGGTAATTTTATTGAGGTTCCTCTTCACGAAAAAAAAACGCTCTCTCTTAAACTACCGGCTTTGGCTTGTCTGGGACATCCTTTGGCATCACCATCCCAGCTGGACTTGACTTCACCATACGACTAAATTGAGCTAGGTGACCTTCTCTTTCGTAATTAAAACACGCTTTGGATTGCTGCGTACAGTTTGGACGGATGTGTCCCTCATGTCCGCATTTGAAACATACGACCAGTGGTCGTTCTTCTTCCTTTGAAATGAGTGCTGGTGCTGTTGTCTTTCCATCATTATTGAACCTTCTCTTCTTAAAATTTCCACTTCTATTATCCTGGCCATGATTACCACCGAAGTGGTTACCATTCATGGCATGATAATTTCCCCTATGATGGTTATCATTGTTAGATGTAATGATTGTTACCTAGAATACGATTATTATCGTGTTGTTGGTCGTTGCCTTTTGGTTGTGCTGACTCATTATTGCGATCCTTATACTCATTATTGCGATCCAATAACTGAGCCCTATTCACAACATCTAAATATAAACAAAGTTTGTGAGAAATGAGGTATTGACATATATTGGGTTTCAAACCACTTAGAAACATTCGCGTCATTCGTTCCTCATTATCAACTAAATGGGACGCAAACCGGGATAACTCGGCAAACCTAGCTTCGTACTGCGACACGGTCATGTTGTTTTGCTCCAGCTTGATGAACTCTACCTCTTTCATGTGACGAATACTTTCGGGAAAGTACTTGTCATTGAACAATTCTTGGAACTTCTCCCAAGTCATCTTCAGTGCGTTAGGCTGAGTACGTTTTACAGATTTCCACCAATGATCTGCATCTTCACGCAACATAAAGGTGGCGAATGGAACTTTTTGCTCCTCTGAGCATTCCAAGACATCAAATATCTTGGTGATCTGCTTAATCCACATTTCTGCCTTAAGTGGGTCTGGCTTTCCCAAAAACTCCGGTGGTCCCAGCTCCTTGAACTGCTTAGCGGTGACCAACCGTGGGTTGCCATTGTTTCCACCTGCATTATGAACAGGAGTCTCTCTCGTTTGGTGTTGCATGAATTCTAAAAAGATCCTAAACGTACCATCGTTCATCATTTGATCTGTGTTGCTGTTTACAGGAGGATTATCGCCTTCCTATTGCACATTATCCTGATTATTGATCTGTGGAGACTCAACGGTCTCCTGTGCTCCATTGTTATTCTCAACATTTTCGGATACCATTTTCAAATACTACAACAAAACAAGGGTTAAATAACATATCACATATTATCCCTATACTCTAACCGACCAATTAAATACCAAATAAACTTAGGTAGGTCATACTAGCGAAGGAATTCCCCGTCTCTCCCCTCCTAGTTCTTGTCTAACATCTCAGCCAGGGATCATATCCCTAAGCTTTGATGCCAACTATGACACCCCCAAAACAGGTATACAAAACCTATTCTGAGTCGCCATATACATGGTACAGAATACAAATACAACTTAATAATACAGCTGTCGTGTAAAATACGACAAAACATAAATTGAGAGTTTTAATAAGAATATTGTCATCTAGACAATATCCAAACTCAATGGAGTCCTCAATAAATTTATTGTCACACTATTTAATAGAATAGTGAGGACTACTAATGCTATCATCTGGATCGTCACTCCGTTCCCCGACTCATCCCAGCTATATTCTTATTTCCTGGAGAGAACAGTGAAAGAAAGGGTGAGCTCAACTTGCCCAGTAAGAAATATTATGACTAAGATAATGCAAAATAAATTATCATTAGTCTTCAACAATGTTAAACTGATAAAATACAATAGACATCAAGTTTAACTGCAGCGAAATAAGTAATCCATTAGAAGAGTCAAGTAGAGAATAAAATCTACTATCTTCTATGATTTAAAAAGTTTTTCATCACTTTTATCGCTGGGACTCAGCTTAATAAATAATCCACATCATCAATTCATCCCTGCACTGCAGGCCAAAGATATTATTTAGTATCACGACCACAAATTATCCATGCACTACGGGCCAAAGATAATTGTGTTTTCAACAACGGTCCTAATCATGCCATAAAATAATTCATCTTTGCTCCCTCGGCCGAAGAGAATCCATAGCCATAATCATACTAAAAACTGTCAATCAATGCACTACTAGCCAATGAGGACTTTTTCCACATCATTTGTAACATTACGGTCATGATTATACCAAATAATCCCTGGTCATAATCATACCAAGTCCATCTATGCACTACAGGCCACAAATGACTTTCAACTAAATATAAACATGAGGATGATGACAATGATATAAGAATTCAATAAAACAAGTTCAAGAATTAAATTATCCATGAACTAATAACGTCCAAATTGTCAACATGATACTTCTTTGTAGAGTAAAATTCAAGAATGCTCAAAAGAATAGTTCCATGAAAAGATATTAGATGAAGCGCAAATATAAAGGATATTCCACTAATTTCATGTAGTATAGAAGTCAAAACTTTAACCAAGTGAGTATAATAAAGAATGGAATAACAAAAGAAATCACCATGCATGCGGTACTTCGAATAGACAGGTTATTCTAACAGAATAATAAATAACGGAACCTGGTCAGGCGTAATACACACCAACAGGATATTCCAACATAATAATAAATAATGGAATAACAACAGAAATCACTATGCATGCGGTACTTCGCATAGACAGGTTATTCCAACAAAATAATAAATAACGGAACCAGGTCAGGCGAAATTGTCACCGACAGGATGTTCCAATAGACTAATAAAGAACGGAATAACAACAAAAATCACCATGCATGCGGTAATTCGCATAGACAGGTTATTCCAACAAAATAATAAATAACGGAACCAGGTCCGGCATAAAACGCACAGACAAGATATTCCAACAGAATAATAAAGAATGGAATAATAGAAGAATTTCACCAAGTATATGGTAGCCCGCGTATACAGGTTATTCCAACAGAATAATAAATAATGGAATAATAGAAGAATTTCACCAAGTATAGGGTAGACCGCGTATACATGTTATTCCAACAGAATAATAAAGAATGGAATAATAGAAGAATTTCACCAAGTATATCACGTATACAGGTTATTCCAACAGAATAATAAAGAATGGAATAACATAAGAATTTCACCAAGTATACCACGTATACAGGTTATTCCAACATAATAATAAAGAATGGAATAAAAGAAGAATTTCACCAAGTATACCACGATATCAAAGTTATTCAATATAATAATAAAAGAGGCTGGAATAATGTGAAGTTCTCTTCATGAATACGAAAGAAATAATACCCCTTACCTTATAAAGAAGAGTACTCCGATGGTAGGGCGAGGATATACTTGAAGAAACTTGCACTATGCTCAAAGCTTTCTTAAACGCTAAAAAAATACGCTCAAGATTATAGAAGAAGAATTATCTCTACAGTTTCTCTCTCTTAGAGTTTCAGTGAATTCGTAAGAAATAATGAAGGAATGAGCTTCTATTAATAGAAGAATGGACTGAATAGTAACCAATCCATGAACGGTCCAGATTGATTTACTTTTAAACGGACGGTCCAAATTGGTTTACAATTAAAATATAATATATTCTATTTATAATCTAATAAAACGAATAACTTTATAAAAGTATTCTATTTTATATAAAAAGATTTTACTATGCAAACACTATGTAGGCACTATGCAAACACTATGCATAATAAAATATAATATATTCTAATTATTGTATAATAAAACAAATAACTTTATAAAAGTATTATGTTTTTTATATAAAAGATTTTCTTATTAGCCTAATAAAATGAATAACTTTATAAAAGTATTATGTTTTATATAAAAAGCTTTTCTGTTTTATTACATTAATAATACTAATAAAACAAAACTCATATATATATATATATATATATATATATATATATATATATAACAATCGACAATAATTGAATTCAATAACGTGAGATACTATGCAGCAACTACTGTAGCAATAATTGAACAAAACAGAGTGACTTCTCACGTAAGCATCAATAATCAATACCGTGTACTACTATGCAACCACGCATATTCATTGTACTTTTACTACTAAGGTAGTTCAAGAGTTTTAACGGTAAAACTTCCATAGTTATTTTCATAAATATATTTTGTCATTTTTCATTAAAATAATAATTCCGTTAGGGGTCCACTAATGATTACTGCCTGTTGTACAAATATTCTCTCTGCTAAAACGAATATTCCCCGACCAATCGAATATAATACAACAACTTGCATACTTTGCAAAATTTATAAATACTACCCACAACTATAACATTATTTCAAATCCATACCATAATATTAAAAAAAATATTTCGAGAAAATTAAATCTTTATTCGTAAAATTTGGGATTTTACATAAGGAATGTTTTTCTTTTGTTTTCTCAAGGTTTCCCTTCTTCTTCTTCTTCTTCTTCTTCTTCTTCCTCTTCTTCTTTGTATTCTCTCTTTTCTAACTTACGTACATAGAAACATATAACGTATAATATAATAGATATAAATTATATAATATAATTATATATGTAACTGAAATCAGTTACATTTTTTTTTAAAATCAAAAGCCATAAGGCATGTTTGGCTAAAACATTTTAAAATAATGACTTAATCATTCCTTAAGCCTTGTTTGGCAAAACAAGATTAAAATAAGAATTTCAAAAGCTCTAAGGCTTTGTTTGGTAAAACCAAATTAAAACTCTTTTAATTTATTTTCATAAGTCATCTATAATATAGTTTATTGTCCCAGATTGCTTACTTGGATTTCCATATCCAATCTTAATTAAATAAACTAATTACCACATACTAAATAAATTTCCCACTTAACCAAATATCACAAAATTATAATCTCATTATAATTTTATTTAATAATTAATATATCACTTTAATTATTAAATTACAACAGCAATATAGCAACTCATGTAATCTTTAACAACTCTCTAACTGTTAAATTAAATTAGAGTATTATCTAATAATTTTAATTCACAAATATATACTGACAAAAACCACAGAGCAGTGAGGTTTTAAATAAGATATAGCAGTGAGGTTTTGTAAAAGAGGTTTTTCAAACCCTGTGCTCAATAGTAATTGAGGCCTTTGATACTTCCATTTTATTATTAAATGTTCGACTTGTTTGCTTTTATTTTCGAGATGCGAAGCATCTTCGAGAAAATAATATATAACAGTGTCGAACTCCTCATGGGCATGACAACCATCTAAGGAAATTCAAACACCGTGTATAATTTACAAGTTGCTTACAGCTGAAAAAGTCCATCACGGGAACCAAATCTAAATTTAGGGGATTGAATCTGTGATCACATGATTCCTAGGCTCACATGATGCCGCAGTTTATATGAAAAACTATGAAAAATAGTAAGCAGTTATATATATATATATATATATATATATAAAATATATATATATATATATATATATATATATATATATATATATCAACCACCATGAAGCACCAAGCACCCCATGGATCGAAAATGTAAATATATAAAAGCGGTAAATATATATATATATATATATATATATATATATATATATATATATATATATATAGACATGATCAACCACCACGAAGCACCTCTACGGGGATCGAAATGTAAATAAAGTAGTAATAAATCAACCGCCACATAAGTAAACTCTAAAGTGACGGAATGTAAACAAAAGCGGTAAAAGGCCATAAGTAAACTCTCGAACTGGCAGAAATGTATATATATATATATAAGCGAAGCGCACTTTGATATAAAATTCAGGCTCATCGGATGAGTCAAGTCCGACAAAATATATATATATATATAAATATATAAAAGCGAGAACGCTAGAATATAAAATCCAGGCTCATCGGATATAATCCGACAACAGTTCATATATATATATATAAGTGTGTATATATATATATATATATATATATATATATATATATATATAGTAGGCTATATGTATATACACATCATGTATTACACAAGAGGCTTATGGCGATTTTTTTTTGGCTATAGCGACAGTAAAGCATGTCATTATAGCCTGTAATAGCTATGACGACGGGTGAAACTGTCGCTATAGCCCATAATAGCTATGACGATGGGTGAAACCGTCGCTATAGCCCAAAAAACAGTCGTCATAGCCTACTGTGTAATACACAGTTGTGTACATACATTTTCCTATATATATATATATATATAAAAGCAAGTAAACGCTCCAGACATAAGTCTAGGCTCAATCGAGGCATAACTCGATAATGTTAGTATATATATATATATATATATAAATATATACATATATAAGTATATATATATACAGACAGAAATGAAAACCACGGGCTAAAGTCCGGGCATACACACACAACAAGACTCTCAATGTGAAGAATAGTGTGTGCAAAGATGAAGAGAAAGGCTTTATAGAGTGTGAGAAGGCTTACAATTGGCTGCCAAGGCAGGCTTCTATGACTCTAGATGGATAAACACTCAGTTCCCGCGTGTAAAATATAGCTATATGTGAGCTAACAGGTGTTTAAAATGAGAAAATACTCAATATGGGGTGTGTACATTGCAAATTGGACAGGGCTTCCTCGCCTCTTTTTCTGTAAAAAAAAAAATTGGATTTTTGAGAATTAAATTTTTATTTGATTATGTGGATTAAATGAATTAAATTAATTAATTATAGGAGTAAGCTATTTGAAGGTCGTTATATGACCTAGACATATCGGAATGTCGTAGTATTTTGGCTACGTGGTAGAATTAAAGTGTTTGAATTTCCAAGACGAAAATAAAAGCTTTTCGAGAAATTTTCTGAAAAACACTATTCACGCATTTTTGCTCGGGAATTATTTTTGAACTTCTGAGAAATACGTAATGATAGAATATCGAGGTGAGATAGAATATCCAATAATATTTCGGTTATGGCAAAAACACAATTTTCACTGCGGACTTAAAACCTAGCGGTTAGGGAAAGTGAGTTAGAAGGAATTTAAATGCGTATAATGAATTAAAGCGATGATCGTATAATATGTAGGTATTGTACAAAGTAATGAATATCTGAGTATGATCTAAGTATTATCTGAGTATGCATGAATGATGGTATGATGTACATGAATAAGTATACGAGTTAGAATACAAGATTAATACGTAAATTATACGTTATGAGACTTTAAGCTAAATGTATTGGACTTGTAGGATTTGTTAGGAATTATACAAGCCCAAGTATAGGAATGGTTAAGCCTAAGGGTGGAAATGGTTAATTCCAATGTTTGTTTAATTACAAGCCCAATATATAAGATAAGTTAATTAAGCTAATTAAATGTAAAGCCAAAGATAAGATCCAATAGATAAAGCTTGATCTATGGGGCAACCCATGGGTGAATTGGTGACCAAGAATTAAGTGTGTTGAGCAAGTAGACTTAAGGGTTAAGTAAAGGATAAGTTAAGTAACTTAAAGGCTAAGTAAAGTGCTTATGTGTGATGAGCAAGCAAAGTGCTTATATGTGATGACCAAGTATACTTAAGAGCTAAGTAAGTGTGGTGGCCAAGTTAACTTAATGCCTAGTTAATGAATAGTAAGGAGGTGATTAAGGAGGTGGGTTGGATTAATGACCATTATGCTCTAACTTTAGAAATCCTATAAATAGCAAGATTAGATTTCATTTTGTTGGTTGTTCATTTCATCCAATAAGTTGAGAGCTTATTTGTTAGAGATAATGAGCTAGAAAAGCTAGAAAGCTAGTCTTTCATTTTTCAAGAAGCAAGAAGGAGATCAAAGATTAACCAAGTGATATTCAAGGTTATGCAATCCTAAACCATGATTCTCTTTCTCTTCCATTGCTAGAGAAGTGAGTAGTGGTAGAACTAGTATGCTAAGGAATGATAAGAATGAGAAATCTAAGGGGTTAAGTCTTAATAAGCCGTGAATAAGCACTTTGTTTATAGATAAGTTATGAAACAAGGAAGAACTTGTAGGAACTTGTCTTATATTGTAATAATAAGGTTGTATAATAATAAGAAGTAAGGATGATGGTTAGAAAACATAAATCTTTATAAGTCATGAGAAATGAAAGTGTATGTATTATATACTTTAATAAAGTTATAAGATCACAAAGAACAAGCAAGAACATGTATATAAGTTAATGAAATGGATGGGTTAAGATGTTAATATGATGGATAGAATCCATTTCAAATGAAGAACAAATCATAAGTAATGAAGTTATGGCAGAATTCACGAGTTCAGACGATAATCATTGAATTCGTAAAATTCTCGGAATGGAAGTCAAATTTTGATATTGAGCATGGAAACAATAGTTTTCAATGGAGACAAGTCTCATTTGGCATTATAGAGTTGCGGACTCAAAAATGACCAAATTCCGACTTAGAACAAAGAAACGAGCGTTGAACATTCACGAACGTTTATCGTTTTCGTTAAAATGAACTAATAGGTGAATTTTTAGTTAACGGTGTCAAATAGATAAAATTCTTGCATGAACACGTAGAGTATGTAATTTGTGAACCGTAGGCTCTTGAAAGAGCTAATTCGGACTTATAACGAAGAAGTTATGAGGCCGTGAATCTCACCTAAGAAATTAACTGTCAAATTTTTCTGGTACTGATGTCTGGCACTACAGCGCCAGACAGAGCTCTTTAAGCCGCACCGTAGTGCCTGGGCAAAGGAAGTGCTACTGCAGAGTCACTCTGCAGCGCTACTCATAGGCATGAGTCTTGCGCCACAACGCCGAGATCGGATATTGGAGTCTTTGGAAAGTGGCCGCGCACCCACTAGTAAGGGGTTGTCGCCTAATCGTGGCGCCCGATAAGGGATTTTGTTGACCAAGTTGATTATAAACCTAATGGTTTGCAGAACAAGTATGAGACATGTAATTACTTAATGAACATGATAAGACCTTTCCTAAATCATTTTTATAGTGATGACTTTAGGAATGTAATGTTATTTAATGAATAGTTAAATGACGAACGTAAAGAATAAGAATGTGAACATGAATGGTATACAATAAGTGTACTTAACCAATGACGATCAAGTCTCCGATAATAACGTAGGAGCAGTAGTAAGCCGTAAGGAAGGATAATTAACTTGAAATGAGTTGTATTAATGAAGTAAATCCACTTAAGACATAGAAGAGAAAGAAGTTGGTAAGAACGAAGTAAAATATAATGGCAAGCTGGAACCAATAATAACAAATCTAATACATGATTAGATTGAGAAGAAGGGTAAGATTCATTAGGAACCATGTATGTTCATTCATGACCTAATGTGGTATGTTATGTGGTTATGTGTTGTAGAGACCATAAAGACTCAAAGGAAAAGTAATTTTACTATAGCAGACGCTGAAGGCAAGTTTTTCTTATCTTTTGTCTAACCTTCGTGTTAGCCAGGTTTTTAGTTATTCATGTTATGAGATGCATGAATTATTTTATGAAAATGTCGATGCCAGTTTTAAATCGGCTAGACTAATCTTAAAGATTGATTGATTTATTTATAAGTCTTTTAATATAGAATTGATAACGCTATCTTACGCCAATTATTTGGTACGAATTCAAGGTAAGCCAGATTATGAATAAATAATGTATTTTTTATCGATTATTCGATGGGCATGTGAGGTTGCCAAAACATAAATGTACATACGTTTAACAGGATGTAGTGTTGATCAACATAGACTACTATGGGCTGATCACCCAAAAGTACTCGTAAGATATGACGGACTTACGGACTTAGTGTCGGGTTGTCCTTTTCAAAGAAATTATGAAATGCTCATGGTCTTGGACTAGAATTAATGTTTTACTGAATATTTGATAAGTGGATTTTATATACGCGAATTAGTGTCCATTTCATGCTTATTTGTTGTTAATTTCTTGTGTTCATGTTTGTTTTTACTTGTTTTATGTCATTTCATGTGTAGGATGGTTGTTGTGGCATTTAGAGAATATTTGGAGTTAATTGGGATGATTTGGAGTTAATTGGAGCAAAATTGGAAGAAGCCATGAAGTTCAGCAAAGATTTTAGCGAAAGAGATGCTCTCAATGTATGGCATATTTGTATTGTATACCACCCAGGCTGGGGTCTTCATCAGACTTAGCGAGAAAGGTGGCCCGTACGCGGCCTATTTAATAATTACACCCGTTGGGCTGGGAGAGGGGGTGTCATTTATTCTTTGTGTTACATTTAGGTTGAAACTCTTGTTGGAGATGGTTTCTAGCATATTGGATTGTACACGGACTCTACTTGATGAAGAATTTTGGCTGGGACTTGTGTTTTTGACAACTATTACTTAATTAACAACGATTTCAACAACACACAAGGCACATTACGAAGATTAATTTTAGTTTTTCTTACCAAGCATTGGATGAGTATTTTGTGGAGATTTTTGAGACGATTTCAATTTTAGGCTAAGTGAAGGGTGTTTTTCACTATTCATCTTCTTAGGCTATTATTTGTAATTGAAAGAAGGGCTTCTATGATTTATTCAGTGTTTATTTCGTTTATGATGAACTAATTCACTTTTTAGGCTTATGATGGATCTTTGAGTGAATCGATGATTTTGTAACTTTGAATTCCAATTTAATAATCTATTTCCAGTTTATCTATATTAATTTGAGCTTGAATTTATGAATTGCCTGATCAACAATTCTTTGTGGATTTGTATGGAATCGAGAGATGATATTCAAATCTAGACTTAGTTAATATAGCATGTGTTCATGAATTTTGTGAATAGCAGAATCTTGATGAATGTTAAGGTAGAGATATGCTTGACATCGCATGTAATCGGATAGAGAACTTAATCTTAAACCTTCTTTAATTGTAATTCGCATAGAGATATAGTGAGTTAGTTGATTAAGGTGTTTAACTTGTTTCTATCTTAATTGTGGATTTAAGTTAATACGGTATTAGTGCATCGAGAGGTGGCCAATACTACATTCGTGTTCTTGATTAATAGACTGGGATAGTGAATTGAATTGGAATAAAGGTGTTAAAATCAGAGTGAAGCTTAAGGTGAAATCATAAGTCTAATTCTCCATTAATTGTTTGAAATTTTAGATTTTGATATTTTTGATTGTTTTGTGGTAGTTGGTTATTCTTTAATTTAGAATTTTTAATTATAATCATTGATTTGAATAGTTTAATAAAATTAGGATTAATAGGAAATTGGTAATTGTAAGTTAAGATTTTTGCTAGTTGTTCTCTGTGGGAATGATACCCTACTCATCACTTTATTACTTATTAACCACGTATACTTGCGTGTTGTGCGTATATAGATTTTACCCAACAAGTTTTTGGCACCGTTGCTGGGGAACAAATTAGTATATATCTTAATATTTTTACAATATCAGTTTAATTTATCTAGTTTTACTTAGACATTTTTATTTTTGTTTTGTTCTTCTTATTTCAGTTGTTTGAAGCAGTTTATGCAAATTCGATCCAAAAATCCAGAGTTGTTGCCTTTTAAGGACGACATAGAGAAAAGGTTTCAAAGGTTAAGTAAGTGGATCAAGGAAACGAGGCAAGAATTTGAAACATCTGAGAAAGAAGAGGAAATGGCAGCCGAAGATCAGAAAGCGTTAAGGGACTTCGCCACACCCAAGGTGACTGAACTGTAGTCAAGCATCACCAGGCCCACAATAGCTACTAATACATTTGAAATAATGCCTGGGACGATTCAAATGATTCAGAATTCAGTCTAGTTTGGGGGATTTGCTAATGACGATCCGAATGAACATCTAGTCAGCTTTCTGGAGATTTGCGACACCTTTAGGTACAATGGGGTGTTGGATGATGCGGTTAGACTTCGCTTATTCCCATTCACTTCACGGGACAAGGCGAAAAGTTGGTTACACTCTCTACCGCCGGGATCAATCACTACGTGGGAAGACCAAGCTCAGAAATTCCTTGCCAAATTCTTCCCACCTGCGAAAACTGCAAAGATGAGGAACGAGATAACAATGTTTGAGCAGCAACATGGGGAGTCGTTATATGAGGTATGGGAGAGATATAAAGAATTGCTCAAAAAATGCCCACATAATGGATTGCCCAAGTGGCTACAAATGAACACCTTTTACAACGGACTACATGGGAATCTCAGAACGAGTATTGATGCAGCGTCGGGCGAGCATTCATGGCAAAGAGTTACGAGGAAGCTTATGATTTAGTTGAACCCATGGCGGCTAATAACTACCAGTGGCCCACAGCTAGAATGACAAAGGCAAAGGTAGCTGGGGTGTTAGAAGTGGATGGTGTGACAGCTCATACAAGCACATATTTCATCACTTTCAAAGAAGTTGGATGTTATGACAGGGGTACAGGCACAACAATCACATCAAGTGGCAGTTATATGTGAGTTGTGCGCAGGAGAGCACCCAACGGATCAATGCGCGATTAATCCAGTATCTGTACAGTTTGTGGGCAACTATAACAGAATTCCATAGAATTCACATCAGAATACGTACAATCAAGGGAATAGGAATCATTCGAATTTCTCGTAGAGCAATAATTAGCAACATCAAGCTCCAAGACAGTCATATCCACCAGGTTTTCAAAATCACCAACAACCGGTTCAACATTAGGAAAGGAAATCAGATTTCGAGGAAGTGGTGTCGAAGTACATAACTAGTAATGAGGCAGCGATGAAAAATCAAGCAATAGCCATCAAGAACTTGGAAAATCAGATGGGGCAAATTGCCTTAGCACTAAATAACAGGCCACAAGGGACCCTACCAAGCGATACAAAGAGGAATCCGAAGGGTAACCACGAACAGTGTCAGGCAATTACATTGAGGAGTGGAAAACATCTTGTGGGTGATAATGCAGAAAATTCAGCGACTTCGGAGGAAAAAGTTGATGACAGTAATGTGGTTGAAGGAAATAAGGGTGAGGATAAGCAAAGTGAGGAAACAAAGTTAAACAATAAGCCAATTGTTTATCCAGCACAACAGTTTCAGCAGAGGGTCAAAAAATAGAAATTAGATAAGCAATTCACAAAGTGTTTGGAAGTATTCAAGAAACTCCAGATTAACATTACATTTGCAGTAGCCCTAGAGCAAATGACCAGTTATGCGAAATTAATGAAAGGGATTCTGTCAAGGAAGAAGAAATGGGAAGACTTTGAGACAGTTGCACTAATAGAGGAGTGCAGTGCAGTGTTATAACAGAAATTACCATCAAAACTCAAGGACCCGAGGAGTTTCACTATCCCATGCACGATCGGGAACATGTCTTTTAACAAATGTTTATGTGATTTGGGGGCGATTGTGAACCTTATGCCATTGTCAGTATACACAGAATTGGGTTTGCCCGCACCAAACCCTACGAATATTTCATTATAGTTAGCGGATAGGTCAGTCACATATCTGAGAGGCATAATAGAGGACATTTTGGTTAAGGTGGATAAATTTATATTTCCCATGGACTTTATTATTCTGGATTTTGAGGAGGACAAGAATATCCCGATTATCCTGGGGAGACCTTTCTTGGCCACGGGTAGGACACTCATAGATGTACAAAAAGAAGAACTCACTATGAGGGTCCAAGATCAAGAAATCAAATTTAATGTTTTTAAGGCCATGAAATTCCCAACGGATGAGGAATAATGTTTTCGGATAGATTTAATTGAGCAAATCATCAGTGAAGATATGAGCAAGAGTTTGGTCAATGATCCGTTAGAAACAACTTTATTGGGGGATGAAGAGTTTGACGATCCAGAATTTATGGACTACTTACAAATGTTAGATTCATTGCCACGAGTTAGCCGATTCAGAACACCGTTTGAACCGTTGCACATGGAGGAAATAGCCACAGAAAAACTGAAACCATCATTGGAAGAGCCACCAAAGTTGGAACTTAAGCCACTCCCTAAACACCTCAGGTATGCATATTTAGGCAATTCAAATTCTTTACCTGTTATTATTTTAGCTGCACTTAACGACTTGCAGGAAGAAAAGTTGCTGAGGGTGCTTAGGGAACACAAATCAGCGATTGGATGGACAATTGCAGATATAAAGGGAATTAGCCCTTCATTTTGCATGCACAAAATTCTGATGGAAGATGAGGCAAAACCAACAGTGGAGCAACAACGGTGACTTAACCCTATTATGAAGGAAGTTGTGAAGAAAGAAATTTTGAAGTGGTTGGATGCCGGTATCATCTACCCGATTTCTGACAGTAAGTGGGTTAGTCAGGTCCAGTGCGTGCTAAAAAAGGGAGGAATGACTGTGGTGCAGAATGAGGACAACGATTTAATCTGACTGTAGAAACGGTGGTGAGTTGGAGGGTTTGCATGGATTATAGAAAATTGAACAAGGCAACCCGAAAAGACCATTTCCCGCTGCCCTTTATTGATCAAATGTTGGATAGATTGGCGAGATATGAATATTACTGTTTATTGGATGGGTACTCGGGCTATAACCAGATAGTCATTGCTCCAGAGGATCAAGAAAAGACGACATTTACCTGCCCTTACGGCACATTTACATTCAGGAGGATGTCATTCGGGTTATGCAATGCACCCGCAACCTTCCAATGGTGTATGATGGCCATCTTTTCAGATATGATGGAGAAAAATGTTGAAGTCTTCATGGAAGACTTTTTGATCTATGGGGATAAATTTGATACTTGCCTAGGGAATCTGGTCATGGTGTTGCAGTGATGTAAGGCTACGAACCTCATACTCAATTGGGAAAAATGCCACTTCATGGTTGAAGAGGGCATAATTTTGGGCCATAAGGTTTCGGCTCAAGGATTTGAGGTTGACAAAGCAAAGCTGGAAACAATCGAGAAACTGCCTCCACCGAGCTCAGTTAAGGGTATTAGGAGTTTTCTGGGTCATAATGGGTTCTACAGGAGGTTCATAAAGGACTTCTCTAAAATTGCAAAACCTCTATGCAGTCTTTTAGAGAAGGATGCTACTTTCAATTTTGATGAGGAATACAAGTTAGCGTTTGAATTATTGAAGAAGAAATTGACTACAGCCCCCGTGATCATCGCATCAGATTGGAACATGCCATTCGAGCTAATGTGCGATACGAGCGACTATGCGGTTGGGGCTGTGGTGGGCCAATGACGAGACAAGGTGTTTTACGCTATATACTATGCAAGCAAAACACTCATAGAGACTCAAATGAATTACACAACCACAGAAAAGGAATTGCTTGCGATGGTGTATCGTTGACAACAAATTCGGAGCATACTTGATCGGGACTAAGGTGATAGTCTACAGAGACCATTCGACGATTCGGTACCTAATAACGAAAAAGGATGCTAAGCCACGCCTTATCCGATGGATTCTCCTACTTCAAGAGTTTGACTTAGAAATAAAGGATAGAAAGGGGATGGAGAATCAAGTAGCCGATCACTTGTCTAGGCAGGAAAACTAAGGGAAAGCGAAAGAAGATAGATGTGAAATTAACAAATCATTCCCAGATGAGCAACTATTTGGGATTTCTGCAGAGATTCCGTGGTATGGGGATTATGCAAATTTTCTTGTGGGCAACATTCTACCACCTGACCTCACAAGACAACAAAAAAAAAGTTTCTTCATGATGTAAAATGGTACATGTGGGACGAACCGTATTTGTTCAAGCAGTGCGCCGACAAAATGATTAGATGGTGCGTCCCCTATAGTGAAGTAAAAAACATTATGCATGAGTGCCATTCATCGGCATATGGTGGGCATTATGGTAGCGAAAGGACAGCAGCAAAGGTGCTACAAGTCGGATTCTATTGGCCCACATTATTTAAGGATGCCCACCATTTTGTCAAACAATGCGATAGGTGTCATAGGTGTCATAGCATTTTAAACATACTACCGATGGTCGTTCTCCTTCCTTCGAAATGGGTGTCGGTGCTGCTGTCAATGTCTTTTCGTCATTGTTGAATCTTCTCTTCTTAAAGTTTTTCTCACTTAGTTCACCTTTCCTATTATCTTGGCCATGATTACCACCGAAGTGGTTACCATTTCTTGCCTGATAATTTCCTCCACAATAGTTATCATTGTTCTGATGGCCGTTGCCACTGGTACGATTGTTATCGTGTTGTTGGTCATTGCCTTTTGGTTGTGTTGACTCATTATCGCGCTCCAATAACTGAGCCCTATTCATAACATCTGCATATAAGCAAAGTTTGTGAGAAATGAGGTATTGACGTATTTTGAGTTTTAAACCTCGTAGAAACATTTGCGTCATTCTCTCCTCATTATCTACCAAATGGGATACAAACTGGGACAACTCGACAAACTTAGCCTCGTATTGCGACACGGTTATATTGTTTTGCTCCAGCTTGATGAACTCTAACTCCTTCACGTGACAAATACTTTCGGGAAAGTACTTGTCGTTGAACAATTCTTGGAACTTCTCCCAAGACATCTTTAGTGCGGCAAGATGAGTATACTTTACAGATTCCCACTAATGATCTGCCTCTTCTCACAACATAAAGGTGGTGAAGGGAACCTTTTGCTTCTCTGAGCAATCTAAGACATCAAATATCTCAGTGTTCTGCTTTATCCACGTCTCTGCCTTAAGTGGTTCTGGCTTTCCCAAAAACTCCGGTGGTCCCAGCTCCTTGAATTGTTTAGTGGTGACCAACTGTGAGTTGCCAGTGTTTCCACCTGCATTTAGAACAAGAGTATCTCTCGTTTGGTGTTGCATGGATTTTAAAAAGTTCCTAAACATACCATCATTCGTCATTTGGTCGGTGTTGTTGTTTACACGAGGATTATTTCCTTCTTGATGTACATTATCCTGGTTATTGATCGTCGGTGACTCAATGGTCTCATGTGCTTCATTGCTTATCTCAATATTTTCAGATGCCATTCTCAAACACTGTAACAAAGCAAGGGTTAATTGACATGCCACATATTATCCCTATACTCTGATTGACCAATTAAATAACAAATAACTTAGGTAGGTCATACTAGCGAAGGATTAACTCGTCTCTCCCCTCCTAGTTCTAGTCTCACATCTCAGCCAGGGATCATATCCCTAAGCTTTGATACCAACTGTGACACCCCCAAAATAGGTATACATCACCCATCTTGGGTTGCCAAATACTTGGTACATAATACAACTACAACTTAAATATATACAACCGTCGTGCAGAATATGACAAAATATAAGTTGTGAGTTTTAATACATATATTATCTCCTAGACAATATCCAAACTCAAATTCAATCCTCATTACAATTATTATCACACTATTTCATAGAATAGGGAGGACTACTAAAACAACCATCTGGACCGTCAATCCATTCCCCGACTAGTCCCAGCTATATTCTCATTTCCTGAAGGGAATAGTGAAAGACAAGGGTTAGCTTAACTAGCCCAGTAAGAAATATTATGACTAAGATAATGCAGAATAAATTATCCTTAGCCTTCAACAGTATAACAACTGATAGAATACAATAGACAACAAGTTTTAGATCAACATCTGCAACGAAACAAGCAATCCATTAGAAGAGTCAAGTATAGCATGATATCTACTATCTTCTATGATTTAAAAGTTTACCATCAATTTTATCGCTGAGACTCAGCTTAATAAATAATCCACATCACTGAATTATCCATGCACTATGGGCCAATGATATTCATTAGTATCACAAACACGAATTATTCATGCACTACGGGCCAAGGATATTCGTGTTTTCACCAATTATCATAAACATACCAAACAACAATTCATCTTTACACCCCTGGCCAAAGAGAACGCATGGTCATGATCATACCAATAACTGTCACTGAGACTCAGCTCAATAAATAATCCACATCACTTGTAACATTACGTTCATGATTATACCGAATAATCCTTAGTCATAATCATACCAATCAACAGTCCATCTATGCACTATGACCAAAGATGACTTTCATCACAATATAAGCATGAGGATGATGACAATGATATAAGAATTCAATTAAATGAAAGCAAGGATAAATTTTAAAGATCTATAATTTAATTTATCCAGAATTCAATAATATCCAAATTGTCAATACGATACTCTTTGTGAAGTAAAATTCAAGAATAATATTGTATCAAAAATGATTTGGTGAAAAGAAATCAATTTTTATCATGAATAGTACTCTGGGTGAATAGTACCCAAGTGAATAGTACCCGTGAATAGTACTTCATGAATAGAACTTCGGGAATAGTACTTTATGAATAATATCCCGTGAATAGTACCCCGTGAATAGAACTTTATGAATAGTACTGTATTTATGAATAGTATAATATTTATGAATAGTGCCCATGAATAGTACTTTGTAAATAATACCGTACGTATTAATAGTGCTGTATAAATAAATAGTACCCATAAAACGTACTTCGGCATGAAAAGCTTAAAATTTAATAAGAATATTCAGAAAAATATCCTTGTGAAACAATACTTGATAAAGCACAAATTCAAGGATATTCTACTAATTTCACGGAGTATAGAAGCAATACTTCAACAAAATGAGTGTAGAATTAGGGATATGAAATGAAATAATATTACTTACATACTACAGAGTATGGAAAAAATATTATTTCATACGTATATTGAACAAAATAATATCCCTTACGAATAAGAAATAAATAACATCCCGTACCTTCCGATAAGGATTTCTCCCTATTGGCGCACAATTAGGTGACCAAACCCCTTTCCTTGACAAAACTTTCTAGACATCGTCAATAATGCAAATAATAATATGAATAACTTTGTTGTGTTAATTATTGATTTAATAATATAAAATATTGTGCAGATGATACTGTGACATAATTGATTCAATAATATGAAAGATATTATGCAGCAATTACTGTAGCAATAATTGAGAATAACTGAGTGACTTCTCACGTAAGCATCAATAATCAAAGATACTGTACAATACCGTGTGCTATTATGAAACCATGAGTATTATTGTACTTTTACCCCCGGGTATTTCAACAGTTTAACGGTAAAACTTTCGCCGTTATTTTTATAAAAAGATATTTCTGTCATTTTCTAACTCCGACAATAATTCAGTTGTGGGGTACACTAATGATTGTGCCATCGTACGAATATTCCTTGTTAAAATAAATATTCTCCGACCAAACGAATATTTTATGACAACTTGTTTACTTTGCAAAAAATTTCACATATCACCCTTAACTTTAACCTTTTATCAATTTAACCATTTACTAAATAGAATTATAGGAAAATTGAATACTTTCATTTCATAAAATTCGGGGTCTTACATAAAAGATGTAAACGCACCAGATATATATCGATCCAGGCTCATTCGATGATTTGAGGATATATGTATATATATATATATATATATATATATATATATATATATAGATAAAAAAAAAATAAAACCGATTTGGCGCCAATTATATAATTACACAATACCTGACATGACTCTCAGCGTGAATAAGCGTGTGTGAATGAAAGTGGAGAAAGGCTTTAAGAAATGTGAGATGTCTTACGGTGAAATTTGCCAAGAAGACTTCAGATAGCTTTAAATGAATGAATACTCGGTTTCCACCGGTAAAATGCACCAAAGCACAAGCTCATAAGTGTTTAGAAATAGAAAGCACTCAGTTCATAGGATTTGAACTATGGTTATTGTAGGACACTTCTATATAGAATGTGTGTTGAAATATTATTCAGACGACGTGAATGTGGGATCGAGGTAGCAAAATGATGATTTTGCCCCTCACTAGGGTTATCTCCGGTTCTGGGTTGATTTAGCAGTCGTTGCCCAGGGTTATCTCTGAGATTGGGATGTTGTAGGTACTGAATGTCCTCAGGGTTATCTCTGAGGTGTGATTGACCTCCCGGGGTTAACTCTAGGGTTAGAACTTAGTGCCTCGGGGTTATCACTGAGGTTGAAGCTGACTTCTGGGGATTAAAACGAGCTTTTCTAGGGTTATCTCTGGAACTGCAATTGCATTCCTCGGGGTTATCTCCGGGTTAGAACTAAATCTCTCGGGGTTATCTCCGGGACTAGAACTGAGTATCTTGGGGTTGTCTTCGATATGGAAAAAACTGAGTATCTCGGGATTATCTCCGGGATTGAGCTAATTTGACCTCCATGATTATCTCTAGAAGACGATTATGCCCTCCTACAAGGTTAGTAACAAGAATGCAGAAATTTCGAGTGTCTACAGATGCCCCTCTTTATCATATTCATATAATGTAATGGCATGGATATGATAAAGAATACTAGACACTTGAAATGTGTTAAGATAATCATGATGCATTGTAATGCAGCATGATGCAAATGTATGATGTATTGTGGTTTGTTGGACCATTTTCCAACGGGATGTGATGACTGTTTTCTCCTGTGACTTCTGATGGGGATTGAAGTTATCACTGATGATCCTAATGAACCGCTTGGATGTGTACTCCAAAGCTCTCAGGAACTTCCAGGATGTTAACATTGAAGTTATCACCAAAGTCCTTAATCCTTGGTACAGATTTCCCACTGAGGATACACCTCTCATGTATGAGAGACTCATGGGGATTTATGCCCTGTTTGATGAAGATTTGTATAATAGATTCCAATATCGGTCCTCCTCGATGAGGATGGTTTTTCTAAATTTGTATCGCCAGGACTTTCTAGTGTTCTGTCGGAGTTACTGCCAATAGTTTATGTTGTCAGGGTTGCCTGACCCTCCCTAAAATGCGCATCAATGGATACTGTCATCGGACCATCTTTAATTCTTTGTTGGGTTTAATTGCCAATGGCTGGTGATGTCAAGGCTGCTTGACCTTCGTCGAAATATACTTTAACGGCCGAGATCATCAGATGACTTTTGATGTTTCACTGGATTTACTTGCCAACGGCTGAAATAATGTCAAGGTTGCTTAACCTTTGTTGAAATGTGCTTCAACGGTTGAAATCATTCGATGACTTTCGATGCTTCGCTGGATTTACTTGCCAACGGCTAAAATAACATCAAGGGTTCTTGACCTTCGTTAAAATGTGCTTCAACGAATGAGATTATATGAAATATCTATTGGGGATAGGTTTTTGGAGTTATGTGCCCGAATTGACGACATCGGACCTTTGTGAGGTATTGCCGAGTGTAGTTTCCAACAGCTATGAATATCGGTATTGTGAACCCTATGTCTGGGCTAGTACCAATGAGTGATATGCAGACCCATAGTTTGGTCTTTGAAAACCAGGATTTCAGGCTTTTCCTCTCAATCGCGTAGTGTCTTTTTCCCTGATTTGACTTTTTCAGCTTATGAGACCTATTTTGTAACTCAAATTAGACCGAGCCGGAGGGGTGAGACCCACCTAGGATAGTCGTAGATACAACTGTGGCCATCCATGGGTGTACTTGTAGACTATTTTCCTTTCACAAGTCATTTTCAAGTTGCACCACACAGAGAATCCGAGAGTTCTTCTTCAGATTTACTGAGTTCGGGCGGCTTTCTGTAAAATCTATCACCGTACTAGTGTTCCAAACTATCCTGGTAACGTATGCATGTCCTATTTTCTAGTTTTTGTCCGTTAGAAAATAAGTTATCATAGGTGTGACGCCCCCAAATCCGGGTTACCTGATCCCCCGAGTTTGGTGTTCACGATCCACAATATAATAGCATCTAACTACCCATTCATATATGAATAGTAATACATACCACATTAACATACATTGTTAATACATTAATCCCAGGTCCGCTAACCTTAATATTCCAAACATACCCCTTAGATATACAAAAAGGGTTTACAATACAACATACTAAATATGCTTAATATAAAAACTACGCTATCACGATGCCTTTGCCTTTATCCTTTGTAGCACCTCCTGCAACTTCGTCCCCAGCTGGAAAGTTTTATTTAGCAAGGGTGAGCAACAAATTTTCCCCGCAAGTTAAGATATACAGTAAATGTATAATAATTAGTTCAACAGACTATCTATTTTGATAGAATAAAACCAAAGTTCGGGGAACTTTAAAATAGCTGAAAAAATCGTTATTCAATAACAAGTCTTCTCGTATTCTATACAACACAATAATTCAATAATGAAAGAGTACAGTGTAAGACCCCAACTTATTATTAATGAAATTTAATTTTCTCTATTTATTATTTTGAAATAGTAAGGGTTGATTTGATTAATGTGAATAGTTATGGGTAAAATACACAAATATTTCAAAATAAGCAAGTGGTTATAAAATATTCATTGTTTGTTTGGGAATATCCGTTTGGTCGTGGAATATTCTTTGTCTAGGGAACATTAAATGCTGACGGTAGCGATATTTTGTGGGCCCCATAAAGGAAAGCGGATGGATGAAGAAAGCGACAAATATAAGTGGTTTAAAAATAATGGCGTAGTTATTCTGCAGATTATCTTGTTAAAATACTCGGTAGTTAAAACACACGATAGCATTACCGGTATTGCACCAATTATTGATTCTTACGTAAGAAGGCACTATTTAATAATGGTTACGATAATTCATTATTCAAAGTATTTTATTGATTTAATAATTGTTGCGTTGATATTTTATATTCTTTGTTGTTTGATAATTGTCATTACGGTATTTTTCATTATCGATGCAATAATTCATATTATCCGAATAATATTATTAGATAACATTATTGGCAATGTCTAGAAAGTTACATCTAAGGAGAGGTTTGGTCACCTAATTTGGCTTTTGATGAAGGAGAAATTCTTATTGGAAAGCCCCTCTTTCACAGGAAGCTGCACGGTTGTCGATATTGTGATTACGTAATATTATTTGTGAATAATTAATTATTGATTCATATGATGAGGAAAATATTGATTTTATGTGGATATAGATGGAGAAAAATTTAATGTGACAATTGTTGAAAATTGAAATTTTATCTTTTACGATAAGATAATTCATTTAAATGTATTATTATATTTTAATAATATAATAATGGTGATATTTTTACAACGAATGTGGGATATATGAGTATACGAGGAGGAAAAGTATTTTTGTTGCAATAAATGTTTAAAACATGTTAAACATGTCGGTGGACCCCATTTATTGACTGAAATTTGATTATAGCCTGTAAAATTGCCTGTTTGTGGATTTCGGTCAATTTGTGTTTGGAATTTGGAAAAACTTTCTTCTGCAACGTTGTAGAGAATTGAATTTCCTATAAAAAGTCGCGAGATTCGAATTTTCTGATAAAAGGGCTATTTATTGTGAATTATTGAAGTTTCGAAGCTCCAAAATAATTGATTTTTTGAAGTTTTAATTATTATTTTAAAGAAAAAATGTTTTTTTGCATTTAAGTGGGCTAACATGTGATATTAATTGCTGAAATAAGATCTTCAAAGGTGGGCTAAGGAAATTTATAATATATATTAATATTTTATTAAATTTTACGCTTTAGTGTTCTAAACATTTTCCTATAAATAGGGTGCTTAGGTTAGAATTGAAAATCACACCGTAAACTCTGAAGTTTTCTCTCTCTATATTATCGAGCGTATTCTTGTGAGTATTTTGAGTATACTTTGAGTATTGTTAGGCGGTCTGCAAGTTCCTTCAAAGACTATACCCAGTATTCCATTTAAAGTACTAATCTTTCGAGGTAAGGATATTATTTTTTTTTCGTAATGATATTATTTCTTCAATATTATTATGTTGAAATATTGATCTGAAGTTTTATCAAATTTGGAAACTTTTGATGTAAGAGTTCTTATTCACGTATCTGGCCTTATTCACGTATCGACACTATTCACGAATACACAAGACTTTATTCATCGAAAAATAAAAATTTTCTTTTCGTCAAAATATCTAATCTGGATACTAGCTTTGATTGTATCCATGTTTTGATCATTCTTGAATTTTACACCACCGTGATTATTTTTGAGGTATTTTTGGGCGTGGATAAAACAAAGTACGAATCCTTAATCCTTAATCCTTGTCATTTTGTTTCTTTGGATTCGTTTCTTTAAAAATATTTTTCATCATCTTGATCTTAAATGATGATATTATGGAATATCTTTGGCACGTAGTGTAAAAGATGAATGATTTTGAAGAATATCTTTGG
This sequence comes from Panax quinquefolius, assembly GCA_020205615.1. Lineage (NCBI taxonomy): Eukaryota > Viridiplantae > Streptophyta > Magnoliopsida > Apiales > Araliaceae > Panax > Panax quinquefolius. The sequence goes on from CM035161.1 coordinate 47,999,864, forward strand.
CTTTGTAGTGCAAAGATGAAGCAGTGTTTAGATGAACATGATTAATGATGAATATCTTTGGCACTGTAGTGCAAAAGATGAATATTTGATTCAGATATATATTGATTGATGTTATAGGGATAAAAGATGAGCGATGAACTTGTAAATTCATACATAGAAGATAGTAGTTTGCATTCTCTACTTAACTCTTCTAATGAATTATTATTTCATTGCGAATATTGATTTAAAATTTGTTGTCTATTGTATTCTATTAGATTTTTCCCTGTTGAAGACTAACGATAATTTGTTGTATATTATCTTAGTCATAATATTCTTTACTGGGCTAGTTGAGCTCACCCTTCTCCTTTTTGTTCTATTTTTCTTCTTAGGAGGCGAGAATATAGTGAGTACGAGTCGGGGTATGGAATGAAAGTTCTAGAGAGAGTTGTTTAGTAGTCCTCACCATTTTTGTAAAATAATGTATCAATAAATGTGATGAGGATTTATTTGAGTATATATATTGTCTAGAAGATAATATTTGTATTCAAACTCACAGTTTCTTGTTGTAATAATAAAGTTGTAGTTGTTTCTGTACCATGTATTGACAACTCAGAATGGGTGATGTATACCTATTTTGGGGGCGTCACAGTTGGTATCAGAGCTTAGGGATATGATCTCTGGCGGAGATCGGGGAATAGAATTAGGAGGGGAGAGATGAGTAAATCCTTCGCTAGTGTGTCCTACCTAAGCTTATTTGTTAGTTGGTCAGTATATAAGGATATTATGTGATATATTGATTTCCTTAATTAACCCTTGTTTTATGACAGTGATTTGAGAATGTCGTCGAGAATATTAACAATGGAAATGAGGCGTGGAGACGCTTTGTACTCACCAACGAGGAGAGCGCGCAACAGGTGGCAATGTTCCTCCTGTGAACAACACCACCGAAGCGAGATGATGAGCGATGGGATGTTTAGAAGCTTTTTGCGATTCATGCAAAATCGCAGACGAGGAGACTCGTGTTCAAAATCTGAGGAGGAAATGATAGCAATTCACGGGTTATCACACCCAGCAGTTCAAAGACTTGGGACCACGAGAATTTAAGGGAAAGCCGGATCCGATCATGGCGGAAACATGGGTCAAGCAAATTACCAAGATATTCGATGTCTTGGGATGCATGAAGAAACGAAGGTTCCATTCACCACCTTTATGTTAAAAGTATGAGGCGGACTCTTTGGTGGGGAGTGCGTGAAGCGTACCCATCCGTACGCGACTCAAAGCATGTCTTGGGAGGCGTTTGAAACTATTTAAAGACAAATACTTTCACGAAAGTGTTCGGTATAATATATGAAGGAAGTAGAGTTCATCGATTAGAACAAAACAACATGGCGGTGTCTCGATGACGAGGCAAAGTTTGCAGAGTTATCAGGTTTGCACCTCATTTGGTGGAGAATGAGGAGCGATGACGCGGATATTTACGAGAGGTTTGAAACCCGGCGTCTGACAATATCTCATTTCTCATAAATTTTTCTCTATTCGGATGTTGTTAATGAGGGCTCAATTGTTAGAAGCGAGATAACGAGTATGTTCAAACGGGGACCATAACGAGGATTATACCGGAGATAGCGATCCAATGAATAACATTAACCAAACGGAGAAAAAAGCAGACGGACAAAATGGTAACCACTCTGGTGGTAATCATGGCCATGAAAATAGAAGAAGCAAGTCGGGAGGAGATTTTAAAAGATGAGATTTAACAACGACCATGTGAAGACAGCAGTCTTGGCGTGACAAGAATCGGTTCTAAGGGAGGAGAAACGACCACCGGTCATATGCTATAAATCACGGAAAGAGGGACATATCGGTCCAAACTCCCCACAGCAGTTCAAGGTATGCTATAATTGTGGAAAGGAAGGACATATCGCTCGAGATTATGCGGTAGCGAAACCTAGTTCGGCGAGGCGGTGACTCAAAAGATCATCTAGAAAAGTCAAAGTTAACGGTTCTCGGAAGAGCGTTTGTTGTATTCGGGTCAAAATGCGAGGAACCCAAACGAGGTGATCACGGGTAAGATATTTATAAATTCTTGCGAAGTTTATACCTTACTTGATACCGGTGCTACCCATTCATTTATCTCTCTGCTTGTGCTCAAGCGTTTAAACTTGACTCAGGAGAAATTAGACTTTGACCTATCTGTGGAAACTCCGTTGGGAGAAACTTTCATCACATCCTTTGTTTATAAATCTTGTTTGATTCAAGTTGGCACCATTACCTTACCTGTTGACCTTATCTCTTTAAAGATACTTGCTTTTGATGTGATTTTAGGGATTGATTGGTTAACTACTCATCATGCCAAAATTGATTATTTTCGTAAGGTTGTTAGTTTTCATATTCCTAACCTTGACTTTTGTTATATGAATTCAAGCAACTAAACCATTAAAATCAATCACTGTCATATCTAATCATAAAGCTATTCGTTTATTAAAAATCGGATGTCAAGCTTTCTTAGCCTATGTTATGGATTTGAATAAAGACACGTCAAATTTGAATAATATTCCTGTTGTTATTGACTTTCCTGATGTATTTCCTGAAGAACTTCCCGGTCTACCCCCAGAACGTGAAGTTGAATTCTTTATTGATCTTGAACCTGGTACAAAGCCCATTTCTAAAACCCCATATCGAATGGCTCCTATTGAACTTCAGGAGTTAAAGGTCCAACTACAAGAATTGTTGGACATCGGTTTCATTCGTCCTAGTACATCTCCTTGGGGTGCTCTTGTTTTATTCGTAAAGAAGAAAGACGGGAGTATGCGACTTTGTATTGACTATCGGGAATTGAACCATGTCACCATCAAGAATAGGTATCCTCTACCTCGTATTGATGACTTGTTTGACCCGATTTGCAAAGGGGCACAACTCTTTTCAAAAATCGATCTTCGATTACGGATATCATCGGTGAAGATTAGGCGAGGATATTCAAAGACTACCTTCGAGAACTTCAGATGCGGGCATTATGAATTCTTAGTCGTGTCTTTCGGATTGACTAATGCTCTGCTGGCTTTCATGGATATGATGAACCGAGTATTCAAGGAATATTTGGATCAGTTTGTTGTTGTCTTTATTGATGACATCCTCATATATTCCAAAAGTCGTGAAGATCATGAGCACCATTTGAAGCTGGTACTCCAAAGGCTTCGTGAAAACAAACTATATGCCAAATTGAAGAAATGCGAGTTCTGGCTTGAGGAAGTAGCATTTCTTGGGCACATGGTGTCAAAACATGGAGTATCCAAGTGGACCGTGAAGATTGAAGCAATACAAAGTTAGAGCAAAGCAAGTCGGTGACCGAAGTACGTAGCTTTCTGGGTCTAGCTGGTTATTATCGGAGATTCGTGGAAGGGTTTTCTCGAATCGCTACTCCATTAACCCAGCTAACTCGGAAGGATACAAAATTCATTTGGAGCGAAGAATGCGAGAAGAGTTTCCAAGAGCTTAAGAGGAGACTTATTTGAAGACTGTTCTAACAATACCATCTGGTTGGATGGATTTGTTATCTCTGACGATGCTTCGGGCAAAGGGTTAGGATGTGTTCTCATGCAACGTGGGAAAGTCATAGCCTATGCCTCGCGACAAACTTAAAGAGTATGAGAGGAATTATCCTACTCATGATCTAGAGTTGGCATCGATCGTTTTCAGCGCTAAAGATATGGAGGCACTATCTATATGGGGAGAAAGTGGAGATATATTCAAACCATAAAAGCCTTAAATATTTCTTCACTCAAAAAGAACTCAACACATTTAGCAATGACGTTGGCTCGAGCTATTGAAGACTACGACCACACTATTCAATACCATCCCAGAAAAGCGAAATGGTGGTAGGTGACGGCGTTGAGTATAAGATCATATCTTGGGAATGAGTGCGATGATGTCAAGTATATGCATAGAGCCAACTTTAATAGAAAAAAGTTAAGGTTGCTCAGTCGGCCAGGCCAGAGTGATGCGTATGAAGAAGAAGAAAGTACAAGAAGGAGCTATTAGGGCGAGAATTGATGAAGAAGGAATACTTGAGTCCACTCTAGACTTTGTGTTCCTAACGACTACGATTTGAAGTACAAGATTATGATGGAGGCACACAATACACCATTTGCAATCCATCACGGAAGTACTAAAATGTATCGTGATCTTGACATACATTTTGGTGGAACAATATGAAGAGAGAGATTGCAAAGTTTATCTCGATGTGTTTAACTTGCCAGCGTGTAAAGGCGAGCATCTAGTACCTAAGGGTCCGTTGCAACCACTTGAGATTACGAAATGGAAGTGGAACACATTACCATGGATTTCGTTCGGGTCTTCCTACGGTTTCTCAAGGTATCAATGCTATTTGGGTTATTGTTGATAGATTAACCAAAGTCGCTCATTTCTTGCCGATCACGGAGACTTATTCCTTGAACGTCTGCTAGTATGTCGTGAATGAGATTGTGAGGTTGTATGGCATGCCCTGTATCCATAGTTTGGATCGTGACCCAAGATTCACTTCAAGATTTTGGATTAGCTTGCAAAAAGCTATGGGCACGGATTTGCAATTTAGTTCAACATACCATCCTCAAGCAGACGGACAATCAGAGAGGACTATTCAAACTCTTGAAGATCTATTAAGACTACGTGTCCTAGACTTCAAGGCGGTTGGGATAAGTATTTACCATTGGTGGAATTCTCTTACAACAACAGTTATCGAGCAAGTATAGGTGTGGCTCCATTTGAAACATTATATGGATGAAAGTGTCGCTCTCAATATGTTGGGATGAGGTGGGTGAAGCAACATTGTTGGGACCCGAGAGTTAATACGATATGACTCACCGAAAAGATCCAAATGATTGACAACGATATACAAACATCACAAGATCCACAAAAGAGTTATGCGGATCTTCATCGAAAGGACGTGGAATTTAGTGTGGGGATCATGTATTGTTGCGAGTTGCTCCATGGAAGGGAGTTACAAGATTTGGGAAGAGAGGAAAGCTCAATCCACGATTTATTGGTCCATTTCAAATTCTTGACCGAATAGGAAATGTAGCCTATACACTTGCGTTACCTCCGAGTATGTCTCGTGTTCATAATGTGTTTCACATATCGTACTTCAGTAAATATGTGAAAGACCCGAACCACGTTATAGAGTTAGAAACCGGACGAAATAATAGAAGACTTAACGTATGAGGAGGTACTGTCAAGATCTTGGATAGGAAGGAGCATGTCCTACGCCAAGAAAGGTCATACCACAAATTAAAGTTTTGTGGAGGAATCATGCTTATAGAGGAAATGACAGGGAATTGGAAAGCGAAAATGAAAGCGAGGTATCCTCACCTTTTGAAACACTGTGCACGCGTCGTCGATTCGAGGATGAAATTTCATAAGGAGGGAGGTTGTAAGACCCCAACTTATTATTAATGAAATTTAATTTTCTCTATTTATTATTTTGAAATAGTAAGGGTTGATTTGATTAATGTGAATAGTTATGGGTAAAATACACAAATATTTCAAAATAAGCAAGTGGTTATAAAATATTCATTGTTGTTGGGGAATATTCATTTGGTCGTGGAATATTCTTGCTGTCGGGGAATATTAAATTTACTACGGTAAAGATTTTATGGGCCCCATGCTTGAAAGCGATTGGATGAAGAAAACGACAAATATAAGTGGTTTAAAAAATAACAGTAGTTATTCTAAGTTAATACTCGGTGGTTAAAACACAAGGTAGCACCAGTATTGCACCAATTATTGATTCTTACGTAAGAAGGCACTACTTAATAATGGTTACATAATTCTTTGTTCGATTATTTTATTGATTTAATAATTGTTGCGTTGATATTTTATATTATTGTTGTTTCAATAATTGTTATTACAGTATTTTTCATTATCGATGCAATAATTCATATTATCTGAATAATATTATTAGATAACATTATTGGCAATGTCTAGAAAGTTACATCTAAGGAGAGGTTTGGTCACCTAATTGCGTGCGATGAAGGAGAAATTCTTATTGGAAAGCCCCTCTTTCACAAGGCGCACTGGTTGTCAATATTGTGATTCGTAATATTATTTGTGAATAATTAATTATTGATTCATATGATGAGGAAAATATTGATTTTATGTGGATATAGATGGAGAAAAATTTTAATGTGACAATTGTTGAAAATTGAAATTTTACCTTGTTACGATAAGATAATTCATTTAAATGTATTATTATATTTTAATAATATAATAATGGTGATATTTTTACAATGAATGTGGGATATATGAGTATACGAGGAGGAAGAGTATTTTATTGCAATAAATGTTTAAAACATGTTAAACATGTAAATTGGACCCCATTTATTGGTGAATTTGATTATAGCTTGTAAAATTGCCCGTTTGTGGATTTGGTCAATTTGTGTTTGGAATTTGGAAATACTTTCTTCTGCAAAGTTGTAGAGAATTGAATTTCCTATAAAAATTCACGAGATTGAAATTTTCCGATAAAAGGGCTATTTATTGTGAATTATTGAAGTTAGAAGCTCGAAATAATTGATTTTTGGAAGTTTTAATTATTATTTTTAAAGAAAAACGTTTTTTGCATTTAAGTGGGCTAACATGTGATATTAATTCTTGAAATCAGATCTTCAAAGGTGGGCTAAGGAAATTTATAATATATATTAATATTTTATTAAATTTTTCTCTTTGGTGTTCTAAACATTTTCCTATAAATAGGGTGCTTAGGTTAGAATTGAAAATCACAATTTAAATCGAAGTTTTTTCTCTCTCTATATTATCGAGCGTATTCTTGTGAGTATTTTGAGTATACTTTGAGTATTGTTAGAGGCGGTCTGTTCCTTCAAAGATTATACCGGTATTTCCAATTTAGAAGTACTAATCTTTCGAGGTAAGGGATATTTTTTTTTTCGTAATGATATTATTTCTTCAATATCATTATGTTGAAATATTGATTTGAAGTTTTTATCAAATTTGGAACTTTTGATGTTGGAATTACTATTCACGTATACGACACTATTCACGAATACGGCACTATTCATCGAAAAATGAAAAATTTTCTTTTCGTCAAAATATCTAATCTGGATACTAGCTTTGATTGTATCCATGTTTTGATCATTCTTGAATTTTACACCACTTTGTGATTATTTTTGAGGTATTTTTGGGCGTGGATAAAACAAAGTACGAATCCTTAATCCTTAATCCTTAATCCTTGTCATTTTGTTTCCTTTGGATTCGTTTCTTTAAAAATATTTTCATCATCTTGAGTCTTAAATGATGATATTATGGAATATCTTTGGCTGTAGTGCAAAAGATGAATGATTTTGAAGAATATCTTTGGCACTGTAGTGCAAAGATGAACAAGTGTTTAGATGAACATGACCAAATCGATGAATATCTTTGGCTTGTAGTGCAAAGATGAATATTTGATTCAGATATATATTGATTGATGTCTGAGGGGATAAAAGATAGAGCGATGAACTTGTAAATTCATACATAGAAGATAGTAGTTTGCATTCTCTACTTAACTCTTCTAATGAATTATTATTTCATTGCGAATATTGATTTAAAATTTGTTGTCTATTGTATTCTATTAGATTTTTCCTGTTGAAGACTAACGATAATTTGTTGTATATTATCTTAGTCATAATATTCTTTCTTGGGCTAGTTGAGCTCACCCTTCTCCTTTTGTTCCATTTTTCTTCTCGGAGGCGAGAATATAAGCGAGTAGTAGTGGGGTATGGAATGAAAGTTCTAGAGAGAGTTGTTTAGTAGTCCTCACCATTTTTATAAAATAATGTATCAATAAATGTGATGAGGATTTATTTGAGTATATATATTGTCTAGAAGATAATATTTATATTCAAACTCACAGTTTTACTTTTGTAATAATAAAGTTGTAGTTGTTTCTGTACCATGTATTGACAACTCAGAATGGGTGATGTATACCTATTTTGGGGGCGTCACATACAGCGCTTTCAAAGTTTCTACGATATTCTAATGAATAATCAAGAATCAATTCTACGAAATAGCAAAGTGGAATGTTTTCCAAATTTATGTTGAGTGATCACACAAGATCTTGAACTTATCTTCTCAGGTATCTATCAAATATTTTCTTTGATATATACTCAGGTGTATCAGATAACCATAAAGATTATATCATACCCCTCTACAAGTACTTAGAGCCGGTCAACTCCTTGTACCTTGTATTATGCATAATACTTAAGTTGCGCGCAAAGATCGAATATACGATTAAAATATTCCCTTTATATAAAAGGTTGTTCTTTTTAGTCTCAGAATCAAGATTTTGATTTAACAACGAAATACTGTGATTTCAAATTCTATTTGCTTCTCTTCTTCTCTTCTCTTCTCAAACCTATCAAGTTTTCTTTTTCGATCTAGCCGAAAGAACTGGCATTGATCTATCAATAATAATTAAATTCTCTTTTCTTCTCTTCTCTTCTCGAACCTATCAAGTTCTAACAAATGTTTGTCTAACCAGAATAATTGGCTAAGATATTTCTCAACATAATTCGATAATAAATAGGAATTATCTGTACTGTCAATAGTAGCTTCTATAGATATGAATATCCAAAAACAGTTATTCTACGAACGTATATTTTACAAATCAGTAATTCAATTTGAATTATTAAACATGCACTAACTGCGAATAATCAACAATAAATCCCTGGACATGGTATAATTAGCAATAATTAACCACTATAGTAATTGAATGAATATAACTCAAGGTTGAGTTAGGAAACTTGCCTCTTCCGCTGATTACAGCTACACAATAAACTTATCTGCTTTTGAAAGACCTATAACTAATAATATTGGTCTCACAATTAGCACAATAATTCAAAACATGCATCACTGTAATTTATAATCAAACTTCTCCTAGACACATTACCACATAGCCACATCAGTGTTTATAACTTATATAAACACTTATCAAGTCTAACTATTTCGGTTTGGTTGGACTTCGGTCCATTCTCAGTGTTCTGGTCACCCTATCCGACAACTAACACAGTTATTGTCAAGTAAATTCGGTTTCTAAGCTTCAATATTGTTTTAGATAAGTCAAATATCATTAATAATATTTTTCGGAAGCTTTCTAATAATTTATAAGCAATTATTATAATTTATAATAATTTTTCAAACTTCGAAATCATTTTTTAATTGATTTAATTATAAAATAATCTTATCATCATTAATATTTAATAATTATTAAAATATTAATGACATGCTTGTCAAAATATTAAAGTTATTTTTAATAACTTCAAATATTTTATATCATCAATATTCTACTTAAATAATTTTAAAATAATTAAAATCATTTATAAATCATCAACATTAATATCTAAATATTAATGAAATTATTATCCAAATATTAAAAGTCATTAATTATAACTTAAAATATTTTTAAATCATTTTTCTCATTTTTAAATGATTTTAAATTAATAAAATCATTTTTAATTCATTTATGTAATATAATAATTAAATAAACCTAATATCATTAATATTAATTTATTAATGAAAATTCTCCAAAAATATTGAAAATTGTATTTTATAATTCCAAATATTTTTTAACACTTTATTCTTATTTAAAATGATTTTTAATATATTAAAATCATTTTTTAAATTATTTAATATACTCATTAAATAAATTAAATGCCTTTAATATTTAAATAATTCTAAATATTAAAGAAAAATATTCCAATTGGTCAAAATTTATTTTCATAGTTTAAAATAATTTTTAAAACCATTTTTAATAATTTTTATAATTTATTTTTATTTTTAAATAATTTTCAGAAATACAAAATTCAAAAAATAAATAAACCGTCACTAATGGCTATAGCGACACAAAGCGTCGTTGTTGGTGTTCTTGAGCTCAAGAACACTGACACCTTCATGATCATCATGCCTTGTTTGACCAGCCTTAGATTTTAATCTATGCATGTTCTGGGCCAACTTAAACCTCGATTGTGTAGCTGAAATGTAACACTACAATAAACGACTATCATCTAGGTCATAACACAACAAAACATGACGATCTGGGCAACTAAACTCGTTGTCAGACGTCACCTGGGTTTTTCAGAAACCCAAGCAGTTCGACTTGGTAGTTTTCAGCCCAAATTAACCTAGGTTCTGATCCTTTATTTGGTTGTTTTATGGTTCTTATCTATAGTCCACATGTCAAGGAACATGTTCAAAGCAACATAATAGTTCATCAACATCTAAATCTCCAGATTCAACTTGGTCAAATGTTGTCAGAAAAATTGCTTAAGCTGTTTTTGGGTTTTCCAGAAATGTACAAAACACTGCGAGTCGTCTACTTTGACCACTTGCTATGATCTACCTGTTGTTTATTTACACGATCTAAAGCCATGGAATCAAATACCATATAACAAGATATAAGCTGAATACAAAAATATCATCATAACACTTACAACCGGATAGATCAATGCATTACAAAACCTTGTCAGACCCAGTTTTACACTTTCTGGGTTACCCAGAAAGTGACTGGTCATGCTCGGTCAACCCTCTTTGACCATGAATAACAACAAATCTAGATATATAATGGATATAAAACCACTGGAAGATGAAAGACCTCATACCAGGCTATATATCCAACACATCAAATAACAAAAATCTTAAACGAACAAGAATCTGTGGCTCCTGACATTAGCTTGTTAGACCACAAACCAAGTTCTTGGTAGTTTTGAAAATCATCACTTTTAAAGCATTTTGATGCTATGAATCTATGTTATATTAACATAGATCATCATAAAACATCCTCTAGCACTGATTTAAACACTTAAACACAAAAAATTTCTTACTATATAAGATCAAATAGGGTTAGGGTCTTTATACCTTCTTGTTCTAAATTTTGATCTTTGATCTCCAATCTGAACTTGATGTTTTTAGAGGTGTTTAAGTGACTAATCTACTATAAGATTTCGGAGGTTCTTGTGTGTGAGAGAGTTGGTAAGAGCAAGAGAGGAAATAAGCCAAATAAGTATACTTTCTCTCTCCCAAATCTATATATATTGCTTGATGCAATGAATAATTTGATGTGATGTCCATTGGAGGTTGATTGCTGAGTTTTTAGAAGTCACAAAGTCAATTGAGTTGGTCACCTACTAAAGTTACTAACAATTTCTACAAGTTACCAATTAAAGTAATGAAAAAGGGCATTTTGGTCATTCTCATTATATTTTTAATGGCATTCTAGATATTGTCCAAACCCTTAGGGTTTAACCCTGAGGTTCTAACCCTTAGGTTTTACAACACTAACTTCCATAATTTTCAAATTAGGGTTTTCAAATTAGAAAATCAAGAATTTCAAAACTATAATTAGGGTTTCCTAATTAAATTAGGTTTTCCTAATCATATTAACGTTTAATAAATACATTAGGCTTGCCAATTAGGATTAGGGTTGCCTAATTAGGGTTTAGGATTCTTGGATTTTAAATTAGGGTTTCTCGGCGTATAATTAAGGTTTTTAACTGTATAATTGGTTTTCTAAATCTGAGATTAGAGTTTCTAATCCCTTATTAGGGTTTATTAATGACAAAGCTTATCCGATCAATTATTGATCAACATTCCTATACAGTACAAACACGTATCCAATATTACAATTATTTTAATTGCATTTTCTACCGAATCCCTGTCCAAAAATTAGGGTTAGGGTTTTCTAAAGTCGTTAAGTACAACTCTACTATATTGTCTCAGTCAATACACAAATTGACCATACCTCGATACTCGTATCACAGATACACGGTGCAATATTAACAGTCAATGTAAAACCCCAAATTTTACGAATAAAGATTTAATTTTCTCAAAATATTTTTTTGAATATTATGGTGTAGATTTGAGATAATGTTATAGTTGTGGGTAGTATTTATAAATTTTTCAAAGTACACAAGTTGTTATGTAATATTCGATTAGTCGGGGAATATTCGTTTTAACAAGGAATATTTGTACGATGGCACAATCATTAGTGGATCCCACAACGGAATTATGGTTTGATTGAGAAAACGACAAAAATATTTTTATGAAAATAATGGCGGAAGTTTTACCATTAAAACTGTTGAACTACTCGGTAGTAAAAGTACAGTAATACGCGTGGTTGCATAGTAGCACACGGTATTGATTATTGATGCTTACGTGAGAAGTCACTCAGTTTTGTTCAATTATTACTCTGAGAATTGTTGCGTAGTATCTAACGTTATTTGATTCAATTATTGTCGATATTTTATATATTAATAAATCAATAATTGAGATAACAAAGTTATTAATATTGTTATTTGCAATATTAACAATGTCTAGAAGTTACACGAGGAGAGGTTTGGTCACCTAATGCGGCATGATAGGGAGAAATCTTTATTGGAAAGCCCTCTCTTTCCTAGGAATGACCGGGTCGATTAATAGTGTGAATTATAATAATGATGATGAATTTTTTTTTTATTATTATAAATGTAATAAAACAGAAAACTCTTTATATAAAACATAATACTTTTTATAAAGTTTTGTTTTATTTGATTATAAATAAAATATAATATATTTTATTATGCATAGTATTTACATAATGCTGCATAGTGTTTACATAGTAAAATCTTTTATATAAAATGTAATACTTTTATAAAGTTATTTGTTTTATTAGATTATAAATAGAATATATTATATTTTATAATGCATAGTGTTTGCATAAATATCTGCATAGTGTTTGTATAGTAAATTTTTTTATATAAAATGTAATACTTTTATAAAGTTATTTATTTTATTAGATTTTATATAATATATATATATATATATTATAAATAGAATATATTATATTTTATTGGATAATATCCTTTCTATTCTCCTATAAATAGGATGCTTAGTTAGAATTGAAATCACACCAGAAATTCAGAGAATTCTTCTTCTATAATCTTGAGCGTATTTCTTTAAAATTTTAAGAAGCTTTGAGTGTAGAAAATAGTGCAAGTTTTCTTCAAAAATATCATCGCCCTACTGGTCGGAATACTCTTCTTTCTAAGGTAAGGGGTATTATTCTTTCATATTCATGAAGAGAATTATTTTCTTACAATACTCGTAAGAGTTGTTATTCCATTCTTTATTATTATGTTAGAATAACCTGTCTATGCGAAGTACCGCATACCTGGTGAAATTCTTATGTTATTCCATTCTTTATTATTATGTTGGAATAAACTTTGTCATCGAAAAGTACCGCATACATGGTGAAATTCTTACATTATTCAATTCTTTATTATTACATTGGAATAAACTTTTGTTTGTGCGGTCTATTGCATGCCCTGGTGAATTTCATTGTTATTCAATTCTTTATTATTACATTGGAATAACCTCATGCATGCGGTCTATCGCATGCCTGCGTGAATTTTGTTGTTATTCCATTCTTTATTATTACATTTGGAATATCCTATCTCATGCGGTTTACGCGTGACACAGTTCCATTCTTTATTATTACATTGGAATAACTCACATGCGTGCGAATTATGCACGCTTGGTGAATTCTTCTGTTATTCCATTCTTTATTATTCTGTTGGAATAACCTGTCTACGTAGATTACCGCATGCATGGTGAATGATCTTTCGTATTCATTAATTTGTCTACGTGGATTACCGCATGGCGGGAAAAAATCCATTTGCAGTTTCATATATTCTATTATACTCAGTTGGTTAAAGTTTTGGCTTCTATACTCCATGAAATTAGTAGAATATCTTGGATATTTACGCTTCATCCAGTATCTTTTCATGGAAATATTCTTCTGAGCATTCTTGAATTTTACTCCACAAAGAAGTATCATGTTGACAATTTGGACGTTATTGATTTTTGGATAAACTAAAATTTTAAATCTTTAAAATTTATCCTTGAACTTGTTTTATTGAATTATTATGTCATTGTCATCATCCTCATGCTTATATTGTGATGAAAGTCATCTTTGGCTTACGTGCATAGATGGACTTGGTATGATTATGTCCAGGGATCATTCGGTATAATCATGACCTGTAATGTTATAAATGATGAGGTAAAAGTCCTCAATGGTCTGTAGTGCATTGATGGACAATTTTTGGTATGATTATGACCAGGCATTATTCGGTATAGTCATGACCATTGATGATTTAATGAATATGCTTGGCCTGTCGTGCAGGGATGACTCGATGACGTGGTTTATTTATTAAGCTGAGTCTCAGCGATAAAAATTGATGAAAATATTTTAAATCATAGAAGATAGTAGATATTATGCTATACTTGACTCTTCTAATGGATTGCTTATTTCGCTGCAGTTAAATTTGATGTCTTTTGTATTTTATCAGTTTAACATTGTTGAAGGCTAATGATAATTTATCCTGCATTATCTTAGTCATAATATTTCTTACTGGGCTAGTTGAGCTCACCCTTTCTTTCACTGTTCTCTTCAGGAAATGAGAATGTAGCCGAGACTAGTCGGGGGACGGAGTGACGGTCCAGATGATAACATTAGTAGTTCTCACTATTCTGTTAAATAGTGTGACAATAAATGTAATGAGGACTCCATTGAATGTGAATATTGTGTAGATGACAATATTCTTATTAAAACTCTTAGATTATGTTTTGTCGTATATTACACGACGTTTGTATAATTAAGTTTGCATTTGTATTCTGTATCATGTATTTGGCGACTTAGAATAGGTGATGTATACCTATTTTGGGGGTGTCACAGTCAATGTCAATATTAAATAATTTTTTTTTTTGTTAAATTTGGATTATTCAAAATCCCGGGTTGTCACATTCACCCCTCCTTTAAAGGATTCCATCCTCGGAATCACCACTTTCTTATTCTCTATAATCTTTTAAAGTTGTATCATCAATTCATTTTTTATCAACACAATATTAATTTGTGTCTTAAATTCTAACTTGTGAGTTGGATCCATAAAAGAAAACAATTCACAATATTTTAATCATTTCTTAAACTTATAAACAATTTATTTTAATTGTTTACACTTTACCAAATAATGCATTTAATCATTCAAAAATGCCATACTCATAAGATTCCATCACCAATGATCAAATCCCTCATCAAAAATCTGCATATACCTTATATAGGATTTTCAAGCCATAAAATCATATTTACCAATTTTTCAACTTCTCATAACATATTTAACTCATATGTTCGTAACTAAACCATTTTCATGAAAAATTACAAAATCAACTTATTATTTTTCTATCCTTTGTCCAAACATATATACATATATTTCATACACAACACGTATTTTTTTATAATTTTTCAACTCCCTTAAGTATTTTTCAAAAATCAATTTCTAATTAATTCCTTAAGAAATTAGCTACATCAAGTTTAACTTCAGAAATTCCCAAATCTTGGCAGGATCTTACACATGTTAACGTGAGCTTCCAGTTTAAATTTTATGGTCATCGGAGTTATAGAACTCTGGTTATAGCGTTTTTCGTCGGAAAAACCTAAATATTGAAATAGTCATAATTTGCTCATTTTAAGTCGGAATGAGCTCATTTTTGGACATGAGGTACTTTATACCATATATTTCTATGTCCCAAAAGTCCGGAATTTTTCTCATAAATTAAGTGGCCAAAACAGCCCTTACAAAATTTTGGGCAGTAGCTTTTTCTCTTTTTTCACTTTTTCGTGCTTTGTTAAAAATAGTCCATACACAAATATACAACTCCTCTTTCAGTGATTCCACTTGGAGATGTTAGAAAACTTATCTTAATATCCTCCCAAATTTTTCCAGAATTTTTGAATGTCCAAAAAATTACGAAACTGTAAATGGATTTTAACCCGCCATGCGGTAATCCACGTAAACAGATCATTTCCACAATTTAATAAGGAATGAATACAAAGGATCTTTCACCATGCATGCGGTAATCCACATAGACAGGTTATTCCAACAGAATAATAAGGAATGGAATAATAGAAGAATTCACCATGCATGCGATAGATCGCAGAGACATGTTATTCCCTACAGAATAATAAAGAATGGAACCGTGTCATGCAGAATCCGCATGCATGTGATATTCCAATGTAATAATAAAGAATGGAACCGTGTCATGCGTAATCGCATGCATGGGATATTCAAAATGAGAATAATAAAGAATGGAACCACGTCATGCATAATCCGCATGCATGGGATATTGCAATGAGAATAATAAAGAATGGAATAACAACAGAAATCACCAAGCATGCGATAGACCGCACAGACAGGTTATTCCAACAGAATAATAAAGAATGGAACCAGGTCATGCATAATCCGCATAAACAGGATATTCGAATAGAATAACAACAAAATCACCAAGCATGCGATAGACCGCACAGACAGGTTATTCCAACAAAATAATGAAGAATGGAATTACAGAAGAATTTCACCATGTATGCGGTACTTCGCATAGACAGGTTATTCCAACATAGTAATAAAGAATGGAATAACAACCCTTACGAGTACTGAAAGAAAATAACTCTCTTCATGAATACGAAAGAATAATACCCCTTACTATAATAATAATATCTCTTACCTTAGAAAGAAAATGGATACTAGAGTAGTGAGGTAGCAGACTTCTCTTCTTCTTTCTCTCTATAATTTCTCTCTATAATAATTGCTCTATAGCTTGAGTGAATTGGTGAGAAATGAAGGAAGAATGAGCCTCTATTTATATAGGAAAATATAGTTTCGATAATTACACGTTTTGGGGCTCAAAATATTACAATATAATACCTCCAACTTTTCTTTCATTTTTAATTTAGTCCTGCAAGTATTATCAAACTTGCACTACTTCCCCTAATAGTAAATAATGTGAATCAATAGTTCAATCATGTGATTCAATAGTTATAATCATGTGAAAATACGAAGAACAGTATAATACCTCCATCTATACCTCCATTTTTAACTTAGTCATGCAAGTATTATCAATCTTGCACCAACTCCCCTAATAGTACATGAATGTGAATCAATAGTACACACATGTGAACAAATAGTTATAATCATGTGAATTAATAGCAATAAATTGCTCATTTATTCGATTAATTACCCGATTAGTCAATATAACCTCCAGACATCAATTATTATCGAAATAAATGTCGATTTCCACTAACACTAACAATCCCAACACAATGGAAATATTTTTCTCAAAAATTTTATTTTTAAAATTTCAAAGTTTGACTTTTTCTGAAAAAGTCAACTGTTAATTTTTTTGACCAAAAAGTCAACCCCAACAAATTTTATGTTTATAGTCTATTTCTACTAATTTTATCACGCTGGACTCAAATATCACGTCCGTGTCTCCAAATTCAACTCTGAACTCAACTTCGATTTTTAATAACATTCATCATTAATATTATAACTCACAATATTTAACAACTAGGTCGTTCCCAAGAAAGAGGGGGCTTCCGATAAGGATTTCTCCCTATTGGCGCACAATTAGGTGACCAAACCTCTCCTTAACAGAACTTCTAGACATTGTCAATATTGCAAATAATAATATGAATAACTTTATCGTCTTAATTATTGATTTAATAATATAACTTATTATTTAGATGATACTGTGACAATAATTGAATCAATAATATGAGAGATGTGATGCAACAATTACTGTAGTAATAATTGAGTATAACTGAGTGACTTCTCACATAAGCATCAATAATCAATACCGTGTGCTACTATGCAACCACACGTATTACTGTACTTTTATCAATTCAACCATTTTCTAAATAGAATAATAATTATAAATAAATTGAATACTTTCATTTCATAAAATTCGGGGTCTCACAATCTCCCCTCCTTATGAAATTTTGCCCTCGAAATTTACGAACCTGGTAGTTCGAAGAGATGAGAATACCTCGCTTTCTTTTCGGATTGTACCTTCCTGGTTATATCCTCTGTATCATGATTTTTCCATTACTCATCTCCTGTATTTCAGATATCATTCTAGAATATATCTTCAAAACAAAGGTTAATTGACATATCACAATTTGTCAACTTATCAAGTAAACAATTTCAGCTTAGGTAAGTCACACACTAGCGAAGTATATAACTCGTCTCTCCCCTCCTAGTTCTAGACTCTTATCTCTGCCAGCAACCATATCCCTAAGCTCTGATACCATTTGTGACGCCCCAAAAATAGGTCCACACAACCCATTCTGAGTCGCCAGATATCACACTATAAAAATCATTTACAAACTTCATTTATACAACTGTTGTTGAGCGTAAATGCGAGAATCGACAACAGACAAGCTGTGAATTTTATTACAATATTGTCTCGTAGACAGTATCCAAACTCAAATTGTTACAACGCCATATAAAATATAGAAGCAAAAATTTTAAGACCCCAAAGAAGAACGAGAAGATTACTATCATGTTCTTTCCAATGGTGAGTCTTCTCTTGACATATAACTATCTCCACTGTCTGCAAATGAAAATTATATTTCAACCAAACTTCAAGATCATATAGGTAGTGCTCGTAGATATACTCAGCAAGTGGATGTGCACAACCCTGTCTTATGATAACACGAGGTTGTATGTCATTAGACATCTCATATGATAGTGGAAAAACACCCTTCCAAAGTTGGGTTCACTTCACCCTATTCGGTTCACCAAAATTAAAAATTAGACTCCTTTCTTCTTCAAATAAACACCTGCATGGTTCTTCCTATAATTCGCATATGGCTCCCTCCCTTGTTTATTTCCTTCAGTCTTGCTACCCGATTGGGTATTCTCACTCCACTTCCTCTTATTAGGGTTACTACCACCATTACTTCTTCCATCACCTATTTTCTTCTTCTTCTCCTCATGAAATCAAGATGCAGCCTCGCTCCCTCCTTCAGCAATTAATGCTTTCTCCGATAAAGCCGCAAATGTGTTGATATGCAATACTGCTACCTTGTTGAATATCCCTGGCTTCAGCCCATTCTCAAATCTTCTCGCCTTTCTTGCTTCTGTATCCACCTGATGAGGTGCAAATCTTGCTAACTCGTTGAATTTGGCAGCATACTCAGATACTAACATGTTCTCCTACTTGAGTTCTAAGAACTTAACTTCCATCCGAGCTTGCATACTCGGTGAGAAGTAGTTCTCAAAGAACAACTCCTTGAATCTTGTCCACACTACCATCGTTGTACCTGCTCTCGTATGATTAGTCTCACACCAGTAATTAGCTTCTCCTTTCATTAAGTATGTAGCAAAAGCTGTCTTTTGCTCTTCCGCTACTCTAGCGATAACGAATTCCTTCTCCATATCCTTTACCCAAGTCTGGGCTTCAATCGGATCTGTAGTTCCCTTGAATTCAAGTGGTCCTACAGCTTTAAAGTCCTTAAAATTTACCAATCTGTCGGCTGGCTGATTCCTCGCTCTTCCTCTTATTAGAGCTCTATTTTCCATAGCTTCGGCTATCATATTTGTAAAGTTTTGCATTGGGTCAACTTGACCTCCTTCATTATTCATTGACTGTTCTTCTCTTTGATTACGATTCTGTCGTCTAGGCGGCATGATCTGATTTAAATAAAAATCTTACACTAATTCTCTATCTCTATACAAATTCTTAACACAATAAGAATTCGACACATAGTTCTCATATAATTGCATATTTATTCAAATAGCACATAGTACATTTAGTACTTAACACATATTACTATCCCTTTTTAAAATAATTTTAGGATTAACATACTCAACTTTACAAAAAGTTTCAATTCTACAACTTTACACAAAAAGTTACAATTTACCGTATTCACATATCTAATTCCAGTTCATCAAACCTACCACGCTTATGAGTTCAGTAACTTCCCACAATTATATGAGTGTATGAACTTATCCTAGTCAGACTTTTGGTGTTCATTCGCTAAGGGGTTCAGAACATTTCATATAATCATGAGTCATGAACTTACCATAAGTATGAGTTTTAAGAACTCACAAATTAATCTTAATCTTATATTCATATAGAAAATAAAGATTTCATTCATACAAACATATATATTTACATATGTTTACACATCATTCTTGATATTAAAAACTTTAATATCATAAGCTTCTATTAAAAGATACTATCACATATATCTAAGTTGTCTACCGACCACTCCCTTCACCAGTCTTCTTCTTGTTGGGACACTTGCTAAATCCGTGACCCATTCTCCCACATGAGAAACACTTCCTCCAATTCGGCTTAGGACAATGCAAAGAAATATGTCCTTCCTGCTTATAGTTGAAGCACACGTTCTTCCACATCATGCATTCTCCTGCGTGAGTCTTCCCACATTTGCTACAGGCTTGCCTCTTCTTCGGGTTTGAATTTTCAGAATTTTTATTATCTTTTTCCCTCTTTCTCTTCTTCTTGTCATTCTTGTTGGTTCCTTCAGACGATCCACCACCTTTTGTCTTCATCTTTTCCACCTGTGCTTTCAGTTCGTTCCATTCTTCAGTCATTTTGTGTAATGCTCTCTCCGTCTTCCACAACTCCTCCCAGAGAAATACTTTACTCCGAAGTTCTTGTACTTCTACAGATACTTGATCTGGTTCTCCTACTTTGGTCTTATTCCCTTTCTCCACCTTGACTTCTTCAGACTCTGACTCCTCATCACCACTTAAATACATCTCAGGATAATTATCATGATCACTCCCGAGATTAACCATGGGTTCATCTTTTCTTACTTCTTCCACAGACTTGCTTTGTGCTGCCACCTCAGCTACTGGCACTGGTGCGATAGCCGCTGGCATCTCCGTACTCATTTTATCTTCTCCCGACATCCTACAATAAGTTTAAACAACTTGATTAGTACTTCACCAGTACAAACTTCTCACACTATGTGTTCACATATCTCACTATCGATACACTTCGGCAATCCCTCACTTAGTACTCTTAGTACTCTATATGAGTATTCTCTATCTCGCTTATGGTTATAATCCTAGGGTTTTTCCACACCCCACTTAAAGTTTATAACCTACAGCTTTGATTCCAACCTGTGACGCCCCTAAATCCGGGTTACCTGATCCCCCGAGTTTGGTGTTCATGATCCACAATATAATAGCATCTAACTACCCATTCATATATGAATCGTAATACATACCACATTAACATACGTTGTTAATACATTAATCCCAGGTCCGCCAACCTTAATATTCCAAACATACCCCTTAGATATACAAAAAGGGTTTACAATACAACATACTAAATATTCTTAATATAAAAGCTACGCTATCACGATGCCTTTGCCTTTATCCTTTGCAACACCTCCTGCAACTTCGTCCCTAGCTGAAAAGTTTTATTTAGCAAGGGTGAGCTACAAATTTGCCCCGCAAGTTAAGATATACTGTAAATGTATAATAATTAGCTCAGCAGACTATCTATTTTGATAGAATAAAACCAAAGTTCGGGGAACTTTGAAATAGCTAAACAAATAGTTATTCAATAACAAGTCTTCTCGTATTCTATACAACACAATAATTCAATAATGAAAGAGTACAACGCTTTCAAAGTTTCTACGATATTCTAATGAATAATCAAGAATCAATTCTACGAAATAGCAAAGTGGAATGTTTTCTAGATTTATGCTGAGTTATCACACAAGATCTTGAACTTATCTTATCGGGTATCTATCAAAGATTTACTTTTATATATACTCAGGTGTATCAGATAACCATAAAGATTAAATCATACCCCTCTACAAGTACTTAGAGCCGGCCAACTCCTCTACCCTATATTATGCATAATATTTAAGTCGCGCGCAAAGATCGAATATACGATCAAAATATTCCCTTTATATAAAAGGTTGTTCTTCTCAGTCTCAGAATCAAGATTTTAATTTAACAACAAAATACTGTGATTTCAAATTCTATTTGCTTCTCTTTTCCTCTTTACTCAAACCTATTAAGTTTTCTTTTTCGATCTAGCTGAAAGAACTAGCATTGATCTACTAATAATAATTAAATTCTCTTCTCTTCTCTTCTCTTCTCGAACCTATCAAGTTCTAACAAATTTTTGTCTAACCAGAATAATTGGCTAAGACATTTCTCAACATAATTCAACAATAAACAGGAATTAACTGTACTGTCAATACTAGCTTCTACAGATATGAATATCCAACAACAGTTATTCTACAAACGTATATTTTACGAATCAGTAATTTATTTTGAATTATTAAACATGCACTAACTGCGAATAATCAACAATAAATCCCTGGACGTGGTATAATTAGCAATAATTAACCACTATAATAATTGAATAAATATAACTCAAGGTTTAGTTAGGAAACTTGCCTCTTCCGCTGATTACAGCTACACAATAAACTTCTCTGCTTTCGAAAGTCCTATAACCAATAATATCGGTCTCATAATTAGCACAATAATCCATAACACGCATCACTGTAATCTACAATCAAACTTCTCCTAGACACATTATCACATAGCTATATAAGTGTTTATAACCTATATAAACATTTATCAAGTCTAACTATTTCGGTCTGGTTGGACTTCGGTCCATTCTCGATTTTCTGGTCACCCTATCCGACAATTAACACAGTTATTTTCAAGTAAATTCAGTTTCCAAGCTTCAATATTGTTTTAGATAAGTCAAATATCATTAATAATATTTTTCGGAAGCTTTTAATAATTTATAAGCAATTATTAGAATTTATTATAATTTTTCAAACATCAGAATCATTTTTTAAATGATTTAATTATAAAATAATCTTATCATCATTAATATTTAATAATATTAAAATATTAATGACATGCTTTATCAAAATATTAAAGTTATTTTAATAACTTAAAATATTTTAAATCATCAATATTCTACTTAAATAATTTTTAAAATAATTAAAATCATTTATAAATCATCACCATTAATATCTAAATAATAATGAAATTATTATCCAAATATTAAAAGTCATTAATTATAACTTAAAATATTTTTAAATCATTTTTCTCATTTTTAAATGATTTTTAAATCAATAAAATCATTTTTAATTCATTTATTTAATATAATAATCAAATAAATCTAATATCATTAATATTAATTTATTAACAAAAAATTATGCAAAAATATTGAAAATTGTATTTTATAATTCTAAATATTTTCTAACACTTTATTCTTATTTAAAATAATTTTAATATATTAAAATCATTTTTTCTTTAATTTATTTAATATACTAATTAAATAAATTAAATACCTTTAATATTTAAATAATTATAAATATTAAAGAAAAATATTCCAATTGGTCAAAAATTATTTTTCATAATTTAAAATAATTTTTAAAACAATTTTTAATAATTTTTATAATTTATTTCTATTTTTAAACAATTTCTGAAAATTTAGAAATTCAAAAATTAAATAAACTATCGCTAATGGCTATAGCGACACAAAGCGTCGTTGTTGGTGTTCTTGAGCTTAAGAACACTGACAGCTTCATGATCATCATGCCTTGTCTGACCAGCCTTATATTTTAATCTATGCATGTTTTGGGCCAACTTAAACCTCGATTGTGTAGCTGAAATATAACATTACAATAAACGACTATCATCTAGGTCATAACACAACAAAACATGACGATCTGGCAACTAAACTCATTGTAAGATGGGAGCTGTCGTTTACACTCCTAAATTAACCTCACTTTCACTTTACAAATTCAAACAATTAGCACAGTAGTAAGCAAGGATCGATCCCACAGAGAGTGATTTGTTTTATATTTATTCTATTATTTTGATAGAAAAATAAAGATTGGGGGTTTTTGAAAATTGTTTTTAAACTAAGAGAACAAGAATTAAATGATAATATTAATTAAAGATGTAAAAACTTCAGTTCTGCAGTTCAGTTTCACCAAGTACAACAATCAATTAATCAAGTTATTATTATTTTCCCTTCAATGAAACTATTAGCCTTAGATAACAATAAGCTCTGCTATCCGAAATTCTCCTTAGATTATCACTGTATGAAACAAGCTCTCACCAAATTCTAACTAGCATACAACCTAGAATAAGCTCTCTAGATTTAATATGATAGAAGCATTAAGAAATAGAGAATTAGGCTAATCCAAACAACAAACAAATAAGCTCGATTTGTTTAACTTGTTTTCTAATAATCTTAGCAATAAACAAAAGCTTGTCCACAATTATTATTACCAAGTTGCTACTTGTGATGAAGAAAGATATTAATTACACGTAATACCAATCTTAATCTAGTAGATGATAATGATCAAATTAACTCAATTGGCCATATTAAATCAATTAGTATGCAATCAATGAAAACAGATTATCAGAAGAAATTTCACACAAGAAGGAATAAATAATAATACTTAATTAAGCAATTACTTGTAACAAGGATTCACCTCCCTTTAGAACTGAATAAAAAGAACTAGCCTGACATGCTCTTGAGTCTGCACTCCAATAGATGATAGTTGATTGTTGAATGAATAAAATCTTAACTCTCATCCTCTATTTATAGTGCTAGACAAAGTCCTAAATCCTATAGGAAGTAGAAATCCAAATCCTAAAAGGAATTACAAATCATAATTAGTTTCCATAAAGAAATAGAATTCAATTTGGAAATAAATCTTAGTCTAAAGGAAATCCTAAAGCTAATAGAAATATCAATCCAATTCCATGTAGAAGTCTACCAAAATCTGCATTTAGAAACTTTCCAAAAATCGAAGATTTCCTGATTTTCCCGCTCCAATTCGCTGGGCGAATTTTCATTTCCTGTTGCGATCTCCTTTGATAAAACGAGCATAACTTTTGATCCAGGAGGAGTTACGGGGCCTGCTACCTATCAAAATGAAGATATCGACGAGATCTACAACTTTTATTCTTTGAGAATCGACAGAATCGCTCTGCATAAAGGTAGAAATCGAGCTCCAAGTGACTTCTATGTAAATTGCAACTTCCAAACTTTGAGGTTCATCGTCCGTTTAGTAAAAATATCATTACTTTTTCATATGAACTCCGATTGGGACGATTCAAGATGTTCCGGAAAGCTAAAGAAGAGCTCTACAATAAAATTCAAGTCCCAAGCTAAGAACATGTATCCAACTTAATGCTAAAAATTCTAAAATTTTCTCTTTTTCCTCATTTCAGCTCCAATTCTTCCTGAAATCATTAACCACCTTAATAAACTCATATACACATGAAACATGCAATAAAACTAAATATAATTGAATCAAAATAAATGAATAATATGCACTCATCAAATTCCCCCACACTTAGCCTTTTACACGTCCTCGTGTAAACCAAAAGTTTGATTTCCAAAAAATTCTATTCAACCATAGTGTCAAAAGATTTCAAGATACAAATAATGACTATCAACACTAAATTTGCAAGAAATCTAATCAACGCATTATCAATTAACTCACAATTACCAACTTTATCATTTCACCAATGAATTTCATTAAATCAAATTGTAGCCACATAAGTAACTTTCCAAAATCATCATACTTACTCAACTTAGTTACCATGGAGCAAAAACCGTGCACACTGACTCATAAACGAGAACAAATTTTTCTTGCTTTTTAATTTTTTTTCATAAAACCTTCTTTTTAGCACAGATGAATGAATTTTCATGCTTCTTCTTTTTTTCGTATTTTTTTTTCTTGACATGTGCAATGTCTCCTTTTCTTAGGCTTTTCAGAGTTACCCATTAGCGAACTTTCCACCAACGACTCCCAAACCAGATGATCTTAGGGCGCTAGGTGTAGAGACACCCCTAAGGGCTTACTTATTCAAGTAACAAAGGCCACAAAAGTCGACTAGTCAATTTGCTTTTATCCATCGCACTTTTCAGAGCGTGAATCTTGATGCTTCAGAGGCTTAGATACCAAGTTATTTTGCCTGATGGACATTAAGCAGATTTTCAATTTTCTTGTTTTTTTCCTTTTTTCTCTTTTTTTCATTCATCATTTTTCACATGGTTCTTAGAACAACATAAGCAAGTTAAGCGGTTCTAAGTCATTGAAATCGGTGCACATAGACAACTCCACAAATAACTTAGCCCAATAAACATGCTTCTCATATTCAAGTACTCATGGATCACAAATTCAATTCAAATCAATTACTATGGATCATGATTTAGTTGTTATCATTCATTAACAAATTAAGCATCAAACAGATTCTGAATTTTAGCATCAATTTTCAATATTTGACTTTAACCTTCGAACACATAGGCAAATAGAACCATTGAACCCAAGTTTTCAGAATTCTTTTTTTTTTCAACTTCCCATCAAAATTGGATTTTTTATTCCTATATAAAATAAAACCTAAATCCCCCCCCACACTCAAACCTTACATTGTCCCCAATATAAAAAAATCATGCAAAGAAGAAAGAAACTACTAACTAACATGCTAAAACTAAAAAGTAAAGGGATAGAAAAATCAAATCTGAAATCTTGGGTTGCCTCCCAACCAGCTGCCCTTGTTTATTGTCATTGGCTTGACATCATCCTTTTCATTCTAGGTAATTGGACTTGTGAACTTCAAGAGGACTGGTAACAACTTCAATTCTTCATTAAGAGCATCTTTTAGATCATGATTTTGCTCCATTCCAGCCCTCAAATCCTTCTCGTATAATTGTACTTGATCAAAAGATTCCTCCACTAGCCGCATCGATCATACTTCTTTCCATTGGTAGCAACCCCTCATAGAAATACTGGATCAAGTGATGGTCATCAATTCCGTGAGGTGGACAGTTGGAACAAAACTTCTTGAACCTTTCCTAATACTCGTAGAGAGTTTCTTCATTGAACTGCCTGATTCCAGATATCTCCTTCCTTGTATCGGCAACTCTTGATGCAGGGAAATACCTCTCCAAGAATAACCTTTGCATATCAGTCCATGATCGTATTGATTACGATGGTAGATAGTATAACCGATCTTTAGTCAAATTCGCTAATGAGAAAGGAAAAAGTCTAAGCTTGATCGCTCCTCTGTCACTCCTTGTTGATTTCATCGTGGAACACACCACATGGAACTCCTTTAGATGCTTATATGGATTTTCACCCGTAAGACCATGAAAAAAGTAGGCAAAAGACGAATTATTCTAGAGTTAAGTTCAAAAGCAACATTTAAAGTAGGATACTCAATACAAAAAGATGATTGATCAAGATTAAGAGTAGCTAGTTCTTTTAAAGTCCTATTTTGTTTGGCACCGCCATCTCTTCCTCTTCAAGTGATGGAACAAGAGCTTCTTTTATATCTGCAATTTTCTCTATCTCTTAAACAAAATTTTAAGTCAACAATGTTAGAGGTTTGAGTCATAAAACAAAAACTAAAAAGCAAATAATAAAAATAAGCGAAAATAAAGAATAAACAAAAACAAATAACACTCCTCAACAACAACGGCGCCAAAATTTGGGAGTCATCGTTTACACTCTAAATTAACCTCACTTTCACTTTACAAATTCAAACAATTAGCAAGTAGTAAGAAAGGATCGATACCATAGAGAGTGATTTGTTTTATATTTATTCTATTATTTTGATAGAAAATAAAGATTGGGGGTTTTTGAAAATTGTTTTTAAACTAAAAGAAAATAAGAATTAATGATGAAGTTAATTAAAAATATAAAACTTTGATTCTAGATTCGGTTTCACCAAGTACAACAATCAATTAATCAAGTTATTATTATTTTCCTTCAATGAAACTATTAGCCCTAGATAACAATAAGCTCTCGCTATCCAAAATTCTCCTTAGATTATCTTTGTATAAAACAAGCTCTCCACCAAATTCTAACTAGCATACAACCTAGAATAAGCTCTCTAGATTTAATATGATAGAAGCATTAAGAAATAGAGAATTAGGCTAATCCAAGCAACAAACACATAAGCTCGATTTATTTAACTTGTTTTCTAATAATCTTAGAAATAAACAAAAGCTTGTCCACAATTAGTATTACCAAGTTGCTACTTGTGATGAAGAAAGATATCAATTACACGTAATATCAATCTTAATCTAGTAGATGATAATGATCAAATTAATTCAATTGGCTATATTAAATCAATTAGATCAATTAGCATACAATCAACAAAAGCAGATTATCGGAAGAAATTTCACACAAGAAGGAATAAATAATAATACTCAATTAATCAATTACTTGTAACAAGGATTCACCTCCCTTTAGAACCTGAATAAAAGAACTAGTCCGACATGCTCTTGAGTGCGCACTCCAATAGATGATAGTTGATTGTTGAATGAATAAAACCTTGACTCTCATCCTCTATTTATAGTGCTAGACAAAGTCCTAAATCCTATAGGAAATAGAAATCTAAATCCTAAAAGGAATTACAAATCATAACTAGTTTCCATAAAGAAATAGAATTTAATTTGAAATAAATCTTAGTCTAAATGAAATCCTAAAGCTAATAGAAATATCAATCCAATTCCATGTAGAAGTCTACCAAAAATGCATTTAGAAACTTTCCAAAATCCAAGATTTTCGATTTTCCGCTCAAATTCATTTGGGCGAATTTTCATTTTCTCTTTGTGACGTCCTTTGGTAAAATGAGCATAACTTTTGATCCCAGGGAAGAGTTACGAGGCCTACTACCTATCAAAACGAAGATATGGACAAGATCTACAACTTTCATTCTTTGAGAATCGACAGAATCTTCTGCATCAAGGTCGAAATCGGGCTCCAAGTGACTGTTGTGTAAATTGCAACTTCCAAACTTTGAGGTTCAACGTCCGTTTAGTAAAAATATCATAACTTTTTTCATATGAACTCTCGATTGGGACGATTCAAGATGTTCCGGAAAGCTAAAGAAGAGCTCTACAATAAAATTCAAGTCCCAAGCTAAGAACATGCATCCAACTTAATGCTAAAAATTCTGCAATTTTCTCTTTTTCCTCATTTCAGCTCCAATTCTTCCTGAAATCATTAGACACCTTAATAAGCTCATATACACATGAAACATGCAGTAAAACTAAATATAATAGAATCAAAATAAATGAATAATATGCATTCATCAAATTCTCCCACACTTAGCCTTTTTACGTCCCTCGTGTAAAAAAAAAGTTTGATTTCCAAAAAATTCTATTCAACCATTAGTGTCAAAAGATTTCAAGATACAAATAATGACTATCAACACTAAATTTGCAGAAATCTAATCAACGCCTTATCAATTAACTCACAATTACCAAATTTATCATTTCACCAATGAATTTTATTAAATCAAATTGTAGCCACATAAGTAACTTTCCCAAAATCATCATACTTACTCAACTTAGTTACCATGGAGCAAAAACCGTGCACACTGACTCATAACCAAGAACAAATTTTTCTTGCTTTTTAATTTTTTTTTCATAAAACCTTCTTTTTAGCACAGATGAATGTATTTTCATGATGAATGTATTTTCATGCTTCTTATTTTTTTTTTCAGTTTTTTTTTTTTCTTGACATGTGCAATGTCTCCTTTTCTTAGGCTTTTCAGAGTTACCCATTAGCGAACTTTCCACCAACGACTCCCCAAACCGGATGATCTTTAGGGCGCTAGGTGTAGAGACACCCTAAGGGCTTACTTATTCAAGTAACAAAGCCCACAAAAGTCGACTAGTCAATTTGCTTTTATCCATCGCACTTTTCAAAGCGTGAATCCGATGATGCTTCCCGAGGCTTAGATACCAAGTTATTTTCGCCTAATGGACATTCAAGCATATTTTCAATTTTCATTTTTTTTTTTCTTTTTTTTTTTTTTTTTTTTTTTCATTCATCATTTTTTTCACATGGTTCGCAACAACATAAGCAAGTTAAAGCAGGTTCTAAGTCGTGAAATCGGTGCACATAGACAACTCCACAAATAACTTAGCCAAATAAACATGCTTCTCATATTCAAGTACTCATGGATCACAAATTCAATTTAAATCAATTACTATGGATCATGGCTTAGTTGTTATCATTCATTAACAAATTAAGCATCAATTAGATTCGAATTTTAGCATCAATTTTCAATCTTTGACTTTAAACTTTGAACACATAAACAAATAGAACCATGGAACCCAAGTTTTCAAAATTATTTTCAAAAGCATTAATTTTTTTTTCAACTTCCCATCAAAATTGGATTTTTATTCCTACATAAAATAAAAACCTAAATCTCCCCCCCCCACACTCAAACCTTACATTGTCCCCAATATAAAAAAATCATGCAAAGAAGAAAGAAACTACTAACTAACATGCAAAAACTAAAAAGTAAAGGGATAGAAAAATCAAATCTAAAATCTTGGGTTGCCTCCCAACATTTGCCCTTGTTTGTTTATTGTCATTGGCTTGACATCATCCTTCTCATTCTAGGTAATTGGACTTGTGAACTTCAAGTGGACTGGTAACAACTTCACTTCTTCATTAAGAGCATATTTTAGATCATGATTTTGCTCCATTCCAACCCTCAAATCCTTCTCGTATAATTGTACTTGATCAAAAGATTCCTGCACTATAGAGTCAACAACATCAGTAGAAAAAACAAAATCAACAATACCAAGATACCTTTTAGTCTCATATGTGGTGAACTGGATATGTGCCTCATCCAATTCCATAGTTAAGGTCCTATGGTATGTATCATGTAGTGTTTTTGTTGTTTGCAATGCTATATCACCTATATCCTCTTTGTAAAGATCTGCAAAACTTATAAAATTGTTCTCCTCTTCCTCTTGTTCATCCTTTTCAGACTTTGAATAACTGATTTCTTCTTCAAATTTAGTAGTAGCCTCAAGAACTTTCAATTGGTTTCCACTAGTGAACCCTTCATCATCTTTAAGTTTTTGTTCTCTATTCACCATATCTTCTAGGAATTTTTCATTAGACTCTGTATAACACGTTGAATTCTTTCCAACTTTCCAATTCCTTGTTAGAACTTGGGGAAAAGGTAGTTTTGGTTCATAAGCTGAAAGAGGTGGAAATTTGTGCTTGAGTACATCATCATTGCTGTTGTTTCACTATTGTTGGACTTGCTTTGTATTGAATTTTCCTTTTGTTGATCCTCGCATCACATCTCAATGTTATGGCACTTACATTTTCAACAGTTTGAGAAAGTGACCTTCTCATCGTGTGGTTGTGGTGACCAACTTGGTCCCTTAGATCTTGAAGCGAAGTTCTTGTCTCTTCTTGGAATTGTTGTGTCGACTCATGAGCTGTTGTGTTTGGATCATAAATGCCTTGAACATATCCTCCATGGATGTCCCGAATCGTGTGGTACTTCTTGGTTTCTATGTGGTAATCGAGGTTGAGCTTCTTTGAAAACCTTGCGTATTCTTTTGCAACCATTTGTTGAACTAAAGCGATTAATTCAATAAATTTGTTGCTCAATATCTCAAGTGCTTACCCCTTTTACCCTTTGTGGTGAGTGATCCATCTTAGTACCATAACTTTGTGAGTTGGTTGCCATGGTTTGTAATTAAGTTCTTTGCGCGTCTCGGAGTCTTGTCTACTAGTGCTCCTCCACTTCACGCATCGATCATACTTCTTTCCATTGGTAGCAACCCCTCATAGAAATCTTTGGATCAAGTAATGGTCATCAATTCCGTGAGGTGGACAATTTGGAACACAACTTCTTGAACCTTTCCCAATACTCATAGAGAGTTTCTCCATTGAACTGCATGATTCCACATATCTCCTTCCTTGTATCGGCAACTCTTGATGCAGGGAAATACCTCTCCAAGAATAACCTTTGCATATCAGTCCATGATCGTATTGATCCTGATGGTAGATAGTATAACCAGTCTTTAGCCAAATCCGCTAAGGAGAATGAAAAAAGTCTAAGCTTGATCTGCTCCTCTGTCACTCCTTGTGATTTCATCGTGGAACACACCACATGGAACTCCTTTAGATGCTTATATGGATTTTCACCTATAAGACCACGAAAAATAGGCAAAAGACGAATTAGTCTAGAGTTAAGTTCAAAAGCAACATCAAAAGTAGGATACTCAATACAAAAAGATGGTTTATTCAAGATTAAGAGTAGCTAGTTCTTTCAAAGTCCTATTATTGTGTGGCACCACCATCTCTTCCACTTCAAGTGATGAAATAAGAGCTTCTTTTGTATCTGTAGTTTTCTCTATCTCTTAAACAAAATTTTAGTCAACAATGTTAGAGGGTTGAGTCATAAAACAAAAACTAAAAGTAAATAATAAAATTAAACGAAAACAAAGAATAAACAAAAACAAATAAAACTCCCTGACAACGACGCCAAAATTTGGGAGCTGTCGTTTACACTCCTAAATTAACCCCACTTTCACTTTACAAATTCAAACAATTAGCACAGTAGTAAGAAAGGATCGATCCCACAGAGAGTGATTTGTTTTATATTTATTCTATTATTTTGATAGAAAATAAAGATTGGGGTTTTTGAAAATTGTTTTTAAACTAAGAGAACAAGAATTAATGATAATATTAATTAAAGATGTAAAAACTTGATTCATAGATTCGGTTTCACCAAGTACAACAATCAATTAATCAAGTTATTATTATTTTCCTTCAATGAAACTATTAGCCCTAGATAACAATAAGCTCGCTATCCGAAATTCTCCTTAGATTATCACTGTATGAAACAAGCTCTCCACCAGATTCTAACTAGCATACAACCTAGAATAAGCTCTCTAGATTTAATATGATAGAAGCATTAAGAAATAGAGAATTAGGCTAATCCAAGCAACAAACACATAAGCTCGATTTGATTAACTTATTTTCTAATAATCTTAGCAATAAACAAAAGCTTGTCCACAATTATTATTACCAAGTTGCTACTTGTGATGAAGAAAGATATCAATTACACGTAATACCAATCTTAATCTAGTAGATATGATAATGATCAAAATAACTCAATTGGCCATATTAAATCAATTAGATCAATTAGCATGCAATCAATGAAAACAGATTATCAGAAGAAATTTCACACAAGAAGGAATAAATAATAATACTCAATTAATCAATTACTTGTAACAAGGATTCACCTCCTTTAGAATTGAATAAAAGAACTAGTTCGACATGCTCTTGAGTCTGCACTCCAATAGATGATAGTTGATTGTTGAATGAATAAAACCTTGACTCTCATCCTCTATTTATAGTGCTAGACAAAGTCCTAAATCCTATAGGAAGTAGAAATCCAAATCCTAAAAGGAATTACAAATCATAATTAGTTTCCATAAAGAAATAGAATTCAATTTGGAAATAAATCTTAGTCTAAAGGAAATCCTAAAGCTAATAGAAATATCAATCCAATTCCATGTAGAAGTCTACCAAAATCTGCATTTAGAAACTTTCCAAAAATCCAAGATTTCCTATTTTCCCGCTCAAATTCGCTGGGGCGAATTTTCATTTCCTGCTGCGACGTCCTTTGGTAAAATGAGCATAACCTTTGATCCAGGAGGAGTTACGAGGCCTGCTATCTATCAAAACGAAGATATCGACGAGATCTACAACTTTCATTCTTTGAGAATTGACGGAATCGCTCAGTATCAAGGTCGAAATCGGGCTCCAAGTGACTGCTATGTAAATTTCAACTTCCAAACTTTGAGGTTCAACGTCCGTTTAATAAAAATATCATAACTTTTTCATATGAACTCCAATTGGGACGATTCAAGATGTTCCAGAAATTTAAAGAATAGGTCTACAATAAAATTCAAGTCCCAAGCTAAGAACATTCATCCAACTTAATGCTAAAAATTCTTTAATTTTCTCTTTTTCCCTCATTTCTGCTCCAATTCTTTCTGAAATCATTAAACACCTTAATAAGCTCATATACACATGAAACATGCAGTAAAACTAAATATAATAGAATCAAAATAAATGAATAATATGCACTCATCAAATTCCCCACACTTAGCCTTTACACGTCCCCGTGTAAACCAAAAGTTTGATTTCAAAAAATTCTATTCAACCATAGTGTTAAAAATTTCAAGATACAAATAATGACTATCAACACTAAATTCACAAAAATCTAATCAACGCCTTATCAATTAACTCACAATTACCAACTTTATCATTTCACCAATGAATTTTATTAAATCAAATTGTGTAGCACATAAGTAACTTTCCCAAAATCATCATACTTACTCAACTTAGTTACCATGGAGCAAAAACGTGCACAATTGACTCATAACCAAGAACAAATTTTTCTTGCTTTTTTATTTTTTTTCATAGAACCTTCTTTTTAGCACATGATGAATGTATTTTCATGCTTCTTATATTTTTTTTTATTTTTTTTTTCTTGACATGTGCAATGTCTCCTTTTCTTAGGCTTTTCAGAGTTACCCATTAGCTTAACTTTCCACCAACGACTCCCAAACCGGATGATCTTAGGGCGCTAGGTGTGAGACACCCCTAAAGACTTACTTATTCAAGTAACAAAGGCCACAAAAGTCGACTAGTCCAGCTGCTTTTATCCATCGCACTTTTCAGCATGAATACCGATTCTTCTCGAGGCTTAGATACCCAGTTATTTCGCACAATGGACATTAAAGAAGATTTTCAATTTTCTTGTTTTTTTTCCTTTTTTTTCTCTTTTTTTTCATTCATCATTTTTTCACATGGTTCTGCAACAACATAAGCAAGTTAAACAGTTCTAAGTCGTGAAATCAGTGCACATAGACAACTCCACAAATAACTTAGCCCAATAAACATGCTTCTCATATTCAAGTACTCATGGATCACAAATTCAATTCAAATCAATTACTATGGATCATGACTTAGTTGTTATCATTCATTAACAAATTAAGCATCAAACAGATTCTGAATTTTAGCATCAATTTTCAATATTTGACTTTAACCTTTGAACACATAGGCAAATAGAACCATGAAACCAAAGTTTTCAAATATTTTCAAAAATTAATTTTTTTCAACTTCCCATCAAAATTGGATTTTTATTCCTACATAAAATAAAACCTAAATCTCCCCCCACACTCAAACCTTACATTGTCCCCAATATAAGAAAATCATGCAAAGAAGAAAAAAACTAACTAACTAACATGCAAAAACTAAAAAGTAAAGGGATAGAAAATCAAATCTAAAATCTTGGGTTGCCTCCCAACCCGCCCTTGTTTATTGTCATTGGCTTGACATCATCCTTCTCATTCTAGGTAATTGGACTTGTGAACTTCAAAGTGGGGTGGTAACAACTTCAATTCTTCATTAAGATCATATTTTAGATCATGATTTTGCTCCATTCCAGCCCTCAAATCCTTCTCGTATAATTGTACTTGATCAAAAGATTCTCGCACTATAAGTCAACAACATCGATTAGAAAAACAAAATCAACAATACCAAGATACCTTTTAGTCTCATATGTGGTGAATCGGACATGTGCCTCATCCAATTCCATAGTTAAGGTCCTATGGTATGTATCATATAGTGTTGTTTTTGTTGTTTGCAATGTTATATCACCTATATCCTCTTTAAAAAGATCGCAAAACTTATAAAATTGTTTCTCCTCTTCCTCTTGTTCATCCTTTTCAGACTTTGAATAACTGATTTCTTCTTCAAATTTAGTAGTAGCCTCAAGAACTTTCAACTGGTTTCCACTAGTGAACTCTTCATCATCTTTAAGTTTTTGTTCCCTATTCGCCATTTCTTCTAGGAATTTTTCATTAGACTCTGTATACCACGTTGAATTCTTTCCAACTTTCCAATTCCTTGTTAGAACTTGGGGAAAAGGTAGTTTTGGTTCATAAGCTGAAAGAGGTGGAAATTTGTGCTTGAGTACATCACTGCTGCCTGTTCACTATTGTCAGACTTTCTTTGTATTGACTTTCCTTGCTGTTGATCCTCTGCATCACATCTCAATGTTATGGCACTTACATTTTCAACAGTTTGAGAAAGTGACCTTTCATCTTGTGGTTGTAAGGTGACCAACTTGGTCCTTTAGATCTTCGAAGTTCTTGTCTCTCTTTGGAATTGTTCTTGTCTCGACTCATGAACTGTTGTGTTTGGATCATAAATGCCTTGAACATATCCTCCATGGATGTCCCAGAATTGACAGGTACTTCTTGGTTTTCTATGTGGTACTGAGGTTGAGCTTCTTTGAAAACCTTGTGTATTCCTTACAACCATTTGTTGAACTATAGCGCTTAATTCGTAAATTTGTTGCTCAATATTACAAGTGCTAACCTCTTTTACCCTTTGTGATGTAGTGAGTCATCTAGTACCACATCTGCTTTGTGAGTTAACCGCCATGTTTGTAATTAAGTTCCTTGCAAAGATCGGAGTTTTTCTACTAGTGCTCCTCCACTTAGCTTTGCATCGATCATACTTCTTTCCATTGGTAGCAACCCCTCATAGAAATAATGGATCAAGTGATGGTCATCAATTCCGTGAGGTGGACAATTTGGAACACAACTTCTTGAACCTTTCCCAATACTCGTAGAGAGTTTCTCCATTGAGCTCGCATGATTCCGGATATCTCCTTCCTTGTATCGGCAACTCTTGATGCGCAGGAAATACCTCTCCAAGAATAACCTTTGCATATCGGTCCATGATCGTATTGATTACGATGGTAGATAGTATAACCGATCTTTAGCCAAATCCGCTAAGGAGAATGGAAAAAGTCTAAGCTTGATCTGCTCCTCATCACTCCTTGTGATTTCATCAGTGGAACACACCACATGGAACTCCTTTAGATGCTTATATGGATTTTCACCTATAAGACCACGAAAAATAGGCAAAAGACGAATTAGTCTGGAGTTAAGTTCAAAAGCAACATCTAATGTAGGATACTAAATAGAAAAAGATGGTTTATTCAAGATTAAGAGTAGCTAGTTCTTTCAAAGTTACATATTTTGTGTGGCACCGCCATCTCTTCCACTTCAAGTGATGGAACAAGAGCTTCTTTTGTATCTGCAGTTTTCTCTATCTCTTAAACAAATTTTTAGTCAACAATGTTAGAGAGTTGAGTCATAAAACAAAAACTAAAAGCAAATAATAAAAATAAACGAAAACAAAGAATAAACAAAAACAAATAACACTCCCCGACAACGGCGCCAAAATTTGGGAGCTGTCGTTTACACTCCTAAATTAACCTCACTTTCACTTTACAAATTCAAAAAATTAGCACAGTAGTAAGCAAGGATCGATCCCACAGAGAGTGATTTGTTTTATATTTATTCTATTATTTTGATAGAAAAATAAAGATTGGGGGTTTTTGAAAATTATTTTTAAACTAAGAGAACAAGAATTAAATGATAATATTAATTAAAGATGTAAAAACTTCAGTTCTGCAGTTCAGTTTCACCAAGTACAACAATCAATTAATCAAGTTATTATTATTTTCCCTTCAATGAAACTATTAGCCCTAGATAAAAATAAGCTCTGCTATCCGAAATTCTCCTTAGATTATCACTGTATGAAACAAGCTCTCACCAAATTCTAACTAGCATACAACCTAGAAAAAGTTCTCTAGATTTAATATGATAGAAGCATTAAGAAATAGAGAATTAGGCTAATCCAAGCAACAAACACAAGCTCGATTTGCTTAACTTGTTTTCTAATAATCTTAGCAATAAACAAAAGCTTGTCCACAATTATTATTACCAAGTTGCTACTTGTGATGAAGAAAGATATCAATTACACGTAATACCAATCTTAATCTAGCAGATGATAATGATCAAATTAACTCAATTGGCCATATTAAATCAATTAGATCAATTAGCATGCAATCAATGACAACAGATTATCAGAAGAAATTTCACACAAGAAGGAATAAATAATAATACTCAATTAAGCAATTACTTGTAACAAAGATTCACATCCCTTTAGAACTGAATAAAAAGAACTAGCCTGACATGCTCTTGAGTCTGCACTCCAATAGATGATAGTTGATTGTTGAATGAATAAAATCTTGACTCTCATCCTCTATTTATAGTGCTAGACAAAGTCCTAAATCCTATAGGAAGTAGAAATCCAAATCCAAAAAGGAATTACAAATCATAATTAGTTTCCATAAAGAAATAGAATTCAATTTGGAAATAAATCTTAGTCTAAAGGAAATCTTAAAGCTAATAGAAATATCAATCCAATTCCATGTAGAAGTCTACCAAAATCTGCATTTAGAAACTTTCCAAAAATCCAAGATTTCCTGATTTTCCCGCTCAAATTCGTTGGGGCGAATTTTCATTTCCTGCTGCAACGTCCTTTGGTAAAACAAGCATAACTTTTGATCCAAGAGGAGTTACGGGACCTTCTACCTATCAAAACTAAGATATCGACGAGATCTACAACTTTCGTTCTTTGAGAATCGACAGAATTGCTCTGCATAAAGGTAGAAATCGGACTCCAAGTGACTGCTGTGTAAATTGCAACTTCCAAACTTTGAGGTTCAACGTCTGTTTAGTAAAAATATCATAACTTTTTCATATGAACTCCGATTGGGACGATTCAAGATGTTCCGAAAAGCTAAAGAAGAGCTCTACAATAAAATTCAAGTCCCACGCTAAGAAAATCCAACTTAATGCTAAAAATTCTTTAATTTTCTCTTTTCCTCATTTCAAGCTCAACGAAATCATTAAACACCTTAATAAGCTCATATACACATGAAACATGTAATAAAACTAAATATAATGGAATCAAAATAAATGAATAATATGCACTCATCATCAGACATCACCTAGGTTTTCTAGAAACCCAGGCAGTTCGACTTGGTAGTTTTCAGCCCAAATTAACCTAGGTTCTGATCCTTTATTTGGTAGTTTTATGGTTGTTATCTATAGTCCACATGTCAAGGAACATGTTCAAAGCAACATAATAGTTCATCAACATCTAAATCTCTAGATTCAACTTGGTCAAACGTTGTTAGAGAAATTGCCTAAGCTATTTCTAGGTTTTCCAGAAAACGTACAAAATACTGCGAGTGGTCTACTTTGACCACTTGCTATGATCTACATGTTGTTTATTTACACAATCTTAAGTCATGGAATAAAATACCATATAACAGGCTACAAGTTCAATACAAAAACATCATCATAACACTTACAACCGGACAGATCTATGCATTACAAAACCTTGTCAGACTTAGTTTTACACTTTCTGGGTT
This sequence comes from Panax quinquefolius, assembly GCA_020205615.1. Taxonomy (NCBI): domain Eukaryota; kingdom Viridiplantae; phylum Streptophyta; class Magnoliopsida; order Apiales; family Araliaceae; genus Panax; species Panax quinquefolius. The sequence goes on from CM035161.1 coordinate 48,038,878, forward strand.
ACTCGGAAAGTGACTGGTCATGCTCAGTCAACCCTCTTTCACCATGAATAACAGATAGTCTGCACTGGTCCTTTGAGTGTATTACAACCGGACAGATCTATGCATTACAAAACCTTGTCATGCTCGGTCAACTGGACAGATAGTCTACACTGGTCCTTTGAGTGTAGATGCTATGAGTGGGCTTTTGAGTAAGCCTATACCCGCTGATGTGAGAGTTAGAGATCACAATCTTCGGCGTTTGTTCTTAGTAATTATCAGGGGTTACTTCATAGCAGATATCTCTTCCACGGTGTCATTCACTTTGGTCAGTGCCACAGGAGTTGTGGACCGTATTGGAGAGTATGATTGGGGCTCCTATACCTTCGCCTATTTCCTCAGGGGAATGCGCATGCATTCGTAGGGCTTGACGGAGGCCTGGCTAGGATTTTACCCATTTTTGCTGGTGAGTATTTCTCTTTTTATTTCCCATGTACAGGTTAAGAGTGTTAACTGACCGCAGATGTTTGCCTTTGGGTTGGAAGTTTTGGGCCTATGAGAGGCTCCTATGTTTGCATCCCATTAGTGTATTAGGTCCAGATACCTATCCACGAGGATGGCGATGATATCATTCCACACTGGTGGAGGTTCTGGTAGCTGAGGGTTTAACCCATTGTCGCCTACAGTTAGAGTTATTAACAGCTGACGCCATCACTTGGGTTCCTTATTCAGGAGACCATTTAATCGTTGGGTTTAAGGATGGGTTCTCAACTGGTGTCGAGTACGTGATATCCACCCGTCAGATTCCTCTCTTTATAAATGGAGGATGGGAGCTCTATTTGGGAGAGCGTGCTACAGAAGTATTACAAGAGAGATTTATATATCGATCTTGCCTCCTGTCAGGCATTATTGGCCTGTGTCGCAGTCGCCTGTCAGTGATATCCCGTTGATGGGCGTTAACGGCTTTACTTTGTCAGAGGGTTCATTTACTTAGGATATGTTCTACCACTGGTGGTCCCCTCGTACCATCGGAGCCCAGACCCTCGCCTCTCAGTTCATGGGGGATATGGTTCCTGGATCAGTGATGATGATGGATTGGATGGCCTACATCTGAGATCCCACTCATTTGACGCAGATTGATAACTTAACTTGGTAGTTGGACCGGGCACATTTTTTCATCCGGCACTTGGGCAGAGATCCTTCAGAGGCAGATACTTTTGATCCTTCCAGCTTAGGGGCTGGCCCTTCATGTGACCCATATGGTTTTGCTGATACAGATCCTCGGTTGTATAGGTTTGACATCCCTCTTGATGGAGATCTAGTGACTTATGAGGAGTTACATTAGGTGGACAGGATTGATGATGTAGACATCAACACCATCGACTTCTTTTGATGTGTATTCTCGCTATATTTTCTGATAGGCCTCTGTTAGATACTGGGTGGCTATGCCCTATTCTCGTTATATCTTTTGATAGGCCTTTATTAGTTGTTGGGTGGTTGTGCCCCATTTCCCTGTATTTTCTAACTGTACAGAGATGATGTATTAGATGATAATGTACTTAGGAATGTATGTACTATTTTCCATTCCCTACATCATATTGCCATCTATTGTTTATCATGCATGTATCATGTTATGCATATGTATGTCCAAAGATGTTCAACATTGACCTCTGAATGGTCTTATGATACGGCCCACACATATGTCTTGTTCGATAGTTAGCCGCATTGATCACACCCCACCAGTATTGGTAGCCTCCTATCTGAGGTCATGGTATGATAGTCTGTCACCTCTAGATCGGGTGATTGTAGATCAGCTGTTACAACACTCTGTGACCCTCCTGATGTTCCAGGTTCCTGTGGGTTTTGTAGAGGGTATGCTGGAGCATTGGGTACATGATAGGTAGGTATTCCGGTTCGAGACCCAGGAGTTGACTCCTACTTTAGAGGAGTATGAGCGGTTGACGGCTTTGCCCTTTGAAAAACCTTGCACTCGGATAACTATCAGAGATATGAGTCGACAGTTCATGACCCTCACCGAGTTGAGGCGTAGAGTATTACAGGATGAGATTACATCCCGACATGTGGTGTCCCAGCATTTTTTGATAGACAGATTTGGCTCATTGGACAGTTATGCATAGTACTCCGGGGATTTCACCATGTCGAAGGATCAGTGGCGTGTTGCCAGACTAGACGCATTTATGATGTGTGTAGTGACTTACTTGTACATGCCACTATATATAGATGATCTGGAAATCAGTGTTGTCATAGAAGTGAGAGCTCTCAGAGAGGGTCATACCATTGTACTGATGATTATGGAAGAGACATTGAGATCAGCCACATATTGCCACACCCATCATGTAGGGGTATTTACAGTCAGCTCAGTCTTGTTGTATTGTGGTTCATGTCACACCTGAGACCGATTAGCATCTTCTGACAGCATGGATACTGCTTTTCCCATAAGTTAGCCATGTCTTACTCCTTTCAGCTAGTGGAGTGTACAGACGCTACATTCTGGCTGGTATTTTTGGCAGGGATCGAGGATCCATTTGACATTTTACCGGGCTTAGGGCTTAGTTCTCAATACAGCTTCATTACTCATGCACCTGGCATGGATTATCTCCCTCTGGCTGGTTTGAGGGGCATGACAACGTAGCACCCACTGACTATGATGGCACAGTTTGACCAGTTTCAGGATGTTCATCCTTTTAAGGGGGAATTCGGTCAGTATTTGGCTTCTTGCCATTTATCAGCAGAGGATAGATCCAGGGTGTATGCCTGTTGGGCTCAGCGTGAGAGGGTTGAGTTTTTTGTTAGCCATCTGGGCCGTTCTACAAAGTATTCTGCATGGATGGAGGCAGAAACTACATCAGTTGTGGTAGTATCCACAGAGCTAGGGATTGATTCTGATGGTGTAGAGCCCATGGAGGACATTGATTCTCCCATCGAGAAGGAGGAGAAATTTGTTGGTTTGACATAAACTCTTGTTGATTCTCCCAGTATGACTGCTACTGTGACCCCGCATTCAACAGAGTATTTAGAGCACAGTCTGCATCTGATGACATTTGAGAGAGACCAGGCTAGGGCCTTGATATTGACAGCTCTTGCTAAGAGAGATGTCGCTTTATTAGAGAGAGATGATGCCTTAACTCATAGAGACACCATTATTGCTGAGCGGGATGAGGGTAGATCATCCAGAAATGCATTGATTATTGAGCGGGATGGCACTATATCTGCTTGGGATGTAGCCATTACAGATAGTACTGTAGTGAGGTCTCATACTACTGATGTCATTGCAGCGATGAACATGTATATTTCTAAGCATAGTGTCACCATGCAGTTGGCTATGGATTTATTGGCTCTTGTAGATACCCTTGGGTAGGAGTACACAGTGTTACCCCCTTCTTCTGAGAGGGATGCCACGTTGGACTTGATAGTGCACATATACACTGACTTGAAGATGGGTTTGGATTTTCCTACATAGACTAGCTTAGCCATTTTGTCATGTACAGTTCATATTGTATATATCAAACAATATTATATATGGTAGGGAAACATATTTTGATTCACTTCCCTTTAAGTTATGCCTTGTTACTTGCTTGATATGTGCATGTTTCTCCAGGACTTGTGATCTTGATATATTCTGAACTCTTCCTTGATGGATGGACATTGAGATGTCTTAGGATCTTTTAGAATAGATCATTGATCTGTGTGTATTCCCTACCCTTTGGTGTCTTGGGACTGGTTTCTTTATGTAGTTGTGGAGAGGAGTGTGGCTTTTCTCTCTGAGGTTGACCGCACCACAGATGGTTATCGGTACTCCTTTGTATGGAGGAGCCCAGGTAAGTCCATCTCTTATGGATTGGTGTTTCTCTTTGAGGACTCAACCGCAACTTAGATGGTCGCCGATTCTCCCATTGATGTGGGGAGACCAGGTAGTTCCATCCCTTTGGTCTAAGCCGATGAAGTGTGGTGGATTGAAGGATGATCCCAGTACCGTTTGAAAAGTTTTTATGTTTTGGTAGGGGGTAAGACCGAACCATGAATGGCTGCCTATGTACTCCTATTAAAGAGGAGATCAGGTCTGTGTAGTTCGAACCTGGCATAAAGGTTCAAAGTTGTATATGAAAAGGGTGTAGAAGGGTGTAAAAATGTTTTTTTTGTAGTAAGACCGGACCATAAAAATGGCTACCTATGTACTCCCGTGTATTGGTGAGATCAGGTCGACGTAGTTCGTCCCTTGTACATGACAGATTGTAGATAAAAAGTTTGACCCCATGTGCAGGATAAACTGAAGGTGTGAAAAGATTTATCCCTGGTGGGACAAAACTGAAGGTGTGAAATGTTTATCTCGAGTGGGACAAAGTGAAGGTGTGAAAGGTTTTGAAAACCCTAAGCTGAGTGAAGGATCTGGTGATCCGAAACCAGGTTGCTAGTTAGAAGGTATGTTTGTCCCTGATGGGGCAAACAAATGTGAAGAAGGGTTGTATGTAGTGAAGGGTTTTGAAAACCTGAACTAACTGGGGATCTGGTGATCCCAAAACCAATATGTTAGCTTGATGGTAACTTTAGACATAGTACTGTTTCACGGTGTCCGAGTTAATGAGTTGCAGAAATTCATCGTCGTCCATTTCTTGTAATCTGAGAGCTCCTCCCGTCAATACCTTCTTGACAATAAACGGGCCTTCCCAGTTTCGGGCGAATTTTCCTTTGGATTGATTTTGATTATCAAGAATTTTCTTTAAGAACAAATCATGCTCTTTGAATTACCGTAGACGGACTTTTCTGTTGTAGAATATGGTGATCCTTTGTTGGTATAATTAACCGTGGAAGATAGCTGCAGCCCGCCTTTCATCTATGAAAGACAATTGGTGGTACCTATCTTGTAACCATTGGTCTTCATCCAGCTGAGCGTCTATCAACACTCTGAGCGATTCCATTTCCACTTCTATGGGGAGCACTGCTTCCATCCCATAGGTTAATGAGTAGGGGGTTGCCCTAGTGGAAGTGCGCATTGATGTTCTATAGGCTAATAGAGTCAGAGGAAACAAGTCAGGCCATCCTTTGTGATTGGCAGACATCTTTTGCATGATCTTTTTGATATTCTTATTAGCTACTTCAACAGCACCATTCATCTTTGCACGATAGATAATGGAGTTGAGGTGTTTGATGTGGAATTTACTGCATAAATCCTCCATCATTTGGTTGTTGAGGTTTTTAACATTGTCTGATACAATGACCATTGGTTGTCTATATCGATAAATGACATTGTTTCTGATGAAACTAATGATAACTTCTTTAGTGATCCTTGGGAAGGAGGCTGCTTCTACCCACTTGGTGAAGTAGTCGATCATGGTGAAGATAAACTGATGCGCATTACTGGCTTTATGATTGATGGGCCCGATCACATCCATTCCCCACATTAAAAAGGGCCAGAGTGAACTCATATTGTGGAGCTCCCTTGGAGGGGCATGGATAGCATTCCCACGAATTTGGTATTGGTAACATCTCTTGACGTGATCATCACAGTTAGCCTTAAGAGAGAGCCAATAATGCCCGGTTCTGAGGATCTTCTTGACAAGTAGAGGGCCGCTCATGTGTGGGTCACATACTCCACCATGGTTTTCATCCATGAGCCTATGAGCTTCGTCCTTGTCTAGAAATTTAAGGAGACCTAGTCCTGCATCTCTTTTGTAGAGTGCATCTCCACTCAGGTAGAATTTCAGAGCCATTCGATGGATCCGCTTCCTTTCAGTCGGACTCGCCTCAGCGGGTGTAGATCTTTCTCGCAGATACTCCGTGATATGCTAATACAAAGGGTGTTGGATGGGAGGTAGCTAATCTGATACTTCTCTAATGTAATTCCCATAGGCTGGAGCCTTTTGCAGCGCAAAGGTGATGTTTGACATGTTTTCCTTGTCATGTATATTGATCGAGGAGGCCAAAGTTGCTAGCGCATATGCAAAGTCATTCCTATTCTGAGGAATATGGAGGAAGGATATTTCTTCAAACTCCGAAGCCAATTGTATAACCTGTCGATGGTAAGGCAACAAATGTAGCTCTTTGGTGTGATAGATCCTAATGGTTTTTTTGATCACCAATTCGGAATCTCCAAAGACAGTTAACCATCTGATGCCCATTGATTGGGCAAGTTTTAACCCCATGATACAGCCTTCGTACTCATCTGTGTTGTTGGTGCTGACAAACTGTAATTTGACAGCGATGGGATACTGCTCCCCCGTAATGGATACTTGAACAGCTCCAGCCCCTGAACCATCCATGTTTACGACTCCATTAAAATACATCTTCCATGATTGGTGTGTATCGTTCTGATGGGGTTGCTAAATTATCATTATCCCTTCATCGGGGAAGTATGTTTCCAAGGGTTTGAAATCCCCTGAAGGTGCGGCAGCTAGTTGATCCACAATTCCTTGACCTTTAATAGACTTTTGAGTCATGTAGATGATGTCAAATTATTGTAGGATCAACTGCCATTTGGACAGTTGACAATTCAACATAGGTTTGCTGAATACGTACTTAAGAGGATCCACGCGGGATATGAGATGGGTTGTGTGACCATGGAGATAATTCTTTAATCTCATGAAAGCCCATGCTAAAGCACAACAAGTTTTCTCAATCAGAGTGTACTTGTGTTCACCGCTGTTGAATCTTTTGCTGAGGTAATAGATAGCTCGTTCTTAGCCTCTATCATCTTTTTGTCCCAGCATGCAGCCCATGACGTTGTCATTAATGGACAGGTACATGAACAGGGGAACACCATCCCTGGGAGGTACCAAAACAAGAGCTTTGACTAACTGCTCTTTGATTATAAGGAAAGCTTTTTGACACTCATCATTCCATTTCATGGAGGAGTTCTTCCTTAACAACTTGAAGATAGTCTCACAAGTTGCTGTGAGTTGGGAGATGAATCTGCTGATGCAGTTGATTCTTCCCAAAAATTCCCATATTTCCTTCACTGTCTGAGGTATGGGCATTTTCGTGATGGCCTAGATTTTTGTGGAATCTAGCTCAATCCCTTTGTGGCTGACTAGGAATCCTAGCAACTTGCCCGATTTAACACCAAATGTTCACTTGGCCGGGTTCAAGTTCAAGTTGTACTTACGCAACCTGTGGAAGAGCTTTTTGAGATGGTCTAGGTGGTCTTCCTCCCTTCGGGATTTATCAATAATGTCATCCATATAGACTTCTATCTCATTGTGCATTAAATCGTGGAAAAGAGCCATCATGGATCGCTGATAGGTAGCTCGGGCATTGATGAGGCCGAATGACAACCGTCTGTAGCAAAAGGTTCCCCAAGGAGTGATGAATGCAGTTTTCTCACGATCCTCTTCAACAACCATGGTTTGATGGTACCCCGCAAAGCAGTCAGCAAAAGAGTACATATCGTACTGTGATGTATTGTCAATGAGTATGTGGATGAATGGCACGAGAAAGCTATCTTTGAGACAAGCTTTATTCAAATCCCTGTAATCCACGCAAACTCGTACCTTTCCTCCAGGTTTAGGCATGAGGACTATGTTGGATAGCCACTCCGGGTATGTTGACACCATGATGATGTCGGCTTGAAATTGTTTCACAATTTCTTGCTTAACTTTTAAACTCCACTTATGTTTTAATCGCCTGAGCTTCTACCAAACTGTCTTGAATCCCTCTTTGATGGGAAGGCAATTAATGACAATGTCAGTGGACAAACTGACCATGTCTTTATGAGACCATGCAAACACATCCTAGAATTGGGTGAGTAGAGTAATCATGTCATTCCTTTGGTTTGGAGTGAGGTTCGTACCAATTTGGAATTGTTTGGGGTTTTTTTTAAGGTTCCGAGGTTAAAAGAGGTGGTTTGATCAAGATTTGGCTTGGGTTTGTCTTCGACCCATTCTTTGATCTCCTGAGGTATCTCATAGTCCTCTTGTACTTCCATCAAGTCTGAGTCTAACTTTACATCAAAGTTACAGTCCTTGTGGAGAATAGGAACCTCATCAGCAAGTTTAGGCACATCTAACTTTAGAGTCCTGAAACAAAATGCTTTAACTTAATATATGAAATTGTTTAATCATATAAAGTGTTAGCATGTAATGACAAAATAGCTGCTAATACTGTTCAAAAAAAGTAAACAATTATTGCTATCTAAAAGGCAGAGGGGGTTTCTGCCCTTTTTACCCTTATCGGCAAATGCATGGAATGGTGCTCCAATTTCCTAGGGTGAAGTCCTGATGGATAACATTGATGAAGGGGCTGTTATCGTCCTCCTTCTCCTGAATGATGACCATGATGTCTGGACAATCATCGTCTGGGATGTCTCTGTTCATACCCTCAGTATGGACTATGACATGCATGTTTGATAACTGCCTTGAAATGTCTTGTTTACGTATCCGTTCCTTTTCCTCCACTTCAGGATCTGGAATCAGGACTTCCTTTTCTTTGACCGATATCAACTTAGGAAACAACATAGCCACCACATTGGCAGGAACCTTTAATAGAAGACGTGCAGGCTCAGCCTTTATAGGTTTAGGCAATCGTTGTGTGGCTGAAGATGAAGGGAATTGTTTGTGCTTGTGTGGGTTCCTATGAGTTGACCCAGAAGAGTAGCCTAATCCGGCTGTCCCTACTTGACTAGAAACTTGAATTGGGTGCTTAATGCCCTGATGATCTTTGCCCAACCCTTGTCCAGGTTTATAACCCAAGGATATCATCTCTTGACTTACCGACATTACCTCGACAGAAATTATGGGTATCAAAGGTGGCACCCCAATGGGTTGATAATGAGTGTTGCTCACCTCAAGGGCCTGGAAGCTGACAGGCTCTACTTCTGCATTGAAACTGATGAGTGGTATGTCACCTTGTTCAGGACATTCTGGCTCAGAATTAACAGTGACAAGACTACTCTTAATAATGTATTTGAGCTGTTGATGGAGGGTGGAAGGGACGACTCCAGCCATATGAATCCACGGACTTCCCAAGAGCAGATTGTATCCTGTAGCTATTTTGAGCACATGAAAGGATACGCAGAATGTATGTAGAATAATCTCCATAGGTAGTTCAATATCTCCAACAACATTTCGTCAGGATCCATCAAAAGCTTTGATAATTATTTGGCTACTTTGGATCCTATTGAGATTGATATTCATTTTCTCCAAGGTGGCAAAAGGGCAGATGTTTAAGGATGATCCCCCATCTATCAGAACTCCTCCCGCCATATAACTTGAGGACATAACTGCTATGTGCAACGATTTGTAATAACCCGTCCCTTCGGTAGGTATGTCATCATCAGTGAAGGATATCACATTGCTGTTGAAGATGTGATCAACCAGATGATGGAACATTTCAACATCCACTAATTTTGGCAAGTGGGCTTCTTCTAAAACCCTCAGTAAGACCTTCTTATGATCCTCTGAAGAGAAAACCAAGTCCATTATGGAAATCTGTTATGGATCTTCCTTTAAGTTTAAAACCACCTTGGCTTCATTGTGTCCCATAGTGTAGAGGAATTCTTCAATCTTCTCCATGGGAACTTTCCCCTTTGATTTGATGGTAGGCTTCATCACCCGTTGGGGAAGATACAGTGGATTTTCCTTCGACGCTGCAATAGTTATATTAGATGTGGATGCTTCAGCCTCTCCATAATTCCATGGCATTTTCTGTAGGCTGACAACAGGATATTGTGGCCTGAATGGCAATTAAACAACTTTGAGCTGAATTGGTTGTATTATAAGTTGTATGGCAACCAAATCATCCTTAGAGGATATAACCGCTACGACTTTCTTCCATTTTGTAGGAAATGGGTCCCCACTCTCTAGTAATATAGCGTCATGTTCTGCCATCTGTACGACACCGCTGTCAATCAGGTTCTGAATAAGATGGCGGAGTGCCCGAAATTCTTCCGTGTTGTGACCGCGAGATTGGGAGTGGTATTGACATACTCCATTAAAATCGAACTGTCTTGAACGTGGACTGATTTGAGGTAGCAGAGCTGTAACTTTTCCCTCATTGATCAGCATCTGTAATATTTTTTCCATCAGTTGGCCTAAATAGGTGAATTCCCTTTTCTTGGCTAAATCTTAATGGGCTTTGGCTTTTGCTCTTTTAGTAATTTTATCCTCCAGTGTTTCACCTTCTAGAGTAAGTGGTGGAGTACTTGTAACAAGAGGAAGGAGGTTAGCATGTTCCTAGCTGATTAATTGACGTGTGACTTGGTGCTGATGGACCACCCGTTCTGCAGATTGGTTGACTTGCTTGCGAAGAGCCTTCATTTTCCAATCCATCATAAATTGGAGATGTGAAAAATCCCATTTGTCAGCACCATCCTTGCTGGTTTGGGAGGATCCACAACCGTAATGGGAACTCTGTCCACTACTCCAATTAATCATGTTAACCTCCTCCTCTTTGTACTGAGGAAGAGGGTTGTCTTGCATATGGGGTTGGTCGGGTTTAGTCACCACGATCTCACCATTGTCAATTAAGTCTTGGATTTTATGCTTTAGGGCCCAGGAATCCTGAGTGTCATGGCCTAGAGCTCCAGCATGATAAGCACACTTCCTATTAGCATTGAAACCCTTTCCACTTGGGTTGGCTGGTGGAAAAAGATGTATAATTTTCTTCTGAACTGTCAAAAGATTGAGAATGTTCTCGAGTGAATCGCCTAAGGGTGTGAACACTCGAGTACGTCTGACTTCTCCACATTTTGGTAATGGAGGGTTTGAAGATTGTGCTTGGAAAGAGGAATAGTTTCTCCTCTGAATATGCATGTTCTGACTGCCTTTTTGTCCTTGTAGTATCAAGGAAACATCCTCCTCTTTCTTCTTATGGACCCTCCGGGGTTGTTTCCATAACTTCCAGACTGAATGTGCTCAGCTACAACTTTTAGAGCGACAAGGTCTTGAATCTTTCCCGATATCAATCCCATCTCAGCCATTTCTCCATGTTTGATCATTTCAGAGAATGGCTTGCCTATGCCAGCTAAGACCCTCTCATAAAAGGGAGCTTCTTGAATGTCTATGAAGGTCATCACCATTTTAGACTTAGTCATAGAAGGAATAACTTGAGCACTCAGGGGCCTCCATCTTTGGGGATACTCTCTGAAAGACTCATTGACTTGTTTCTTGACTTTGGTAATTTGGTACCGGTCTGGAGCCATCTGAGATTGAAAACTGTACTGACTGAGGAAATCATGATCTAGCTCCTCCCAGCTATAAATCTTGGGGTTGTCTAATCTGGTGTACCATGATCTGGCTTCTCCAGTCAGACTTTTCTGAAACATCTGCATTCTGAGCTTTTCATCCTCGGTGTAAGATCCGAGCTCTCCAATGAATACTTTCAAATGTGTGTAATGATCTCCAAATCCATAATACTTTTCAAAATTGGGAGTCTTGAACTTTTTTGGATAATGAACCCCAGGGAAGATGCAAAGGTCTGAATATGAAACACTCTCGTGTGCTTCAATCCCTTTGATGGACCGAATGGTCTCTTCCATTTGTAGTATTTTTTCCCTGATATCACCGGTGTCTGGATCTTCTTTGAGATGGGTGATTTCAGGGGTTTTGTTAGTTTTTTCCAACATAGACTTAGGTACTAGAATTTCTTTGTCCAGACCCTGGGTTCCTCCATGTGCAGAGGATTCTGTATGTATTGGTATTTATGGACCCTGAGTGGACTTGTGTAGTTCTTTGAGTAGAACAACCAACTTTGTAATTTGGTTGCTTAATCCTTCAAACTCCTCACGAGAAACAAGAGTAGGATTAGACTGGCCAGATGTAGCCATGCTTGGCTGTAGGCTTATTGACTTTTTGGACTTTGAACGGGTAATAGGACCAATTGTTTCCTTACAAAAAGACTTATGTAGTTTAGTCTTAGGAAAGGTAGAAATGTTATATGCTATGTGTTGTGTCCATTTTAAGAGTATTATCCTGCAAAACGAATGTCAGTTTGACAAGATAGCATGTCAGGTTTTGATAAAAAAAGGGAATGCATGTACACATATTCCTTTATACTTTCCATTACATTGAGATTGACATATAAATGAAATTACAAGTAATTTGAGATTACAAGTAATTGAAATGGGAAAGTATGAAGAGATTTCCCTCCTCGTTTGGTATTCAAAGGCTGGCCTATCTTAGGCTACTCTCATGGCTTTTTAGCATGAAGGTTCCCAGATCATCACAATTTACTCTTTGGGAAGTTAATCCGGTCTTTCAACTGGAGCGAATTTGGGTGGTGCCTTTCCTGAGCCTCGTTGGAATTAGTCTCCCTGCGAGTCCAGTAATCAAACATCGACAGGATAGCCTCCTGGTGGAGGGACCACACAATATACATTCACATACAACGCGTCTCACCGTATGGAATTGATGACATGTGCGAAGCACTAATATCACAGGCAGATAGAGTGCGAAGCAATAAGTAAATGCACTAGTACACATTCATTGAAATGTAAATGCAACATCTGTAACGACTGAGAAAATTAGATTAATTGTAAAATAATTTTATTTAAATAAATAATGAATAAAATTATATTATATGTTATTATTAATGAGTAAACAAGATGAAGGTTCTTCTATAACCTAAAAGTGTCATAATATCGTAGTATTCTGGCTACGTGAAGGAATTAAAGTGTTTAAATTTCCAAGATGAAAATAAAAGCTTTCCGAGAAATTCTCTGAAAAACACTATTCATCTATTTCTACTCGGAAATTATTTTTGAACTTTCGGGAAATACGTAATGATAGAAGAATAAGAAAGGATGAATTATATAATAATAATTCAGTTATGACAAACACAGTTTTTCGCCTGCGTACTAAGTTCGAGAATGTTAAGGAAAGTGAAGATTGAATGAATGACGATCATATAATAAGAAAGTATTATACGAAGCAAAGAATACGAGTATAATATGAAATATTGTACTAGTATACAGAAAATAAAAATTCGTATATGATAAATGATTATATGAATTAGTATACGAGAAGAATACGTAGACTATACGTTATAAGCCTTAAGCCAATTGTAATGGACTTATAGGATTTGTATAGGAATTGGGCAAGCCCAAGTGCAAACTTGTTAAGGCCCAAGGATTAATAATGCAAGCCCAAGGTGAGGCCCAAAGTTATTAAAACCTAAGCACGAACCAAGAATCGGACCCGTGGATCGAACCGATGGGTCAGCAGGTAAGAAAAACCCATAAGGCAACCTATGTGGGGCCCCCCATGGTGAGTCATGACTGGCCAACTTGGTAGCCAAACAAGAGATCCTTCCGATAAATTATCATTACTCAATTTAATTTACACTAATCAATTTAATTACTAAATTAATTCACCACAATTCATCAATTATTTATTTTCCTCAGTAAATAAATTATTTAAAATATTTATTTAATTCCATAAATATTTAAATTAAATTACAAATTTCTCGATCGTTACAGTACGCGAAATTCTCTAAGTGTGAGTTTTGGCTAGAACGTGTACAATTTCTTGGGCATGTAATTGACAAAGATGGAATTTCAGTGGATCCATCAAAAGTTGAGGCCGTAATCAATTGGGAACAACCAAGAACACCTTCAGAGGTGAGGAGTTTCTTTGGACTGGCCGACTATTATAGACGGTTTATTCAGGACTTTTCCAAGATTGCCACTCCGCTAACAAATTTGACAAAGAAAGTTGAAAAATTTGTTTGGACTGAGAAGTGTGAAGAAAGTTTTCAAGAATTGAAAAAGAAGTTAAGTGTGGCACCTGTGTTGTCATTACCAGATAATACAGGAAACTTTGTGGTGTATAGTGAAGCCTCACATAAAGGATTGGGTTGTGTTCTTATGCAAAACGACAAAGTTATTGCATATGCATCAAGACAACTGAAAGACTACGAGAAAGGGTATCCGACTCATGACTTAGAGTTGGCTGCGATGGTGTTTGCTCTGAAGATATGGAGACATTATCTCTATAGAGAGAAGTGTGAGATATATACAGGCCATAAGAGTCTGAAATATATTTTCACACAGAAGGACCTAAACATGTGTCAAAGGAGATGGATGGAATTAATAAAAGATTATGATTGCGAGATCTTTTATCATCCAGGCAAAGCAAACGTGGTTGCGGATGCCTTGAGTAGGAAAGGTCATGAGAAGTTAATGTTGTTAACCAACCAAGAGGAACTTATTTTAGCAATGGCAAGGCTAGAGTTGGAAATTAAATTTCCAAAAGAAAACGATGAAAAATTATACCAGATGGAAGCTAGTTCAACTTTGGTGGACAAGGTGAAGAATGCTCAACTACAGGACGAAGAATGCAGAAAAATAAAGGAAAGTGTGGTCGAGGGTAAAGAGGTGAATTATAAGGTTGATACTGAAGGAATGCTAAGATTCAAGGGAAGAATTTGGGTTCCAGCAGTACCAGATATTAAAGAAGAAATCTTGACCAAAGCTCATAGCTCAAGATATTCGATACACCCGGGAAGTACGAAGATGTATCAAGATTTACGACGACACTTTTGATGGCCAAACATGAAAAGAGATGTCGCAGAATGTGTTGCGAAATGCTTGACATGTCAAAGAGTCAAGGCCGAGCATCAAAGACCAAACGGATTACTTAAACCGTTGGAAATACCAGAATGGAAGTGGGAACACATCACAATGGATTTTTTGGTGGGTCTTCTAACTACTCAGAAAGGATACGATGCGATTTGGGTGATAGTGGATAGATTAACGAAATCAGAACACTTTTTGCCAATAAAGATTAGATTTAATCTTGATAAGCTGGCAAAACTGTATGTTAAGGAGATCGTCTCAAGATATGGAGTTCCAATATCAATTGTATTAGACAGAGATCCGAGGTTCACATCAAACTTCTGGAAGAAACTACAAGAATGCATGGGAACACAGTTGAGAATGAGTACGACATATCATCCACAAACAGATGGCCAAAGTGAACGAACAATCCAGACGTTGGAAGATATGCTTAGAGAATGCATCATGGATTTCAAAGGGAGCTGGGATGAACATTTACCATTCGTGGAATTTTCCTACAACAACAGTTACCACACAAGCATCGGCATGCCGCCTTACGAAGCATTATACGGCAGGAAGTGTAGAACTCCACTATGCTGGGATGAATTCAGTGAACATTAACTATTAGGACCAGAACTAGTACAACAAACTGTTGAGGTTGTTAAACTCATCAGGACAAGATTGATAGCTGCTCAAGACAGACAGAAGAAGTATGTTGATCAACACAGACAAGATCGTGGATTCAATATAGGAAATTTGTGTTCTTAAAAGTTTCTCATTGGAAGGGGAAAATCAATTTTGGTAAAAAGGGAAAGCTAAGCCCGAGATTTATTGGACCTTTCGAGGTGCTGCGAAAAGTAGGAGAAGTGGCTTATGAGGTAGCTCTACCTCCAGAGTTGGAACACGTTCATAATAATTTTCATGTTTTTGTATTACGACTGTATAAACCCGATTACAAGCATGTGATAGAGTACGAACCTTTACAGTTCGATAAAGACTTGTCTTATGAAGAGGTTCCTATCCAGATAGTCGACAGGAAAGAACAAGTGCTCAGAAATAAGGCGATACCTTCTGTGAAGGTAATATGGAGGAACCAAAATATCGAAGAGGCTACGTGGGAACTCGAAGCTGAAATGATGAAGAATTACCCTGAGTTATTTGTTTAATATGTGTCTTCGATTCTGGGGACAGAATCTTTGTAAAGAGGGAAGAATGTGACAAATGATTTGTTTTAGTTGTGATTCTAGGGACAGAATCCTTGTAAGGAGGGAAGGATGTAACAATCCGAAAATTTAAATTATAATTTTAAATATTTATTGAATTATATAAATATTTAATTAACGCGTTTATTGTAGAATAAATATTTGTTTAATTTGATTTGATTTGATTATTTATTTTTTGAATAAATAATTAATGAGTTAAGAAAATTAATTATTATGAGATAATATTCTAATTCAATAATTAAGTTAGAGAGTTGATAGGGATTAAATTGATTATTATAATGTTCTTAATTTAATTTGGCAATAAAAGTGTGACAATAAACTATGCTAAAAATGAGTTATTAAAATAAATTAAAGAAGTTTAATTCAGTTTTTGCCAAACAAGGCTTAATGAATTTAAGTCTTTAATTTAAATATGTTTTACCGAACAAGGCATAAGGATTAATTGGTTAATTTTAAAGTAGTTAGCCAAACAAGCCTTATGGCTTTTGATTTTCAAAAATAAAAATAACTGATGTCAGTTATAGATATATTTATATTATATAATTAATACCTATATTATTATTTACGTTATAATTTTAGTACGTAAGATTAGAAGAGAAGAAAAAGTTGTAGAGAAAGAAAATTGAGAGAGAGTTGGGAGAAGGCTAGAGAATTTGAGAGAAAAATTGGGAAAGAGAAAACTTTCAAAGAATAGCCATCATCTTCTAAAACTAAGGTATCATCTTACTCTTTTATTTTTTTAAAAGTTATAATTTTATTCTCTTTCAAAATACTCTGTAAAATCTTTGTAGAGGTTGAATTATTTGTTATATATAGTTTTATATGATAAATTGGTGGTTAAAAAGTTGTTTGTATAAGTTTATTGATGAATTAATTCATGTTATGTATATATTTGTGAATAAAACCATATTACAGTGAATTGGTATGAATATATATGATTATGGCTTAGTTTAAAGTAAAACTGAGATTTAATTAGTTGTTTAACATATAATTTGACTATAGATTTTGAAAGAGGATGAAGAAACTAAAATATAGTATGTTGAATTAATTGTTTTCGTTGAAAGACAAAATCACAGTGATGATTTTCCCGAAACTTTCAAAAAGTGAAGTTTTAGCAAAAATAGTGAAAATTAAAGGTTGTAATCTTGATATTTATGTTGTTTAGGTGGTTATAAACGTGTTAGAAAACATTAGTTTTTGTTTCTATAAACATATTACACTTTGGATAGGTTGGTATGGTTGTTAGAAAGTAGTTTGTAGGCCTAATTTGGCTTTCTATAGTGTTCTAGATCACAAAATAGCAAAAACGGAGAAGGGACCCCCGTCTCAAATGTGCCCCCAATACAAAAACCTCCCTTCGGTGGGGGGAGGTAGTCTTTCTAGCCAAATTTTGGAAAAAAACTAACCGGACACGGTTTATTAAAATGAGCATAACATTTGAAAGTATTATGAATACAAGCCAATCATGTATGATGATAAAACATATACTGTGTAATCAATCTTATTTATTTATTAATAAAAGAATTATTTATTAAAGGCATTTATTATCTACATGGTGTTGTTTTAATAATATGTGATAAACCCATAGTTTTAAGCAACGCTTTTAGAATAATGATGATGATCATTCTAATGAGATCTAAATTCTTAGAAAGCTTAAAACTAAAATAGTTCCCAATCATTGGATTACTAAATTGGGGATTAGTGAATCCAGGATAGATTGGTACATACGTTCTTTGCTCATTGGATGAGGATGATTGATCTCATGATCATTTGTGTGGAGACACTAAAGCAAGTATGTAGGTGCTTATTAGGGAATTCAACGAAGCATTGACTCACTAAGGAATACCTAATGGAGTTTTACTTTTCGTCAATAGGAATTCTGTAGTGATAGTAAGACAAATGATCTTAGACTTGAGATCATCATAGTATCTTATATATAATGAATTACACTTTGACTTATTCCTTAAGACTCTTAGAGTATATCAAAGGGTATGCTTAGGTGTAATAAGTTATATATGAAGATAATGAATGATCAATAAAGAATCTACCACTTCTAGTAAAAGGAGAAATGTCCTATGTGATTCGATAAATGACAACCCGTGAATCCTTGGTTAAGGTGGAATGAAATTAGAAAGTAGTTTCTAATTTGCATTCATTAGGAGTTGTTCATTTAGGAATCGAAATACATATAATTAAATACAATAAGACTTGACAAAGAATTCCAATGTCTTATATTTAATTGGGACATCAGTATGGTGGAAGGATTGAATCAGACGGTAACTATTTACTCAAAGGTTCTTTTATGATTAATGTTGAAATCTATATTATCCGGAAAGTCGTTGATCGCTAGGGAGGCTTATCCCCATTGTAGAATAAATATTATTTATTTAAATAAATTATTTATTTAATTTATTTATTTAAATGAGATTAGAATTGTTCTAATTGATTTATTCATAACCTAGGTTTAATATGGAGAACCTAAAGGGTCACACCATAAAAGGAAGAATAATTATTTAGGAAGTTAATGGCATAATTGTAATAATATGTTAAGTATATTTAATTTAATCTATGGTGATAGAATAAATTAAATAGCTTAATATTTATTATTTAATATTTTAGAAATATTAAATATAAATTAATAAGAGAGAGTCTTATTAATATTATTATAATTATTATTATTTTAATTTCTAAAAGGTTTATTAATTAATTTAATATAAGTATTTCATTTATTCCTAATTGGATTAGGAAGGAAAATTAGTTAAAGGAGTTTAATTAATTACCCTAATAGGATTAGGAGCCCATTTAATTAAAGAGTTTAATTAAATAAATAATACCTTATTTTAATTAAAATAGGTTACATGATATCTTTATAAGAGGAGTCTTATACCGGATATCATATATACGTAATTTCTAGAGTTGGAGAAAGACGCCCTTTTCTTATCTGTAAAGGAAAAACTAGGGTTTGAGCCAATATCCCTTCTTCTTGAAATATTCCTCTTCCTTGGTGGATCACCTATAGAGGCCATATACTAGGGTGGCTTACATTGATCAAAGGAAGGAATCTACCCGGAGATTCAAGGAGATCGCGGAGAAGTAGGAGGTGAACTCGTACCTGAGGAAGCTCGTTTCTACAAGGGTATGATTTCATAATTTCTTATTCTTCGTTTAATTAATAATATGCATAAAGGATGATCCGGGTAATTGGTTTGTGAAAAATTTTAAAATCTAATTTTATTTCGCTTCCGCTATATTTTTTGCAATTTGATTGCTACTTTGATTTTCACAAAACCTAACAGTGGTATCAGAGCCAAACTTTATGCGAATTATTAATTATTTTGATTTTATATATGTATGGGTATGTATTTAGAATAATTTATTGGGCATAATTTGTTGTATAAAATTATTATTTTATTAAAAAAAAAAAAAACCGACTGGACGGAGTGGAGTTACAAATGTGGTCATTGTTATATCATATAAACATGGTAATCAATTTTTTTTTGAATGGCATGATCACCGTACGTTTTTGTTGCGGTAATGAATAGCAAAATCCCTTGAAGTTATATATTATATATATAACATGCTGGTCCACGTGGTGTTTTTTTTTGTCCAGGATATTAAAGCATTTTTTTAAGGGGCCCGTGGTCATTATCTTATATATATATATATATATATATATATATAATATTATTAGCAATATTGCAAAGCAAGGTCCCACCATTTAGTAATAAAGTAGGATTTTTATTATATATATATATATATAATTATATATATATATATATTAATCTTAATAATTTTATAATTAAAATAAAAGAGTTTATTTTAATCTTGAAATTGGATTTCATGCAACATAAAATTGCCCATTAAATGATACTCATATATATATGGAATGATTTTATTTATTGATACATATGATGATATGTATGATAATAAATGGGATTGATTATGGACAATTTGACCAATATGATTGGATTTATTTTAGTTGGATGTTTGAATGAATGGGTTTTATTAAATGGGGGTCTCTGCGTACTGCCTTTTCTCGATTTTCTTCTTGATGTAAATTCTATCTCTCTCCTATGTACTTCCCTCGATCAGCCGATCAAGGTTTCTATCTAAATTAAATAGTTTAATGTAATAGATTAGCTAGATTTTTTTTGAAGAACCCAGGAGATCAAGGAGCGCTTGAAGACCCGTTTGTAATGGAGCAGGGTTTAAATGTGATAGTTATATTTAAATGTTTATTCTTTGCACCTAGGGTTTGACCTTTTGGTTCACTTGGTGGCTTTAGTGAACCAAACTAGAATAAAAGTCCATAATCATTAAGGGTAGAATATAGTATTCTATATGTGCATGCTAGTATTATATATATATTATATATTATGCAAACATGCTTCGCATGTTTAATAATATGACGCGTATTTTATATATATATTTGCATTGCGTATGCGCTAAACAAGATGAGACAAATAATAACAAATCCTCAAAGTTTTTATTATTAAGTCTTAAGCGCTCAAAGATATTTAGAATATCGAACGTCAGCTTTTACAGCATGATAAAATTAATAGAGTATTAAATATTTAATATGAGTTTGTTGTGTCACCACAAGGCAAGTATTAAGTATTTAAGATGTTAATTTATCACATTTGATGCTTATAAAGAAAATTGAACAATATTGTTTTGTTGTGTCACCACAAGGGCGATATTTTTTCTTTTTGAATATATGGAAGTGCTAGGTTGGACTTAACTTAGATAATTTTGATTGAATGTGCCACCACTTGATCAAAATAATCTAAGAGGCAAAACATAAGGAGTTACATGTTGATGTAATTGACAAGGAGTTGTCACCTATTTATTTATATATAGTTTGTTGTGTCACCACAAGGCTATATATATTTGAAATGGGATCCTTATTCTCACTAGCAAAACTTTAATTAGATTTTCTTTGAACTATATAAATGAGGGTAATATAGTTTGAAGAAAATAGTGGGAGATACCAATATAAAATAAGACCTAATTTATTTTGGTAATTAATTAAATGAATGTTTGCTAAAATATTGTCTTTTTACATGCGTAATTTTGAAAATGTCACATTCACTAATTTCACTGCAGAGCATACTTGATGCTAACAAACCAATAGGGACCGAACTACACCGGATTTGGTTAAGGATTCTCGAGAATTGTTCTCACTTCTTTGAAAAGATTTCTTATGTCCTAAATTCACTGCGCACTGCAAAAAGTTGCGAGACAAACCTCGAGGAAGAGATTGCTACTTTTAAGCAAGTGGCAAGATGATGCATCCGTGGCTCAACGCATCATGCTCGCATCCACGAGTAACGAGCTTGTTGTCAAGATGAAAACATGGATGCTCCTACTATGCTATCGCACCTGGAGAGTTGTATGGTGAGCAAAGTAGATCGCTAGATATGAAATATCTAAGGAGCTCTTAGATCTCGGATGACCGAGGGCACTACTGGTTGAGACTCATGTCCTAAAGATGATCAACTGATTGAACGTCTTGGGCGACTTGGGTTCATCATGGATGGAGAGTTGAGTCAAGATTTAGTCTTGCATACTACCTCGGACACCTTCTCACAATTTGTTGTGAATTTTCACATGAATAAGTTGGATGTCGACACGAATTACTTAACATGTTGAAAAAATCGTCAAGGTCACTTCCCATCCAAGAAGAACCATGTCTTCTTGGTGGATGATTCTTCCAAGAAAAGGAAAAGGCCCAAGGTATCTTATGAAAAGAAGAAATCCAAGAAGGCTAAAGGAAAAGCGAAAGTGAAGGATCAAAGAAACGATCCAATTAGCAAAGGAATTTGCTTCCATTGCAATAAGCTAGGGTCATGGAAGAGGAACCGCAAGGATTATCTCATGAATCAAAAGCGTAAGAAGCTTGGAGAAGCTTCAATCCTAATCAAGGTTTGTTTATGATTGAAATTAATTTTTCCGAAAGTCAATCTTCTACTTGGGTATTGGATACCTGGATGTGGTTCTCACATATGTAATAATATGCAGGACCGGGTCGTAAGTAGAAAGTCGAAAGCAAGGATGAGGTCGTCCTACGAGTGGGAAATGGAGCAAAGGTTCTTTGCATTAATGTAGGGACTTATTGTTTAACCTTCGCTTACAGGCAAGTTCATTAATTTAAATAATTGTTATTTTGTTCCAAATATCATTAGAAACATTATTTCTATCTCTCGTATTGGATATGGATGGTTTTAATATTATAATAAAGAACAACGGTTGTTCTATTTATAATGATAATGTTTTATATGGTGTTGGTAATTTATGAAATGGACTTTATATACTTGACTTGCATGAAAATATATTTCAAATTGAACAAACTAAGAAAAGGAAAAGAGATGATGTTAATTATACCTTCATGTGGCAATGTAGACTTGATTCATATTAATGAAACAAGATTATCCAAGTTTCATAAAGATGGGCTCCTAGAGCTATCTCGATTATGAATCATATCCAACCTCGTGAATCTTGTCTCATGGGTAAAATGACTAAATCTCCTTTTTAGTGGAAAAGGAGAAAGAGTTACTGAGTTGTTAGCGTTGGTACACATGTATGTATGTGGACCTATGACAACAACCGCACGAGGAGGGTATTCTTATTTTATTACATTCACCGAGCGACCACTCAAGATTTGGATATGTGTATTTAATGAAATATAAATGAATCATTTGAAAAGTTCAAAGAGTTCGTAAGTGAAGTTGAGAAGCAAACTGGTAAAGAGTATTAAGATTCTTCGATCCGATCGAGGAGGAGAATACTTAAGTGGTGAGTTTCTCAATTGTCTCAAAGAAAATGGTATAATCTCACAATGGACTCCACCGTGGACGCCACGGATGAATGGTGTATTCGAAAGGAGAAATCGAACATTGTTGGACATGGTTCGATCTATGATGAACTTTACCGACCTTCCAGTTTCTTCGGGGATATGCCTAGAAATCAATTTGCATACCTACTTAACAAGGTACCTACAAAATCCGTCCCCAAGACCCCATATGAGTTATGGATGGGGAGGAAACCAAATCTTAAGCATGTTAAGACTTGAGGTTGTCTAAACTTATGTCAAAAAGTTTGAAAACGATAAGCTGCAGACTAGATCCGACAAATGTATTTGTGGGATATCAGTAAGACCCGAATTTTATGAAATAAAAGTATTCAATTTTTCTATTCAAGAATTGGTTAAATTGATAAAAGTTAAAGTTAAGGTGATATATGAATTTTTCTTTTCAAAATACGCAAGGGGGTATAAAGTATTCATTATTGTTTTGAATATTCGTTTGGTCGTGGAATATTCTTTCCGCTTGGGAATATTAAATGACGACGGTAGCAAACTATTTGTGGGCCCCATAATGTAATAACCGCTTGATGAAGAAAACGACAAAACTAAGTTTTTATAAATAACTCACAGAATTGTTACAAGTAACATCGTTGGAATACCCTATTGGTAAAGTAAAGTAATACGCGTTGTTGCACAAGAAAGATTTACCAGATTACAGATAAAGATTTTTTCAATTATTGATTCTTACATGAGAAGGCACTACTCAATAATTGTTACATAAGAATTATCGCTCAATATTTTATTTTATTGATTCAATAATTGCGTGTTGATATTTTATATTATTGTTGTTCAATAATTATCATCGACAAAGATTCCATTATCGATCAATAATTCATATTATTTGAATAATATTATTAGATAACATTATTGGCAATGTCTAGAAAGTTTCATCAAGGAGAGGTTTGGTCACCTAATCGCGCCAAGAAGGAGAAATCCTTATTGAAAGCCCCTCTTCCTGAGGAGCACCGTCATTATTATTGTGATTCTATAATGTTATTTATGAATAATTAATTATTGATTTATATGACAATGAAATATTTATTTGATGTGGATATAAATGATGGATTTATTTATGTGGTTATAAATGAAGGAATTAATGTTGAGGTATTTTATCAAGATTTTGTTCGGATTGGAGGTATTAAAAGATCAAATCGTTGTTCTTACATACTTTATTATGTGAGTTATAATTTTTAATCTAAAAACCGTTAGATCGTTGGGATTTTTGGATATGTTATACATATATAAGTTGAGTATATGTTCACAAATTTTGAACCGTTAAAATGAGCGTATAATTTGTTATGAATTTTAAGAGGTGACTGATTCGTAAATTAGGTTATAAATGATTTTGGTGGAAAATTTAGAATTGGTGGGCCCCACTTTTGGTTGGTGAGAAATGTGCTCAATTGAATTTTCAAATGTGGTGGGTGAGAATAGTAGAAAGGTAAAGCCATCAAAGTTGCAGTCAAGTCCGCTTTACTGCGGCTAACATTTTCCTATAAATAGAGGGCTGTTAGAATTGAAAATCACACCGTAAACAAAGTTTTCTCTCTTTTTCTCTATATTATCGAGCGTATTTTGTGAGTATTTAGATACTTTGAGAGTCATTATTCAAGACAAGTTTCATCAAAACATCACTTATGCGACCTTTCTTTCCGATGTAATCGATTCTTTCGAGGTAAGGGATGTTATTTTCTTCTCAAATGATATTAATTCTTCAATATCATTACTTTCAAATATTGGTTGGTACTTTTTATCAAATTTGGAACTTTTTCATGCTAGGGGTTACTATTCATGAGTTACTATTCACGAAGTTACTATTCATGAGTTACTATTCACGAGTTACTATTCACTTAGTACTATTCATGAAGCGTGAAGATGTTTTTTTTGTGGAATTTCTATCTTTTGGTGTCGGTTACTATTCACGATACTCAAGACTATTCACGATATACCAAGACTATTCACTTAATATACAAGACTATTCAATCATAAAAATAAAAATTTTTCTTTTCGTCTAAAATATCTATTCGGATACTAGCTTTGATTGTATCCATGTTTTGATCATTCTTGAATTTTACACCACTATGATTATTTTGAGGTATTTTTGGACGTGGATAAAACCAAAGCAAAGATGAATGATTTCAAGAATATCTTTGGCATGTAGTGCAAAAGATGAACAGTGTTTAAATGAACATGATCTGTTGTTGAATATCTTTGCCAGATTTGAGTGCAAAGATGAATTATTGATGAAATATTTTTGCTCAGAATGCAAAGATGACACTGTTGTTAAATATCTTACCAGTAGTGCAAAGATGAATTATTGATGAATATCTTTTGCTCAGTAATGCAAAGATGACTGTTGTTGAATATCTTTAAATTTGTAGTGCAAAGATGAATTATTGATGAATATCTTTTCGCTCAGAATGCAAAGATGACCCGTTGTTGAATATCTTTAGCTCAGTAGGTAAAAGATGAATTATTGATGAATATCTTCGGCAGAATGCAAAGATGACCCGTTGTTGAATATCTTTAGCTTCAGAAAGTGCAAAGATGAATTATTGATGAATATCTTTGGCTTGTAATGCAAAGATGACCCGTTGTTGAATATCTTTGCTCAGTAGTGTAAAGATGAACTGTTGATGAATATCTTTCGCTCGTGGTGCAAAGATGAATTTATTAGTATGATTATGAACAGAACCGTGATTTGGTATAACCATGATCTTTGATGTTTCGTAAAGACAAGTGATGAAAATTATCTTTGTCTTGGATGAGGAAAGGAATTTAGAACTACAATTACGATTATGAAAGTATACACACGTGATTGTGGGATGAGAATTGTTGATTGATGTTACAGGATAAAACATTGTTGGTGGATTTTTAACACGGAGAAGACAATAGACTTTATAGTCTATTCGACTCTCCTAATGGATCGCTTCATTCGCCGCAACTATGGTTGAAAAGTTTTATCATCTACCATATGTTCTAAATCTCCGATGACATCGATGAAGACTATTGATAATTTATTTATCTTTAGTCATAATATTTTTTATCGAGCTAGTCAGGCTCACCCTTTTGTTTCACAATTCCTTCGTGTAATAAAAGTGTAATGGGTCGAGCTGGGATAGCGAGGAACAGAGCGGTGGTCTATAGATGTTGAGGGTGAGGTGAATTTAACTTGGAAGGTGTTTTGTCACTATCATACAAGATGTCCAATGACATACAACCTCGTGTTATCATAAGACATAGTTGTGCTCATCCACTACGAGTATATTTACAAGCACTACCTATATAATCTTGGTGTTTGTTTGGAGTATAATACCCAATTAGAGACAAGTGGAGGTAATGAAATGTCAAGAGAAGACTCACCATTGGGAAGAATATGATAGTAATCTTCTCGTTTTTCTTTTGGGGTTTATTGGTCAACAAGGATAATTTCTGTGGGCCATATGATATCTACCATAACCTAAAAGCATGGCCTCCCCATATGAAGGTTTCCTGAGCACTTCCCAAAGATTCTAATTTCTAAAACAGCTTTTTGACTATACCTTTATGTAAGGTGTCATTGTGACGCTACAGCTTGGTATATATTTGTATCCAAACTCACAAAGATATGTGTTGTTGTATTTTGCACGACAATTGTTGTAATAAAGTTGTAGTTGTTTTTCGCACCATGTATTTGACGCACTCGTAATAGGTTGGATGGAATGGACCTATTTTGGGGTTGTTACATTTGGTATCGAGCTTAGGGATATGATCTCGGTGAGATGGGGAATAGAACCAGGGGAGAGATGAGTAAATCCTTCCGCTAAAGGTGTCCTACCTAAGCTTATTTGTTGGTCACCATAATATCGAGATATTACGTGATATGTTAATTTGCTCAATTAACCTTTGTTTTGAAGTCGTATTCTAGAATGATATCTGAAATACGTGAGATGAGCAATGGAGAAATCATGATGATGGGAAGATGGAGTTTCGAAATGAAAGCAAGGTATTCTCAACTTTTGAAATACTGTGCACGTAAATTTCGAGGACTAAATTTCATAAGGAGGGAGATCAGAAGACCCCGAATTTTATGAAATAAAAGTATTCAATTTTTCTATTCAAGAATTGGTTAAATTGATAAATGTTAAAGTTAAGGGTGATATATGAATTTTTTTTCAAAATAACGCAAGGGGTATAAAGTATTCATTATTGTTGCTTCGGGAATATTCGTTTTGGTCGTGGAATATTCTTTCCGCTTTGGGAATATTACGATTTACCACAGCCTATTCAGGGGCCCCATAATGTAATAAACCGCTCGGATGAAGAAAACGACAAAACTAAGTTTTTATAAATAACTACAGTAATTGTTACCGTTAACATCGTTGGAATACCCGGTTGGTAAAGTAAAGTAATACGCGTTGTCCGCACAAGAAGCACACCAGATTAAGACAAGATTTTTTCAATTATTGATTCTTACGTGAGAAGGCACTACTCAATAATTGTTACAAGAATTACCTGCTCAATATTTTATTTTATTGATTCAATAATCATTGTGTTGATATTTTATATTATTGTTGTTCAATAATTATCATCGCATAAAGATTCCATTATCGATCAATAATTCATATTATTTGAATAATATTATTAGATAACATTATTGGCAATGTCTAGAAAGTTCTCGTCAAGGAGAGGTTTGGTCACCTAATTGGCGCCCCAAGAAAGGAGAAATCCTTATGGAAAGCCCTCTTTCCTGGAACCGCCTCGTTGTCATTATTGTGATTCTATAATGTTATTTATGAATAATTAATTATCGATTTATATGACAATGAAATATTTATTTGATGTGGATATAAATGATGGATTTATTTATGTGGTTATAAATGAAGGAATTAATGTTGAGGTATTTTATCAAGATTTTTTGGATCGAGGTATTAAAAGATCAAATCGTTGTTCTTACGCCTTTATTATGTGAGTTATAATTTTTAATCCTAACCGTTAGATCGTTGGGATTTTTGGATATGTTATACATATATAAGTTGAGTATATGTTCACAAATTTTGAACCGTTAAAATGAGCGATAATTTGTTATGAATTTTAAGAGGTGGTGATTCGTAAATTAGGTTATAAATGATTTTGGTGGAAAATTCTAGAATTGGTGGGCCCCACTTTTGGTTGGTGAGAAATGTGCTCAATTGAATTTTCAAATGTGGTGGGTGAGAATAGTAGCAGGTAAAGCCATCAGGTTGCAGGTCAAGTCTGCTTCGGCGGGCTAACATTTTCCTATAAATAGAGGGCTAAGTTAGAATTGAAAATCACACCAGAAACAAAGTTTTCTCTCTTTCTCTCTCTATATTATCGAAGCGTATTTTGTGAGTATTTAGATACTTTGAGAGTTGTTGTTCAAGACAAGTTTCATTCAAAGATCACTTACGACCTTCTTTCAAGATGTCTCGATTCTTTGAGGTAAGGGATGTTATTTTCTTCTCAAATGATATTAATTCTTCAATATCATTACTTTGAAATATTGGTTGGTACTTTTTATCAAATTTGGAACTTTTTCATGTTGGGGTTATTATTCATGAGTTACTATTCACGAAGTTACTATTCATGAGTTACTATTCACGAGTTACTATTCACTTAGTAGTACTATTCATGAAGCGTGAAGATGTTTTTTTGTGGAATTTCTATCTTTTGGTGTCGAAGTTACTATTCACGATACAAGACTATTCACGATACTCAAGACTATTCAATTAAATACAAGATTATTCAATCTGAAAAAATAAAAATTTTCTTTTCGCCTAAAATATCTATTCGGATACTAGCTTTGATTGTATCCATGTTTTGATTATTCTTGAATTTTACACCACTATGATTATTTTTGAGGTATTTTTGGACGTGGATAAAACCAATGCAAAGATGAATGATTTTCAAGAATATTTTTGGCATGTAGCAAAGATGAACAGTGTTTAAATGAACATGATCCGTTGTTGTTGAATATCTTTATTTAAGAAGGCAAAGATGAATTATCGATGAATATCTTTTGCTCGTAATGCAAAGATGACGTTGTTAAATATCTTTAGGTTGTAGTGAAAAGATGAATTATTGATGAATATCTTTTCTCGGTAATGCAAAGATGACCTTGTTGTTGAATATCTTTTACTCGTGAAGTGCAAAAGATGAATTATTGATGAATATCTTTCGCTTCAAAATGCAAAGATGACCGTTGTTGAATATCTTTAGCAGAGTAGTGCAAAGATGAATTATTGATGAATATCTTTGGCTTCAGAATGCAAAGATGACCCGTTGTTGAATATCTTTATTTGAAAGCAAAAGATGAATTATTGATGAATATCTTCTTTCAGAATGCAAAGATGACCCGTTGTTGAATATCTTTAGTTTCAGAAAGTGTAAAGATGAACTGTTGATGAATATCTTTGCCTCGTGGTGCAAAGATGAATTTATTAGTATGATTATGAATGCAGAACTGTGGATTTGGTATAACCATGATCTTTGATGTTTCGTGTAAAGACAAGTGATGAAAATTATCTTTGTCTTCGATGAGGAAAGGAATTTAGAACTACAATTACGATTATGAAGTTATACACGTGATTGTGGATGGAATTGTTGATTGATGTTACGGTGGATAAAACATTGTTGGTGGATTTTAACATGGAGAAGACAATAGACTTTATAGTCTATTCGACTCTCCTAATGGATCGCTTCATTCCACCGCAACTATGGTTGAAAAGTTTTATCATCTACCATATGTTCTAAAATCGATTTATTATCGATGAAGACTATTGATAATTTATTTATCTTTAGTCATAATATTTTTTTATCGAGCTAGTTGTTTCACCCTTTGTTTCACAATTCCTTTCGTGTAATAAAAGTGTAGTTGGGTCGAAACGGGGATAGCGAGGGAATAGAGTGGTGGTCTATAGATGTTGAGGGTGAGGTGAATTTAACTTGGAAGGGTGTTTTGTCACTATCATACAAGATGTCCAATGACATACAACCTCGTGTTATCATAAGACATAGTTGTGCTCATCCACTTCACTTGAGTATATTTACAAGCACTACCTATATAATCTTCGTGTTTGTTTGGAGTACAATACCCAATTAGAGACAGTGGAGGTAATGAAATGTCAAGAGAAGACTCACCATTGGGAAGAATATGATAGTAATCTTCTCGTTTTTCTTTGGGGTTTATTGGGTCAACCAAGGATAATTCTGTGGCCATATGATATCTACCATAACCCAAAAGCATGGCCTCCCATGTATGAAGGTTTCTTGAGCACTTCCCAAAGATTCTAATTTCTAAAACAGCTTTTTGACTATACCTTTATGTAAGGTGTCATTGTGACGTGCTTTCTACTTGGTATATATTTGTATCCAAACTCACAAAGATATGTGTTGTTGTATTTTGCCACGACAATTGTTGTAATAAAGTTGTAGTTGTTTTTACAGACCATGTATTTGACGACTCGTAATAGGTTGGATGGAATGGACCTATTTTGGGGTTGTTACTGATATCCTAAAGAAACATCGGTATTATTTCTATCATCCAACCGATCAAAAGGTGTTTGTTATGAAATATCTTGCGCTTCTTGGAAAAGGAGTTTATCCTTGAAGGGTCGATTGGGAGTAAGATATATCTTGAAGAGGTTCAAGAACCACAAAATACTACAGATCAAAGTGAGGTACCTAACCAAGTAGAGATTCTTACGTACCACACCCTATTCAGAATCGGAAGAGTACCAAAGATGCCAGACGGTATGGACTTGTCATAGAAGATGACAATGAGGTACATCATAGATGATGATGATCCATTGAATTACTTAACAAAGCTATGAGTAGTAAAGACTCGGAGAAGTGGCAAGAAGCCATGAAATCCGAGATGGACTCCATGTATGAGAACCAAGTATGGACTTTGGTCTCACCACCAAGGCATTAAACCTATTGGGTGTAAATGGGTCTTTTAAAGAAAGACCTGGAGCAGACGGCAAGGTAGAGACCTATAAGGCCCGATTGGTTGCAAAAAGGTTTCAAACAAAGACAAGGAGTTGACTATGGACGAAACCTTCTCACCAAGAGCAATGCTCAAGTCTATTCGGATTTTTCTTGCGATTGCGACTTACCGTGACTCACGTAAATCTGGCGGATGGACGTGAAAGCGGCCTTCCTCAATGGGAAACTTGAGGAGGATGTGTATATGACACAACCGAGGGATTTGTTTCAAAGGTTGGAATAAATCAAGTCCGTAAGCTACAACGATCCATTTATGGATTAAAGCAAGCTTCTCGTGGGTGGAACATCCGTTTTAATGAGACAATCAAAAGTTTGATTTTATCAAAATGAGGATGAACCATATGTGTACAAGAAGGTTAGTGGGGCTGACTGTTTCATTCCTTGTATTATATGTTGATGATATATTACCGATAGGGAATGACATTCTTATGCCGCAATCAATTAAAATCAAGTTATCTAAACACTTCTCCATGAAGGACTTGGGAGAAACATCCTATATTTTGGGGATAAAGATCTATAGAGATAGATCTAATAGGATGCTTGGCTTGTCCTAAGGAACGACATTGACTTGATGCTAAAAAGGTTTAGCATGGAAGATTCCAAAGAGGTCTCATGCCGATGAGCCATGGAATGCATCTCTCCAAGAAACAAGCCCCAAAGACACACGAGAGAGAAAGCAGGTATGAGTAAGATTCCTTATGCTTCAAAGAATAGGATCTATCATGTACGGTATGATATGTACTAGACCAGATGTCGCTCATGCACTTAGTGTAACAAGCAGATTACCGGTCGAATCAAGAGAAGAACAATGGAAGGCAGTGAAAAATATCCTAAAGTACTTAAGAAGAACTAAGGATGTATTTCTTGTCTACGGTGGGTCTGAATTAAAACTAGAAGGCTTCACAGACTCAAGTTTTCAAATAGACCAAGAAGACGAAGAAATCCATTTCGGGGTATGTGTTTACCTTAAGCGGTGGCGCAGTTGAGTTGGAAAAGTTCCAAGCAAAGAAATGACGATTCTTTGATTCAGTTGATGATGAGGCAGAGTACATAACCGCAAGTGAAGGCGCAAAGGAAGTCATTTGGATGAAGAAGTTCATTACCGAACTTGGTGTGGTTCCTAGCATTAAAGGACGGTGCCTTTTATTCGCGGACAACACTTTGGAGTCATTGCATGAAGCAAGCTAAGGAACCCAGTCTCATCGTAAATCCAAACACCGTCATGCATGATTTCATTTGATCGAGAGATCATTGAAAGAGAGACGCCACAGGAGCGTGTGGACTCTCAAGACAATATTGCAGATCCATTTACTAAAGCGTTAACACAACCGCAGTTTGATCGTCACTTAGAGAAGATGGGTATGAGATACCACGACGATTGGCTTTAGTACAAGTGGGAGATTGAAAGTATTATGCATACAAGCCAATCATGTATGATGATAAAGCATATACTGTGTAATCAATCTTATTTATTTATTAATAAAAGAATTATTTATTAAAGGCATTTATTATCTACATGGTGTTATTTTAATAATATGTGATAAACCCATAGTTTTAAGCAACGCTTTTAGAATAATGATGATGATCATTCTAATGAGATCTAAATTCTTAGAAAGCTTAAAACTAAAATAGTTCCCAATCATTGGATTACTAAATTGGGGATTAGTGAATCCGGATAGATTGGTACATACGTTGCTTGCTCATTGGATGAGGATGATTGATCTCATGATCATTTGTGTGGAGACACTAAAAAGCAAGTATGTAGGTGCTTATTAGAGAATAAGTTCCTTTGAGCGTGACTCGCTAAGGAATACCTAATGGAGTTTTACTTACCGTCAATAGGAATTTCAGTAGTGATAGTAGTACAAATGATCTTAGACTTGAGATCATCATAGTATCTTATATATAATGAATTACACTTTGACTTATTCCTTAAGACTCTTAGAGTATATCAAAGGGTATGCTTGGGTGTAATAAGTTATATATGAAGATAATGAATGATCAATAAAGAATCTACCACTTCTAGTAAAAGGAGAAATGTCCTATGTGATTCGATAAATGACAACCTAGGAATCCTTGGGCAAGGTGGAATGAAATTAGAAAGTAGTTTCTAATTTGCATTCATTAGGAGTTGTTCATTTAAGAATCGAAATACATATAATTAAATACAATAAGACTTGACAGTAATTCCATGTCTTAAATTTAATTGGGACATTGTATGGTGGATGGATTGAATTGTACGGTAACTATTTACTCAAAGGTTCTTTTATGATTAATGTTGAAATCTATATTATCCGGAAAGTCGTTGATCGCTTGGGAGGCTTATCCCATTGTAGAATAAATATTATTTATTTAAATAAATTATTTGTTTAATTTATTTATTTAAATGAGATTAGAATTGTTCTAATTGATTTATTCACAACCGATTTTATGGAGAACCTAAAGGGTCACACCATAAAAGGAAGAATAATTATTTAGGAAGTTAATGGCATAATTGTAATAATATGTTAAGTATATTTAATTTAATCTATGGTGATAGAATAAATTAAATAGCTTAATATTTATTATTTAATATTTTAGAAATATTAAATATAAATTAATAAAAGGAGTCTTATTAATATTATTATAATTATTATTATTTTAATTTCTAAAAGGTTTAAGAATTAATTTAATATAAGTACTCTCATTTATTCCTAATTGGATTAGGAAGGAAAATTAGTTAAAGGAGTTTAATTAATTACCCCTAATAGGATTAGGGAGCCCATTTAATTAAAAGAGTTTAATTAAATAAATAATACCTTATTTTAATTAAAATAGGGTTACATGATATCTTTATAAGAGGAGTCTTATACCAGATATCATATATACGTAATTCCTAGAGTTGGAGAGTACGCCTCCCTTTTCTTATACAGATAGGAAAAACTAGGGTTTGAGCCAATATCCCTTCTTCTTGAAATATTCCTCTTCCTTGGTGGATCACCTATAGAGGCCATACACTAGGGTGGCTTACATTGATCAAAGGAAGGAATCTACCGGAGATTCAAGGAGATCATGAGAAGTAGGAGGTGAACTCGTGCACTGATGAAGCTTCGTTTTACAAGGGTATGATTTCATAATTTCTTATTCTTCGTTTAATTAATAATATGCATAAAGGATGATCCGGGTAATTGGTTTGTGAAAAATTTTAAAATCTGATTTTATTTCGCTTCCGCTATATTTTTTGCAATTTGATTGCTACTTTGATTTTCACAAAACCTAACAACATTTTCATACGAACTCCAATTGATGCGATTCAAGATGATTCAGAATGAGGACGAATAGGTCTATAACTTTTATTCTTTAAGTATTTCAATTTGAAATTGTTATGAAGGGTTAAAATGGCCATATTTAGGACTATTGTGTATTTGGAGGCAATCGGAGGGCGTCGGAATGCGCGAATGCAAGTGTAATCCTTTGTGTATTAGTATAACCTAATGATAACATGTTGGAAATGTAATTGGATGTGTATCAAGTTGTTAATGTGTATATGGTGCAATACCATGATCATTTAAGTAGTTTTAATAAAGCTAAAATGTGTTGCTCATGAAAAGATGTGATGTTGTTTAAACTAAAACTTAGTTAGTGAGCTATATTAAAAGTGAGAAAGAAACTCATGAAGCTAATATTAGTGTAACTAATGTATATTGTCAATACATATGGTATGTATAGGACTTGTGGTGAACGTGAGTAATGATTGTTTAACCTACACACGAGGCAAGTTTTCCTAACTCTAAGCTTTCTTTGTGCAAGTTTCTTAACCCTAATTATATCATGTAAGCTCCTAAAACTTATCTTGATATTGAGCCAATCTTTAACTTGTTATTTA
This sequence comes from Panax quinquefolius, assembly GCA_020205615.1. Lineage (NCBI taxonomy): Eukaryota > Viridiplantae > Streptophyta > Magnoliopsida > Apiales > Araliaceae > Panax > Panax quinquefolius. The sequence continues at coordinate 48,073,317 of CM035161.1, forward strand.
GCATGCAAATTTTTACATTCTGATACACTAATGTTGAGAAAGTTTTATCGTTCAACTTACTATTTGTTATGTATGCTTAAGACTCAACTTTAAATAAGGTTTTAACCTTAGCTTAACATTGTTCAAGAAAGGTATGTTATGTTATTCAATACTTATGCTCTTAGATTACTCCTAAAGCATGACCTTAATATACAATGTCGATTCACTTATAATTTATTCCATAGCACATTGTTACTACACTTTATTCAACTAATCCTTAGTTAATGTTCGTTAAACCTAAATTACCTTGAAACTTATCCAAACCAAACTTACTTTAGTGCGAACTTGTATTCTAAATACTGAGATGAACAACCCTACTACAGGGGATAATTTACGCATAGCGTTGAAATGTTTGTGCACAATACATTGTACGAAAGGCTGATCCCCCTAAGTACGAGGAGTCCTTATAGTCTTACGACTGTTAAAGTTTAAGTTGAAAGAATACTTATAACTATGGACATAGTTCTAGGTCTTTTGACCCTCAGTTATATATTTCAGATTTTGTTCCTGATTATTATTATTGATGAAATACCTTATTCATTTTCTATTGAGCCTATTCATTTGGAAATTGATATGATATTTATTCATTGTCATTTTAAGTGAGCTTTGTTTGCTCACTCTTGCTTATATAAACATTACAACTAAAGTTGAGAAGGTTGATGAACCTACAACCAGTAGAGGGAAAGGGAAGATAAGCAAGTTTTGAAGACTTGTAAAACTGTTGACTATTATATTGTTGAACTTTATTTTAATTTGATGACGTATTTATTTAATTTTTTGCATATGATGTTTGTAATTAAAGGTTAGATAACCTGAGAGATTTTGTTGGATTTATTGATGTAACCCTTTAATGGGAAGGTTTATTATTAAACTTTATTTTGTTTAGGTAGTTATATATGCATGTTTTTATCAAGTGAACACCAAATCTGGTGGAAATGAAGTACTTGGATTTGGGGGTGTCACATTCATAATTTCCAAAAACATAATAAGGATAATATCTTTGCTATCAACATCCATTTTCCTGAACTAAAAAAATTTCAGGATTACATCCTTATACTACCCCTTTATTAATCTCAAAATAAGGGATTTACAATTTATTTATTCACATACTTGATCGCATATTATTATTATTATTTTTCCTATCTCGGCATATTAAGACGTCGAGAGGCTTCTCTACGTTCTTCCTCTATAATACGATATGTCGTTTTACGATCCATCACGGACCACGAAAAGTCTTTAAACTGAGGTGGGTAATAAAAAATTCGATCCTGGGCCCTATCAATTGCAGAATGAAAGGCATAATCCATTTCATTCATCTTGGCCTTCTTCGTTTGGACCTTATGTAAGACCCCAACTTTTATAAATAAAGATTAATTTCTCTCGAAATATATTTTTGAATATTATGGTATGGATATAATATAATGTTATAGTTGTGGGTAATATTTACAAATTTTGCAAAGTAAGCAAGTGGTTATATAATATTCGATTGGTCGGAGAATATTCGTTTTAACAGGAAATATTTGTACAACGATACAATCATTGGTGGACCCCAAAATAGAAGTATTGTCGTAGTTAGAAAACGACATAATTATCTTTTTATAAAAATAGCGGCGGAAATTTTACCGTTAAACTGTTGAACTACCCGGTAGTAAATGTACAGTAATATGCGTGGTTGCATAGTAGCACACGATATTGATTATTGATGCTTACATGAGAAGTCACTCAGTTATACTCAATTATTGCTACAGTAATTGCTGCATCATATCTCTCATATTATTGATTCGATTATTGTCACAGGATCATCTGCATAATATGATATATTATTAAATCAATAATTGAGACGACAAAGTTATTCATATTATTAAATTGCAATATTTACAATGTCTAGAAGTTCTGTCAAGGAGAGGTTTGGTCATCTAATTGCGCACCAATAAGGAGAAATCCTTTATCGAAAAGCCCCCTCTTTCCTGGGACCGACCTGGTTGTTAAATATTGTGAGTTATAATATTAATAATGAATAAGTTCGTGTTGATTAAAGATGAAATTGATAGTTCCATTGTGTTGGAATTATTAGTGTTAGTGGAAATCGACATTTATTCTAATATTAATTGATATCTGGAAGTTTTACTGACCAGTCGGGTAATTAATCAGATAAATGAGCAATTAATTGCTATTAATTCACATGATTATAACTATTTGTTTATATGTGTGTACTATTGATTCACATTCTTGTACTATTAGGGGAGTTGGTGCAAGATTGATAATACTTACATGACTAAGTTAAAAATGGAGGTATAGATGGATGTACTATACTGTAATTCATATTTTCACATTATTATAACTATGGATTCACATGATTGAACTATTGATTCACATTATTTACTATTAGGGGAGGTGGTGCATGTTTGATAATACTTGCATGACTAAATTAAAAATAAAAGAAAAGTTGAAGGTATTGTATTGTAATATTTTGAGCCCCAAAACGTGCAATTATTGAAACTATATTTTCTTATAAATAGAAGCTCATTCTTCATTCATCTCACCAATTCACAAAATCTTTAGAGCAATTATTATAGAGAGAAATTATAGAGAGAAAGAAGAAGAGAATTCTGCTACCTCACTATTCCAATATCTAGTTTCTTCTAAGGTAAGGGGTATTATTTCTTTCGTATTCATGAAGAGAGCTTCTGTTATTCCATTCTTTATTATTATGTTGGAATAACTCTCGAAATTTTTATTCATGCTTTAAGTACCGCATACATGGTGAAATTCTTTCGTTATTCCATTCTTTATTATTCTGTTGGAATATCACATGCAAGTGCGATTACGCTAGACACTGGTTCCATTCTTTATTATTCTGTTGGAATAACCTATCTGTGCAGTCTATCGCATGCATAATGAATTCTTTGTTATTCCATTCTTTATTATTTTGTTGGAATATCCTGTCTGTGTGGATTACGCTAAACCTGGTTCCATTCTTTATTATTCTGTTGGAATAACCTATCTGTGCGGTCTATCGCATGCATGGTGAATTCTTCTGTTATTCCATTCTTTATTATTCTGTTGGAATATCTGTTTTTATCTGCGGATTACGCATGACTCAGTTCCATTCTTTATTATTCGTTGGAATAACTTTTCGTCTATGTGGATTATCACATGCATGTTGAATGATCCTTCGTATTCATTCCTTATTAAATTGTGGAAATGATCTCATCTACGTGGATTACCGCATGGCGGTGAAAATTCATTTTGCGTTTCATATATTCTATGATACTCATTTGGTTAAAGTTTTGGCTTCTATACTCCATGAAATTAGTAGAATATCCTCGGATATTTTGCGCTTCATCCGGTATCTTTTCATGGAAATATTCTTACGAGCATTCTTGAATTTTACTCCACAAAGCAAAGATATCATGTTGACAATTTGGACGTAATTGATTTCAAGATAAATTAACTTATAAATCTTTAAAATTTATTCTTGAACTTGTTTTATTGAATTATTATGTCATTGTCGTCATCCTTATGCCTATATTGTGATGAAAATCATCCTTGGCTTACGTGCATAGATGGACTTGGTATGATTATGACTAGGGATTATTCGGTATAATCATGACCTGTAATGTTATAAATGATGTGGTAAAAGTCCTCAGTAGCCTGTAGTGCATTGATGGACAGTTTTTGGTATGATTCTGACCAGGAATTATTCGGTATAGTCATGACCAATGATGATTTAATGAATATCCTTGGCCCGTAGTGCAGGTATGACTCGATGATGTGGTTTATTTATTAAGCTGAGTCTTAACGATAAAAATTGATGAAAACATTTTAAATCATAGAAGATAGTAGATATCATGCTCTACTTGACTCTTCTAATGGATTGCTTATTCCGCTGCAGTTAAACTTGATGTCTATTGTATTTTATCAGTTTAACATTGTTGAAGACTAATGATAATTTATTCGCATTATCTTAGTCATAATATTTCTTCGGGCTAGTTGAGCTCACCCTTTCTTTCTTTCACTATTCTCTTCAGGAAATGAGAACGTAGTAAGGGACTAGTCTGGGAAGCGGAGTGTGGACGGTCGAGATGATAGCATTAGTAGTCCTCACTATTCTGTTAAATAGTGTGACAATAAATGTAATGAGGACTCCATTGAGTGTGGATATTGTCTAGATTACAATATTCTTATTAAAACTCTTAGATTATGTTTTGTCGTATTTTACACGACTGTTGTATAATTAAGTTATATTTGAATTTTGTACCATGTATTTGGCGACTCAAGATGGGTGATGTATACCTATTTTGGGGGCGTCACAGTTGGTATCAAAGCTTAGGGATATGATCCCTGGCTGAGATGTGAGACAAGAACTAAGAGGGGAGAGACGGGGAATTCCTTCGCTAGTATGACCTACCTAAGTTTATTTGGTATTTAATTGGTTGGTCAGAGTATAGGGATAATATGTGATATGTTAATTAACCCTTATTTTGTGGAAGTATTTCAAAATGGCATCCAAAAATGTTGAGATAAACAATGAAGCACATGAGGCCGTTGAGTCACAACAGATTAAAGCCCAAGATAATGGGCAACAGGTAGACAATAATCCTCATGTAAACAATAACACCGATGAAATGATGAACGATGGGATGTTAAGAGGCTTTACGCAATTCATGCAACATCAGGCGAAAACGGCTCCTGTCGAAAATGCAGGTGGAAACACTGACAACTCTCGGACGGTCACCGCTAAGCAGTTCAAGGAGCTGGGACCACCGGAGTTTTTTGGAGAGCCAAAACCACTTAAGGCGGAGATGTGGATAAAGTAGATCAAAAAAATATTTGATATCTTGGGATGCTCCGAGAAGCAAAAGGTTTCCTTTGCCACCTTCATGTTGCGAGCAGAGGAAGATTACTGGTGGGAATCTGTAAAGCGTACTCAACCTGCCGCACTCAAAATGTCTTGGGAGAAGTTCCAAGAGTTGTTCAATGACAAGTACTTTCCTGAAAGTATTCGTCACATGAAGGAGGTAGAGTTCATCAAGCTTGAGCAAAACAATATGACTGTGGCGCAGTACGAAGCTAAGTTTGCCGAGTTATCTCGGTTTGCGTCCCACTTGGTTGATAATGAGGAGAGAATGACGCGGATGTTTCTAAGAGGTTTGAAACCCGAGATACGTCAATACCTAATTTCTCACAAACTGTGTTTGTATTCAGATGTTGTGAATAGGGCTTAGTTATTGGAGCGCGATAATGAGTCAACCCAACCAAGAGAGAGCAACCGACAAGTCGATAATACCAGTGGTAGCAGTCATCGAAGCGATGACAATAAACGTGGAGGGAATCAACATGCCAAAAATGATAATCACTTCTATGGTAATCATGGCCATGACAATAAGAGTGGACATTTCAAGAAGACGAGATTCAACAAGGATGGAAAGACGTCAGCACCAGCACCTGTTGTTAAGGAAGGAGAACGACCACCGGTCGTATGTTACAAATGTGGAGGGGAAGGACACATAAGTCCAAACTGCATGATGCAGTCCAAATCGTGTTATAATTGTGGAAAAGAAGGTCACCTAGCCCAATTTTATCGTGCACCAAAGTCAACTCCAGCTGGGATGGAGGCATCAAAGGGTGTCCCAGACAAGAGAAAATCGGTAGTTCAAGGGAGAGCGTTTGTTGTAACCTCCCAAAAAGCGAGGAATCCGAACGAGGTGATCACGCGTAAGCTAATCATAAACTATAGCGAAGTTTATACTTTATTTGATACCGGTTCTACCCATTCCTTTATTTCTCCTACTTGCACTCAACGTTTAAATTTGACCCCAGAGAAATTAGACTTTGACTTATCTGTTAAAACTCCGTTGGGAAAAACCTTCATTACATCCATGATTTATAAGTCTTGTTTGATTCAAATCGGTAACCGCACGTTACTTGTCGATCTTATTTCCTTGAAAGTACTTGCATTTGATGTGATTTTAGGGATTGATTGGTTAACTACTCATCATGCTAAAATCGATTTTTTTCGTAAGGCTGTTAGCTTTCATATTCCTAACCAACCTATTATGCGAATTCAAGCAACCAAACCACTAAAATCAATCACTGTCATATCAAGTCATAAAGTTATTCATTTATTGAAAAACGGATGTCAAGCTTTCTTAGCCCATGTCACGGATTTAAATAAAAATACGTCAGATTTGAATGATATTTTTATTGTTAATAAATTTCCTGACGTATTCCCTGAAGAACTTCCTGGCCTACCCCCAGAGCGTGAAATTAAATTTTGTATCGACCTTGAATCTGGTACAAAACCCATTTCCAAAGCCCCATATCGAATGGCTCCTATTGAACTTCAGGAGTTAAAAACCCAACTACAGGAATTGTTAGACATAGTTTCATTTGTCCTAGTACCTCCTCCTTGGGGTGCTCCTGTTCTATTCGTGAAGAAGAAAGATGGGAGTATGCGACTTTGTATTGATTATCGGGAGTTGAATCATGTCACCATCAAAAATAGGTACCCATTGCCACGTATTGATGACCTATTTGACTAGTTGCAAGGTGCCAAATTCTTTTCAAAGATTGATCTTCGTTCCGGATATCATCAGTTGAAGATTAAAACTGATGACATTCCAAAGACTGCTTTCAGAACTTGGTATGGGCATTATGAATTCCTAGTCATGTCTTTTGGATTGACTAATGCTCCTGCTGCCTTCATGGACATGATGAACCGAGTATTCAAGGAATATTTGGATCACTTCGTGGTTGTCTTTATTGATGACATCCTCATATACTCCAAAACCCATGAAGACTATGAGCAACACTTGAGGCTGATACTCCAAAAGCTTCGTGAAAATAAGCTTTATCCTAAGTTGAAGAATGTGAGTCCTGGCTTGAGGAAGTTGCATTCCTTGGGCACGTGATATCAAATCATGGAATATCTGTTGACCCGGCAAAGATTGAAGCAATTAAAAGCTGGGAGCAACCTAAGTTAATGACCGAAGTACGTAGCTTTCTCGGCCTAGCTGGTTATTATCGGAGATTCGTAGAAGGTTTTTTCTCAATCGCTACTCCATTAACTCACTGACTCGAAAAGATACAAAATTTGGTTGGAGTGAGGAATGTGAAAAGAGTTTTCAAGAACTCAAGAGGAGACTCATTTCAGCACCTGTTTTGACAATACCATCTGCTCGGAGGGATTTGTCATCTTACAGTGATGCTTCAGGCAAAGGGTTAGGATGTGTTCTCATGCAACATGGGAAAGTCATAGCCTATGCCTCGACAACTCAAAAGAATATGAGAGGAATTATCCTACTCATGATCTAGAGTTAGCGGCGAATCATTTTAGCGCTTAAGATTTGGAGGCATTACCTGTATGGAGAGAAGGTGGAGATCTATACGGATCATAAAAGCCTCAAATATTTCTTCACTCAAAAGGAACTCAACATGCGGCAACGAAGATGGCTTGAGTTGTTGAAAGATTATGATCATACCATCCAATACCATCCTGGAAAAGCGAACGTAGTAGCTAACGCATTGAGTAGAAGATCATATGCGGAGCACGAGTGTAATATTGTCAACGCAAAGACCCATTTTGTATATGACTTGGAAAGGATGGAAATAGAGTTAAAAAGACCTCAGGACCCAAGTGATGATGGCGAAATATATGAGTGGAACCGACTTTAATCGATAAAGTTAAAGCTGCTCAAACTACAGACCTGGAGCTGATACGTATGAAGAAGAAAGTGAAAGAAGGTGCTATTCAGGAAGCAAGAATCGATGAAGAAGGAATACTTTGAGTCAACTCCAGACTTTGTGTTCCTAACGATTCGACTTGAAGTATAAAATCATGATGGAGGCGCACACAACACACCGTTTGCAATCCATCTGGGGAGTACCAAAATGTATCGTGATCTTGACATACATTTTGGTGGAGCAATATGAAAAGAGAGATAGCGGGGTTTATCTCAAGGTATCTAACTTGTCAACGAGTCAAGTAAGTGAGCATCAAGTGCCAAAAGGTCAATTGCAACCACTTAAAATTCCAGAATGGAAGTGGGAGCACATTACCATGGATTTAACATCGGTCTTCCCAAGGTTTCTCAAGGCATAGATGCGATTTGGGTCATTGTTGATAGATTGACCAAGTCTGCTCATTTCTTACCGATACGAGAAACTTTTACACTTGAACGTCTTGCTAGTATGTACATAAACGAGATCGTAAGATTGCATGGTATGCCAGTATCCATAGTTTCTGATCGAGACCCAAGATTCACTTCAAGATTTTGGGTTAGTTTGCAAAAAGCTATGGGCACAGATTTATGATTTAGTTCGGCATATCATCCTCAAACGGATGGGCAGTCGGAAAGGACTATTCAAACTCTTGAAGATTTATTAAGACTCTGTGTCCTTGACTTCAAGGGAAGTTGGGACAAGTTCTTACCATTGGTGGAGTTTTCCTACAACAATAGTTATCAAGCAAGTATTGGCATGGCTCCATTTGAGGCGTTGTATGGAAGAAAGTGTCGTTCTCCAGTATGCTGGGATGAGGTGGGTGAAGCAACGTTGTTGGGACCGGATTTGGTACGTATGACTACGAAAAAGATTCAAACGATCCGACAACGTATAAAAACCTCACAAGATCGATAAAAGAGTTATGTTGATCTTCATCGAAAAGACGTGGAATTCAATATTGGAGATCATGTGTTGTTACGTGTTGCTCCATGGAAAGGAGTTACAAGATTTGGAAAGAGAGGAAAGCTCAATCCTCGATTCATTGGCCCATTTTTAATCCTCGATCGAGTAGGAGGCGTGGCCTATAGACTCGCTTTCTACTTACCGCCAAGTATGTGCGTGTTCATGTTCATTTTTCACATATCTATTTTACGTAAATATGTGAAAGACCCGAACCATATTATTGAATTAGAACTAGACGAGATAGAGGAAGATTTAACGTATGAAGAGTTGCCTGTTAAAATCTTGGATAAGAAGGATCATATTCTACGCTCTAAAGTTATACCTCAAGTCAAAGTTTTATGGAGAAACCATAATGTGGAGGAAATAACCTGGGAGTTAGAATCTGAGATAAAATCAAGGTATCCTCACCTCTTCGACATACCAGGTATGCACCCTAATTTCGAGGATGAAATTTCATAAGAAGGGGAGGTTGTAAGACCCCAACTTTTATAAATAAAGATTAATTTCTCTCGAAATATATTTTTGAATATTATGGTGTGGATATAATATAATGTTATAGTTGTGGGTAATATTTATAAATTTTACAAAGTAAACAAGTGGTTATATAATATTTGATTGGTCGGGGAATATTCGTTTTAACAGGAATATTAAAGACGACGACACAATCATTGGTGGACCCCCAAAACGTAAGTATTGTCGTAGTTAGAAAGCGACATAATTATATTTTAATAAAAATAACGGCGAAAGTTTTACCGTTAAACCGTTGAACTACCTTAGTAGTAAAATACGAGTAATGCGCGTGGTTGCATAGTAGTAGCACGCAGTATTGATTATTGATGCTTACGTGAGAAGTCACTCGGTTATACTCAATTATTGCTACAAGTAATTGTTATATCATATCTCTCATATTATTGATTCGATTATTGTCACAGTATCATCTGCATAATATGATATATTATTAAATTAATAATTGAGACGACAAAGTTATTCATATTATTAAATTGAAATATTTACAATGTCTAGAAGTTCTGTAAATGAGAGGTTTGGTCATCTAATTACACGCCAATAAGGAGAAATCCTTATCGAAAAGCCCTCTCTTTCCTGAGAACGACCTGGTTGTTAAATATTGTGAGTTATAATATTAATGATGAATAAGTTTGTGTTGATTAAAGATGAAATTGATAGTTCCATTGTGTTAGAATTATTAGTGTTAGTGGAAATCAACATTTATTCCGATATTAATTGATGTCTGGAAGTTTTACTGACCAGTCGGGTAATTAATCAGATAAATGAGTAATTAATTGCTATTAATTCACATGATTATAACTATTTGTTTATATGTGTGTACTATTGATTCACATTCTTGTACTATTAGGGGAGTTGGTGCAAGATTGATAATACTTGCATGACTAAGTTAAAAATGGAGGTATAGATGGATGTACTATACTGTAATTCGTATTTTCACATGATTATAACTATTGATTCACATGATTGAACTATTGATTCACATTATTTACTATTAGGGGAGGTGGTGCAAGTTTGATAATACTTGCAGGACTAAATTAAAAATGAAAGAAAAGTTGAAGGTATTGTACTGTAATATTTTGAGCCCCAAAACGTGCAATTATCGAAACTATATTTTCCTATAAATAGAAGCTCATTCTTCCTTCATTTCTCACCAATTCACTAAAGCTTTAGAGCAATTATTATAGAGAGAAATTATAGAGAGAAAGAAGAAGAGAAGTCTCGCTACCCTACTTTATTCAATATAGTTTTTCTAAGGTAAAGGTATTATTTATTATTTCTTTCATTATTCATGAAGAGAGCTTGTTATTCCATTCTTTATTATTATGTTGGAATAACTATTTATATGAATAATCTTACATACATGGTGAAATTCTTCATTATTCCATTCTTTATTATTTTGTTGGAATATCCACATGCAATGCGGATTACGTTGAACTGGTTCCATTCTTTATTATTCAATTGGAATAACCTATGCTCTTGAATATCTATCGCATGCATGGTGAATTCTTTGTTATTCCATTCTTTATTATTTTGTTGGAATATCCTCATGTGTGGGATTACGCTAGACCTGGTTCCATTCTTTATTATTACATTGGAATAACTCTATGCATGTGGATTCTATCGCATGCATGGTGAATTCTTACGTTATTCCATTCTTTATTATTCTCATTGGAATATCCTGTTTGTGCGGATTACGCATGATTGGTTCCATTCTTTTTTATTATTCGTTGGAATAACTCGCCATGTGGATTATCACATGCATGTTGAATGATCCTTCGTATTCATTCCTTATTAAATTATGGAAATGATCTGTCTACGTGGATTACCGCATGGCGGGTGAAAATCCATTTGCACTTTCATATATTCTATGATACTCATTTGGTTAAAGTTTTGGCTTCTATACTCCATGAAATTAGTAGAATATCCTTGATATTTGCGCTTCATCCGGTATCTTTTCATGGAAATATTCTTCTGAGCATTCTTGAATTTTACTCCACAAAGCAATATCATGTTGACAATTTGGACGTAATTGATTTCAAGATAAATTAACTTATAAATCTTTAAAATTTATTCTTGAACTTGTTTTATTGAATTATTATGTCATTGTCATCATCCTCATGCTTATATTGTGATGAAAGTCATCTTTGGCATACGTGCATAGATGGACTTGGTATGATTATGACCAGGGATTATTCGGTATAATCATGACTTGTAATGTTATAAATGATGTGGTAAAAGTCCTCGTGAGTTTGTAGAAGTGCATTGATGGACGCTTTTGGTATGATTACGACCGAGGATTATTCGGTATAGTCATGACCATTGATGATTTAATGAATATCCTTGGCCCGTGAAAAGCAGTGTATGACTCGATGATGTGGTTTATTTATTGTTGAGTCTCAACGATGAAAATTGATGAAAACATTTTAAATCATAGAAGATAGTAGATATCATGCTCTACTTGACTCTTCTAATGGATTGCTTATTCATTGCAGATTAAACTTGATGTCTATTGTATTTTATCAATTTAACATTGTTGAAGACTAATGATAATTTATTCTGCATTATCTTAGTCATAATATTTCTTACTGGGCTAGTTGAGCTCACCCTTTCTTTCACTATTCTCTTCAGAAAATGAGAACGTAACCGGGACTAGTCGGGGAACGGAGTGACGGTCCAGATGATAGCATTAGTAGTCCTCACTATTTTGTTAAATAGTGTGACAATAAATGTAATGAGGACTCCATTGAGTATGGATATTGTCTAGATTACAATATTCTTATTAAAACTCTTAGATTATGTTTTGTCGTATTTTACACGACTGTTGTATAATTAAGTTGTATTTGAATTTTGTACCATGTATTTGGTGACTCAAGATGGGTGATGTATACCTATTTTGGGGGCATCACACCTTAGCTTCAGCATAGTCTACACACTGAGTCGCCTTCATCCAACCGTCTTCTGCTCTCGCACGCTTAGCTGACTCCTCCTTCAAATAATCTTTTAGCTTTTCTACTTCAGTCTTTAGCTTTTCATTCTCAGCCAACAGATCCTCTTACTGTCCCTTTGTATGAACCAGGTCCCATTATGTGTTTCCAAGTTGTGAGTCAAGTTCTTGAATCTCAGCATCCTTCTGCTCTATAGTAGCTTGACGCATCTCAGCTAACTCCTTCAGCTCCTCAATATTATCCTGTAATTCTATATTTTGATCTTACAGTGCATCATACATCTCAGCTGATATGGAGTTTGGTGGAAACTCTATAGGATCCTCTTCCTCATCCTCCTCCCGTATCTCCTCAGAGTTCTCCTCCTTATGATCTGACACAAACTCATCCTCCTGTGTCAGATCTAGAAAATCTGGAATATCTAATTCTCTCCATCAACTTCAATCTTTACTCCATTACTTCATTACTGACTAATTTTTTTTATTTCTAACACCACCAATGCTCTTATAAAAAATATCCTTATATCTCAATTTACAAACTTTCTATACCCCCAGTATAGTTCATCAAACTTACCACACATTGGAAGTTCAGGAACTTGCCACAATAATATGAGTTTACGAACTTGTCTTAGCAAATATAGTCTAGGAATCCATTAGGGACTATCCATACACTTAGGGGTTCAAAAACATACATATGATTATGAGTCATCAACTTACCATAAGTATGGTTTTTAAGAACTTTCACCTAATATATGACTAATCTTAATAGTTTTTAACTATCAAATATACACATGAGAAATGAATCACCTTTTCACTACATATATATTGATAGCGCGACACTAACATTCCAATGATTATCAATGCGATAGACTGAGTGCAAGCACAAAACCCTCGCCTATACAAAGGTTTGTACAACTTAGCCATCACATGAGTTCTCAATAGAAATGCCACCTAACTCTATCTTGGTCATAACTTGATCTTTACTGATACAAACTTTTTGTATCTCATCATGTATAACTCCTCATGAGTTTGACCTCGTAATATTTCATAGTACCTTCTTGTTATAGCATCAAGCTATAACCATTCAATCATTACAGACCATATGTCATTTTATGATTTAAACAGATCACGCCGTGATCTTATTCTATAATCACCTTATTTATGATTCCTTTCTTATTTTATGATCGTTTTGGTTTCACAATCCTCATTACTTCTCTTTAATTATGTTGTCTTATAATTATTCAACTCAATTTTAACTCTTCAGGTTCTTCTTTGAACCCACACATATTATCTTAACTTGTTTCATAAGTATTCTATGAATTTTCATCAATTAAACTCTATTTGAGTTCATTCTTTTTATTTCTATCATCTTCATTTTATAGATATCGTCTATTTATTATCATTTAACATCATTATTATTGGAGTTAGGTAACTCCTTGTTCATATCTTTTATAACGCTTCAAGATTCATCTTTGAATTCCTCTCGTATATATTTTAATCTCGTCTTTATAAGTTTTCAACATCCATTCAAAACTTATTTCTTATTTCTCTTCTTCTCTAAGGTTATAACCTAAAGTACTCATACCTCAGGTTTATAACCTACAGCTCTGATACTAACTGTAATGACCCCAAAATTTATACAAGTCATCTCTCAACTTCAGTCGTTAACAATACGTCTAACTTATGATTTTACATCATTATTCGATGTTAAACTTAATAAAATACGGAATAATTTAAACTTTTTTTGTCTTATTACTGTAATTCCCTGAATCAAAACCTTTATCATCTACACATCTCTGAATCAAATTTATTTTATGATTCACTTCATCAGAGTTATTATATAAAATCTTACCTTTTAGCTTGATATTCCTTATACATTGTATAACTCAAACTTTACAACTAAATATGAAGTTTCACATCATAATTATCAAGTATATTTCTCAAAACCTTCATCTTTACCTACCTTTGAACCATACTTAGTTTATTACTCATTTTATCAAAGTTAATAAATAAAATTTGCATCCAAGTTCAATACCCTTCGTACATCGAAAAAAAATTAAAACTTTATAACTCAACATCTGTAAGACCCCAACTTTTATGAATAAAGATTAATTTTTCTCGAAATATATTTTTGAATATTATGGTGTGGATTTGATATAATTTTATAGTTGTGGGTAATATTTATAAATTTTGCAAATTATGCAAGTTGTTATAAAATATTCGATTGGTCAGGGAATATTCGTACGACGACACAATCATTGGTGGATCCCACAACCGAATTATTGTCAGAGTTAAAAAATGATAGAAATATCTTTTTATTAAAATAACGGCAAAAGTTTTACCGTTAACTGTTAAAATACCCGGTGATATAAGTACAGTAATACGCGTGGTTGCATAGTAGCACACGGTATTGATTATTGATGCTTACGTAAGAAGTCACTCAGTTTTGTTCAATTATCGCTACAGTAATTGATGCATAATATCTCACGTTATTTGATTCAATTATTGTTACAATATTTTATATTATTAAATTAATAATTGAGATGACAAGTTATTCATATTATTATCTGCATAATTAACAATATCTAGAAAGTTCTGTCGAGGAAAGGGGCTTGGTCACCTAATTGTGCACCAATAGGGAGAAATCCTTATCGGAAATCCCCCTCTTTTTTGGGAATGATCTGGTTGTTAATATTGCGAGTTATAATAATGATGAATAAATGTTGTTAATAATATTGAGGGTATTTTGATGAAGTATTTGTGGTAATTTTTATTATTATTTATACCCCCATTTACCCATTTTTCAAAATAATCGATAAAAAATTATTTAGTATATATATATATATATATATATATATATATATAATGGCGGGGGCCACGAGTGGGTCAGGTGGGGCCCACATATTGGTGGAATGATGAAAATTATCAGGGGAATGGATTCACGGGTCTGTGTGTGTGTGTGTGTGTGTGTGTATATATATATTATAAGTTTTATTTTTTATGAAAAATAGAATATATTATATTTTATTATGCATAATATCTGCATAGTGTTTGCATAGTGAATTCAGAAAATTATTCAGACGATTCGTTGCGCCCCTGATCCTTGATATTGTGCAGTCCGTGAGAATTTCAAACAGTACCCCTTTCATTCTCCTATAAATAGGATACTTAGTTTAGAATTGAAAATCACACCAGAATCAGAGAATTCTTCTATAATATTGAGCGTATTTCTTTCGAGTTTTAGAAAGCTTTGAGAGTAAAAAACAATATAAGTTTTCTTCAAGAATATCCCCTCCCTACCAATCAGAATACTCTTCTTTTTAAGGTAAGGAATATTATTTTTGTTCAATACTCGTAAGAAATAATATTTTCTTCTATACTCTGTAGTATGTAAGTAATATTATTTCATTTCAGATTCTGAATTCTATACTAATTTTGTTAAGTTTTGGCTTCTATACTCTATGAAATTAGTAGAATATCCTTGAAATTTACGTTTCATCCAGTAACTTTTCATGGAAATATTATTCTGAGCATTCTTGATAAGTTTTAACCTTTTCATGTCGGAGTACTATTCACGAGTTACTATTCCTGAAGTACTATTCATGGGGTAATATTCACTCGGGTACTATTCACCCGGGGTACTATTCATGATAAAATTGATTTCTTTTCGGTTCAAATTATTTTTGGTACAATATTATTTTTGAATTTTACTCCACAAAGCAGTATCATGTTAAAAATTTGGACATTATTGAATTCTGGATAAATTAAATTATAAATCTTTGAAATTTATCCTTTGTTTTCATTTAATTGAAATCTTATATCATTGTCATCATCTTCATGCTTATATTGTTATGAAAGTCATCTTTGGCTTACGTGCATAGATGGACTGTTGATTGGTATGATTATGACCAGGGATTATTCAGTATAATCATGACCGTAATGTTACAAATGATGTGGTAAAAGTCCTCATTGGCCTGTAGTGCATTGATGGACAGTTGTTGGCATGATCATGACCATTGATGAAAACACGAGTATCCTTGCCCCGTAGTGCATGGATAATTCGTGGTCGTGATATTAATGAATATCATTGGTTTTGTATGTTTAAAGGTTTGTACTTATAGTATGTTGTAAGGGCTTTGATTTGAAACTTGAATCAAGCCAAGATCATGTCAAGATTGAAAGTTATGGCTGGTCAAACCTAGTTGACCGACCATGACTTTACAAATCTGGAAAACCCAGATCGTGCCCAGAAACGTCTGACAAGATGTTCTTGGGCTCTGATCTGTCAGGTGTTTGATTATTTGGTTATGATGTTGTATCTAAGTTTTAATATGTTGTTTAGACTACATGCTAATGCCTTTAGATCACATAAACGTCAAACTGGGTGGATTTAATGGCCGGTCAAAGTAGCTAAGTCGATCATGAAAACTGTTTTCTGGGAATCACCGAAAACATATGAACCTTATTTCTGACAAGGTTTGACCGGCATAGATCTGATGATTGCTTTGTTATTATACTAGTTTTATGTAATATATTTATACCTTGTCATGTTGGCTACACACTGAAAACATTAAATCATAGAACCATTACATAGATTTCAAGTTGTGGAAGCCCAATATGGAATACCTTAACTATTCTTCATTTCGGGTAACCGGAAAATGAAAAACGACTCGATGACTTGTTCAAGGCCTTAGATCTTGCTCATGTGTTATGTTTTGGTCCAGAACTTGCTTGATAATTATAATATTATATTAGTACTACAAGATCTGATTAATAGCTTGACCAAAAACATCATAGATTAAGAATTACTCTTGGTCAAACATGGCCACTAGAACACTGTCTATGAATGTTCTTGGTGATCAAGAATTTTGACTGATTTCATCGTCGCTAAAGGCTTCTTGACGTAATTATTGATTTTAATTATATTAATTTCCAAAAATCATTTAAAATAGAAAATGATTTCTAAAAATTACAAAAAAAATTATTTTAAATTATAAAAATTAACTTTTAATAATTTGACATATTTTTCATAAATATTAGTATTTATTTGAATATTTTTGATATTTAATTTATTTAATAAATGCATTAAATAAATTAATTAAAATGATTTTATTATATCAAAAATCATTTTAAATGATAATAAGGTATTTTAAAATATTTTAAGTTATAAAATATAATTTTAATATTTTAAAGAAAATTTCATTAATTATTTAATATTAATGATATTAGATTTATTTAATATTTATATTAAATAAATTAGTTTAAAATGATTTTAATATTATAAAAATCATTTAAAATGAAAATAAAGAATTTAAAATATTTGAAGTTATAAAATATAACTTTTAATATTTCTGATTAAATTTCATTAATAATTTAATATTAATGATATTAGATTTATTTAATAATTATATTAAATAAATAGTTTTAAAATAGTTTTATTAATTTAAAATCATTTAAAAAGGATATAAATGGTTTAAAAATATTTTAAGTTTTTATAAATGACTTTTAATATTTTAGTGAATAATACCTTAATATTTAAATATTAATGGTAATTATTTAAAATGATTTTAAATATTTTAAAAATTATTTAAAGGTAATAATAATGTTTTTAAAATATTTTAAGTTATTATAAATAACTTTAATATTTTGGCAATGGTTTCATTAATATTTTAATATTATTTAAATATTAATGATAATAGAATTATTTAATATTTAAATCATTTAATAACGATTTTAGTGTTTAAAAAATCATGATAAATTATAATAATTATTTAAAAATTATTATAAGTCATTGAAAAATAATTTGAATGATATTTAAATTATCCAGAATAATATTTAGGATACATAATCGATTTTTATTAATCATAAACTCGATAATTACCCGATAAAGCCGTCGGTACACCGAAATGTTACCAAAATTGATCCGAACCTGTATAGGTTGACCTAATAAGTATCTGTTTATGTCCTAATGACTTATAAACATATGTGATAATGTGATTAGGTTATGTGTTGACTGCAAATAGCAGTACTATGTGTTATGATATGTTATTCTAATCGAAAGAACAATCTTATGAATGATAGGTCGTTGTATTAAAGATATACGTATGAATGAAATGTTGATAAACTCCAAACAATTCTATCAAGGTTTTTGCCTTCCACATGCCTATCAAGATATAGCTCATTAAACCACACATTGTTAGAACTGAATAAAGTAATCATTCACAAAACAAACATGATAAAAGTATATTGTAAAAAAATTATCATAGAGGCAGTAGAATTAAAATTCAACCTAAAAGAATGTCCTATTGTATTATGTCTAAGAGTTGCTTCAGGAAAGGATAAAGCGCATGATCAAGTAACCACCAAACATGCCACTTCTTTTTTTGGTCAATATAAGGGAATGTTAGTATCTTGATTTGAAACATGTCATTTTCTAAATGTCACTTGACAAGAACATAGCAGAACTAAGGGCTTACTGCTAAATTTGCCCCCAAGTTACTGAACTACTATGAAACAATCAAGCAAAAAAAGCCAAAGATGCTTTATGTTTTCCACCACTAGAGTACCAATCTACAACGAGGATAGGTGTTCCCAAAAATGAATTCCAAAATTTTCATATCATAGCACGAAATATATACATTCTCCTCATGAGTATTCATCCTTTATTTTTCGTATTCATCCAAATAGTTGTCAAACTAGTTAGTTAAAACAAGACAAAACCCAACCCTTGCTGGTAAAATCTCTTAATAAACATATATTAAAAGAAAAAAGGGTTATCCCAAGTCAGCATCTTCGTACATGAATCTCAAGATTATAAGTTTACTTGTTCACATGAAATGCCCAATCTTTGTCCTCTTGACCAATTGTATAATTTGTATTAGATAAATTTTATTGTTGGTTTATTTTCTCAAAAACAGATAGGGATTGTTGATGATAATAACATTTGGCTCTCTGTCATTCTACGTTATATAGTATATACAAAAGATAACCAAAGGATGATTTTTTTCAAAAAAATTAATGATAAATAGCATCACCAAAGATTTGGATGATGAACAAGTGCTAACAAGAGTATGGAAACTAAGGGTGAAGGAAAATAAAAAACAAAAGATGGTGGCTGTGGGCCCAAGTGTTAGGTTTTGTAAAAATCAAAGTAGCAATCAAATTGAAAAAATAGCAGAAGCGAAATAAAATCAGATTTTAAAATTTTTTTCACAAACCAATTACCCGGATCATCCTTTATGCATATTATTAATTAAAAGAAGAATAAGAAATTATGAAATCATACCCTTGTAGAAACGAGCTTCCTCAGGTACGAGTTCACCTCCTATTTAACCGCGATCTCCTTGAATCTCCGGGTAGATTTCTTCCTTTGATCAATGTAAGCCACCCAAGTGTATGGCCTCTAGAGGTGATCCACCAAAGAAGAAGAATTTTCAAGAAGAAGGGGTATTGGCTCAAAGCCTAGTTTTTCCTATCTGTATAGAAAAAGGAGGCGTACTCTTCAACTCTTGGAATTACGTATCTTAGATATCTGATATAAGACTCCTCTTATAAAGATATCATGTAACCCTATTTTAATTAAAATAATGTATTATTCATTTAATTAAACTCTTTTAATTAAATGGGCTCCCTAATCCTATTAGGGGTAATTAATTAAACTCCTTTAACTAATTTTCCTTCCTAATCCAATTAAGAATAAATGAGAGTACTTATATTAAATTAATTTATAAACCTTTTAGAAATTAAAATAATAATAATTGTAATAATATTAATAAGTCTCCTCTTATTAATTTGTATTTAATATTTCTAAAATATTAAATAATAAATATTAAGCTATTGAATTTATTCTATCACCATAGATTAAATTAAATATACTTAACATATTATTACAATTATGCCATTAACTTCTTAAATAATTATTCTTCCTTTTATGGTGTGACCCTTTAGGTTCTCCATATTAAACAGGTTGTGAATAAATCAATTAGAACAATTCTAATCTCATTTAAATAAATAAATTAAACAAATAATTTATTTAAATAAATAATATTTATTCTACAATAGGGATAAGCCTCCCTAGCGATCAACGACTTTCCAGATAATATAGATTTCAACATTAATTATAAAAGAACCTTTGAGTAAATAGTTACCGTATAATTCAATCCTTCCACCATACAATGTCCCAATTAAATATAAGACATGGAATTACTATCAAGTCTTATTTTATTTAATTATATGTATTTCGATTCCTAAATGCACAACTCCTAATGAATGCAAATTAGAAACTACTTTCTAATTTCATTCCACCTTAACAAGGATTCCTGGGTTGTCATTTATCGAATCACATAGGACATTTCTCCTTTTTACTAGAAGTGGTAGATTCTTTATTGATCATTCATTATCTTCATATATAACTTATTACACCCAAGCATACCCTTTGATATACTCTAAGAGTCTTAAGGAATAAGTCAAAGTGTAATTCATTATATATAAGATACTATGATGATCTCAAGTCTAAGGATCATTTATACTACTATCACTACAGGAATTCCTATTGACAGGTAAGTAAAACTCCATTAGGTATTCCTTAGCGAGTCACGTTCAGTGAACTTATTCTCTAATAAGCACCTACATACTTGCTTTAGTGTCTCCACACAAATGATCATGAGATCAATCATCCTCATCCAATGAGCAAACAACGTATGTACCAATCTATCCGGATTCATTAATCCCCTTTTTAGTAATCCATTGATTGGGAACATTTTAGTTTTAAGCTATCTAAGAATTTAGATCTCATTAGCATGATCTCATCATGATTCTAAAAGCATTGCTTAAAACTATGGGTTTATCACATATTATTAAAACAGCACCATGTAGATAATAAATGCCTTTTAATAAATAATTCTTTTATTAATAAATAAATAAGATTGATTACACAGTATATGCTTTATCATCATACATGATTGGCTCAGTATGCATAATACTTTCAATCTCCCACTGCACTAAAGCCAATCGTCGTGGTATCTCATACCCATCTTCTCTAAGTGACGATTAAAGCCGCTTTGTTGTGTTAACGCTTTAGTAAATGGATCTCGCAATATTGTCTTGAGAGTCCACACGCTCGAGGTGGCGTCTCCTCTTTCAATGATCTCTCCGATCAAATGAAATCGTCGCAACACGTGTTTGGATTTACGATGAGACTGGGTTCCTTAGCTTCATGCAAATGACTCCGGTGTTGTCGCAGAATAAAGGCTTTGGTCCTTTAATGCTAGAAACCACACCAAGTTCGGTAATGAACTTCTTCATCCAAACGACTTCCTTTGCGACTTCACTTGCAGATATGTACTGCCTCACATCCTTTGAATCAAGAATCGTTTCTTTGCTTGGAACTCTTCCAACTCATTGCGCCACCGTTTAAGGTAAACACATACCCCGAAACGGATTTACTGTCATCTTGGTCTGTTTGAAAACTTGAGTCTGTGAAGCCCTCTAGTTTTAATTGCACTCCACCGTAGACAAGAAATACATCATTAGTTCTTCTTAAGTACTTTAGGATATTTTTCACCTTGCCTTCTAAAGTGTTCTTCTCCGGATTCGATCGATATCTCGCTTGTTACACTAAGAGCATGAGCGACATCTGGTCTAGTACATATCATCATACCGTACATGATAGATCCTATTCAAGCATAAGGAATTTTACTCATACGGTTTCTCTCCCTCAGTGTCTTTGGGGCTTGTTTCTTGGAGAGATGTATTCCATGGCTCATCGGCATGAGACCTCTTTTGGAATCTTCCATGCTAAACCTCTTTAGCATCAAGTCAATGTATCGTTCCTTGGGACAAGCCAAGCATCCTTTTAGATCTATCTCTATAGATCTTTATTCCCAAAATATAGGATGCTTCTCCCAAGTCCTTCATGGAGAAGTGTTTAGATAACTTGATTTTAATTGATTTAAAGATAGGAATATCATTCCCTATCGGTAATATATCATCAACATATAATACAAGGAATGAAACAATAGCGCTCCCACTAACCTTCTTGTACACACATGGTTCATCCTCATTTTGATAAAATCAAACTCTTTGATTGTCTCATCAAAACGGATGTTCCACCTACGAGAAGCTTGCTTTAATCCATAAATGGATCGTTGTAGCTTATAAACTTGATTTGTTCCAACCTTTGAAACAAATCCCTCCGTTGTGTCATATACACATCCTCCTCAAGTTTCCCATTGAGGAAGGCCATTTTCACGTCCATCCGCCAGATTTACGTAGTCATGGTAAGTCGTAATCGCAAGCAAAATCCGAATGGACTTGAGCATTTACTCTTTGGTGAGAAGGTTTCGTCATAGTCAACTCCTTGTCTTTGTTTGAAACCTTTTGCAACCAAATCCGGGCCTTATAGGTCTCTACCTTGCCGTCGCTCCAGTCTTTCTTTTAAAGACCCATTTACACCCAATAAGCTTAATGCCTTGGTGGTGAGACCAAAGTCCATACTTGGTTCTCATACATGGAGTCCATCTCGGATTTCATGGCTTCTTGCCACTTCTCCGAGTCTTTACTACTCATAGCTTTGTTCAGTAATTCAATGGATCATCATCATCTATGATCGTACCTCATTGTCATCTTCTATGACAAGTCCATACCTGTCTCGGTATCTTTGGTACTCTTCCATTTATGAATAGGGTGTGTATGAAGGAATCTCTACTTGGTTAGGTACCTCACTTTGATCTATAGTATTTTGTGGTTCTTGAACCTCTTCAAGATATATCTTACTCCCAATCGACCCCTTCAAGGATAAACTCCTTTTCCAAGAAGGCGGCATGTTTCGCAACAAACACCTTTTGATCGGTTGGATGATAGAAATAATACCCGATGTTTCTTTAGGATATCCCACAAATCTACATTTGTCGGATCTAGTCTGCGACTTATCGTTTTCAAACTTTTTGACATAATTTGGACAACCCCAAGTCTTAACATGCTTAAGATTTGGTTTTTCCTCCTATCCATAACTCATATGGGGTCTTGGGGACGGATTTTGTAGGTACCTTGTTAAGTAGGTATCTGACCAATTCTAGGCATATCCCGAATGAACCGGAAGGTCGGTAAAACTCATCATAGATCGAACCATGTCCAACAATGTTCGATTTCTCCTTTCAGATACACCATTCATCCGTGTGGCGTCCCCGGTGGAGTCCATTGTGAGATTATACCATTTTCTTTGAGACAATTGAGAAACTCACCACTTAAGTATTCTCCTCCTCGATCGGATCGAAGAATCTTAATACTCTTACCAGTTTGCTTCTCAACTTCACTTCGAACTCTTTGAACTTTTCAAATGATTGATTTGTATTTCATTAAATACACATATCTAAATCTTGAGTGGTCGTCGGTGAATGTAATAAAATAAGAATACCTCCTCTCAAATGCGATCGTTGTTATAGGTCCACATACATCCGTGTGTACCAACGCTAACAACTCGTAACTCTTTCTCCTTTTCCACTAAAAGGAGATTTAGTCATTTTACCAATGAGACAAGATTCACGGAGTTGGATATGATTCATAATCGATAGCTCTAGGAGCCCATCTTTATGCAACTTGGATAATCTTGTTTCATTAATATGATCGAGTCTACGATTGCCACATGAAGGTATAATTAACATCATCTCTTTTCCTTTTCTTAGTTTGTTCAATTTGAAATATATTTTCATGCAAGTTAAGTATATAAAGTCCATTTCGCAAATTACCAACACCATATAAAACATTATCATTATAAATAGAACAACCTGTTGTTCTTTATTATAATATTAAAACCATCCATATCCAATACGAGATAGAAATAATGTTTCTAATGATATTTGGAACAAAATAACAATTATTTAAATTAATGAACTTGCCTCAGTGGCGGTCTTTACACAATAAGTCCCTTATGACTAATGCAAAGAACCTTTGCTCCATTTCCCACTCGTGTAGGATCTACATCATCCTTGCTCACTTTCTACTTACGACCGGTCCCCTCAGATATTATTACATATGTGAGAACCACATCCGGTATCCAATACCCAAGTAGAAGATTGACTTTTCGTAAAAATTAATTTCAATCATAAACAAACCTTGATTAGGATTCGAAGCTTTTCCAAGCTTCTTCTACTTTTGTTCTACAAGATAATCCTTGCAGTTCCTCTTCCAGTGACCCGGCCTATTGCAATGGAAGCAAATTCCTTTGCTAGCTAGATCAGGTTTCTTTTGATCCTTCACTTTCGCCTTTCCCTTAGCCTTCTTGGATTTCTTCTTTTCAGAAGATACCTTGGGCCTCTTCCTTTTCTTGGAAGAATCATCCACCGAAGAAGACATGGTTCTTCTTGGATGGGAAGTGACCTTCGTTAGTTTTCAACATGTTAAGTAATTGAGCAAGTCGACATCCAACTTATTCATGTGAAAATTCACAACAAATTGTGAGAAGGTGTCCAGGAGTTTAATCGCAAGACTAAATCTTGACTCAATTCCCCATCCATGACGAACCCAAGTCATCTAAGACGCTCAATCAGATTGATCATCTTTAGGACATGAGTCTCAAGCGGTAGTGCCCTCGGTCATCCGAGATCGGAAGAGCTCCTTAGATATTTCATATCTAGCGGTCCTACTTTGCTCACCATACTGACTCGAAGGTGCGATAGCATAGTAGGAGCATCCATGTTTTTATGCTGACGCTTAAGCCCGTTACTCATTGATGCGAGCATGATGCATTGAGCCATGAGATGCATCATCTTGCCACGGATTTAAAAGTAGCAATCTCTTCCTCGGAGGTCGTCTCTCGCAACTTTTTTGCGTGCGGTAATTTAGGACATAAGAAATCTTTTCAAAGAAGTGAGAACAATTCTCGATTCCTTAACCAAATCCGTGTAGTTCGGTCCGGTCGGTTTGTTAGCATCAAGTATGCTACGCAGATGAAATTAGTGAATGTGACATTTTCAAAATTTTGCATGTAAAAAGATAATATTTTAGCAAACATTCATTTAATTAATTACCAAAATAAATTAGGTCTTATTTTATATTGGTATCTCCCACTATTTTCTTCAAACTATATTACCCTCATTTATATAGTTCTAAGCAAAATCTAATTAATGTTTTTTGCTAGTGAGAATAAGGATCCCATTTCAAATATATATAGCCTTGTGGTGACACAACAAACTATATATAAATAAATAGGTAGACAACTCCTTGTCAATTACATCAACATGTAACTCCTTATGTTTTGCCTCTTAGATTATTTTGATCAAGTGGTGGCACATCCAGAATCAAAATTATCTAAGTTAAGTCCAACCTAGCACTTCCATATATTCAAAAAGAAAAATATCGCCCTTGTGGTGACACAACAAAACAATATTGTTCAATTTTCTTTATAAGCATCAAATGTGATAAATTAACATCTTAAATACTTAATACTTGCCTTGTGGTGACACAACAAACTCATATTAAATATTTAATACTCTATTAATTTTATCATGCTAGAAAGCTGACGTTCGATATTCTAAATATCTTTGAACGCTTAAGACTTAATATAAAAAAAACTTTGAGGATTTGTTATTATTTGTCTCATCTTGTTTAGCGTGTATGCAAATATACATATATAAAATACGCTATTATATTATTAAACATGCGAAGCATGTTTGCATAACAATATATAATATATATAATACTAGCATGCACATATAGAATACTATATTCTACCCGGATTGATTATGGACTTTTATTCTAGTTTGGTTCACTAGAGCCACCAAGTGAACCAAAAGGTCAAACCCCTAGGTGCAAAGAATAAACATTTAAATATAACTATTACATTTAAACCCGGGCTCCATTACAAACGGGTCTTTTAGCGCTCCTTGCTCCTTGCTCCTTGATCTTCGGTTCTTCAAAAAATTCTAACTAGTCCTATTACATAAGCTATTTAATTTAAATAGAAACCTTGATCAGCAGTCAAGGGGAAGTACATAGGAGAGAGATAGAATTTACATCAAGAAGAAAATCAGAAAAGACGAGGTACGCAGACCCCATTTAATAAAACCCATTCATTCAAACATCCAACCAAAATAAATCCAATCACATTGGTCAATTGTCCATAATCAATCCCATTTATTATCATACATATCACCATATGTATCAATAAATAAAATCATTCCATATATATATGAATATCATTTAGTGGGCAATTTTATGTTGCATGAAATCCAATTTCAAGATTAAAATAAACTATTTATTTTAATTATAAAATTATTAAAATAATATATACCAATTCCTGTTGGGCTTCACGGTTCGGTTTATATATCTAAATATATAATGTAAACCACGTGATCTGCGCAAAATATATATATTACAGTAGTAATCAAAGTATCCTACATGATCACGTTTTTTTTTTTTTTGAAAAAGGAAATCATTCACCTGAATACATTAAGTTAATAACATATATATATATATATATATATGATATTAATTGAGCCGTACAGAATATGTCAAATCACATAAAACCCGGCTGTATCAAATCCTTAAAAAAAACGTGATTCCTTGTTTTAAAAAAATCTGTAACAAAACATTTTTCGGCAATTTTTTTTTTCAAAATTAATAATTTTACACAACAAATTATGCCCAATAAATTATTCAAAATACATACTCATATATATATGGAATCAAAACAATTAATAATTTGCATAAAGTTTGGCTCATGATACCACTGTTAGGTTTTGTAAAAATCAAAGTAGCAATCAAATTGAAAAATTAGCGGAAGCGAAATAAAATCAGATTTTAAAATTTTTTTCACAAACCAATTACCCGGATCATCCTTTATGCATATTATTAATTAAACGAAGAATAAGAAATTATGAAATCATACCCTTGTAGAAACGAGCTTCCTCAGGTACGAGTTCACCTCCTACTTAACCGCGATCTCCTTGAATCTCCGGGTAGATTTCTTCCTTTGATCAATGTAAGCCACCTAAGTGTATGGCCTCTAGAGGTGATCCACCAAAGAAGAAGAATTTTCAAGAAGAATGGATATTGGCTCAAACCCTAGTTTTTCCTATCTGTATAGAAAAAGGAGGTGTACTCTTCAACTCTTGGAATTACGTATCTTAGATATCTGATATAAGACTCCTCTTATAAAGATATCATGTAACCCTATTTTAATTAAAATAAGGTATTATTCATTTAATTAAACTCTTTTAATTAAATGGGCTCCCTAATCCTATTAGGGGTAATTAATTAAACTCCTTTAACTAATTTTCCTTCCTAATCCAATTAGGAATAAATGAGAGTACTTATATTAAATTAATTCCTAAACCTTTTTAGAAATTGAAATAATAATAATTGTAATAATATTAATAAGACTCCTCTTATTAATTTATATTTAATATTTCTAAAATATTAAATAATAAATATTAAGCTATTTAATTTATTCTATCACTATAGATTAAATTAAATATACTTAATATATTATTACAATTATGCCATTAACTTCTTAAATAATTATTCTTCCTTTTATGGTGTGACCCTTTAGGTTCTCCATATTAAATAGGTTGTGAATAAATCAATTAGAACAATTCTAATCTCATTTAAATAAATAAATTAAACAAATAATTTATTTAAATAAATAATATTTATTCTACAATAAGGATAAGCCTCCCTAGCGATCAACGACTTTCCGGATAATATAGATTTCAATATTAATCATAAAAGAACCTTTGAGTAAATAGTTACTGTGACAATTCAATCCTTCCACCATACAATGTCCCAATTAAATATAAGACATGGAATTCATGTCAAGTCTTATTTTATTTAATTATATGTATTTCGATTCCTAAATGCACAACTCCTAATGAATGCAAATTAGAAACTACTTTCTAATTTCATTCCACCTCGCCAAGGATTCTGGGTTGTCATTTATCGAATCACATAGGACATTTCTCCTTTTTACTAGAAGTGGTAGATTCTTTATTGATCATTCATTATCTTCATATATAACTTATTACACCCAAGCATAACCTTTGATATACTCTAAGAGTCTTAAGGAATAAGTCAAAGTGTAATTCATTATATATAAGATACTATGATGATCTCAAGTCTAAGGATCATTTGTACTACTATCACTACTAGAATTCCTATTGATGTAAGTAAAACTCCATTAGGTATTCCTTAGCGAGTCACGTTCAGTGAACTTATTCTCTAATAAGCACCTACATACTTGCTTTAGTGTCTCCACACAAATGATCATGAGATCAATCATCCTCATCCAATGAGCAAACAATGTACGTACCAATCTATCCGGATTCATTAATCCCCTTTTTAGCAATCCATTGATTGGGAACATTTTAGTTTTAAGCTATCTAAGAATTTAGATCTCATTAGCATGATCTCATCATGATTCTAAAAGCATTGCTTAAAACTATGGGTTTATCACATATTATTAAAACAACACCATATAGATAATAAATGCCTTTTAATAAATAATTCTTTTATTAATAAATAAATAAGATGGATTACACAGTATATGCTTTATCATCATACATGATTGGCTTGTATGGATAATACTTTCACCAAGTGCATATTAGGATTCACATGACCTAATTGAAATAAATGTACAAATTAGGATTTACATAACCTAATTAAATATACAAATTAGGGTTCATATGACCTAATTAATTGTACAAATTAGGGTCCATGATGAAATTAAATGAAGACCAAAAAAGCCATAAATAAATGTGCTAGACCCAGGAAAGCCTCCACGTGCTCCAAGGCAGAAGACTTGTGGAAGCAAC
Organism: Panax quinquefolius; assembly: GCA_020205615.1. Classification (NCBI taxonomy): domain Eukaryota; kingdom Viridiplantae; phylum Streptophyta; class Magnoliopsida; order Apiales; family Araliaceae; genus Panax; species Panax quinquefolius. The sequence continues at coordinate 48,102,318 of CM035161.1, forward strand.
CCATTTTGGGAATTGATTGAGGGATTGGATTGACGGCTAGAAGAACAAGGCAATTTGGGCATTACTTTGATGACTAAAGGGTATTTTTGGAATTTCCCCTTAAAGACATGACTAAGGGTATTTCGGGATTTTCTCTTAAAACGTGTGCCTGGCATGTGACTGCTTCTCAGGAAAGCTTTATAAATAGTCTTCTATCCTAAGAAGGAGAGGGACTTTTTTTGGCCAAACATTACACTTGGACTCTTAGAAGCTCTGAGCACTTGGAATTCTCTCCCAACTCGAAGACTCAAGAAGGTTCTTGAATCCCTGCTACCCTAACCCGGTTTCCGGATTCTGAGAGTTCTGTCACGTGTCATTGGAGTAATCGCCCACCTGTCGTTCTCCCCTCTTCAATCAATCAGTCAATTCCTTATTCTTCATGGATTTCTCACCTCTCCAGCCAACATGAAACCCTAACCCTTGCAAGGCGCGATTTCCTTGCCCACATTTCTTTGGCGACTCTGCTGGGGATGTGTAGAATTCGTGAAGGGTATGCCCACAACTCGAAGTGGGAGAACTACAGGAAGAGTTGTTTCACCAACAAATAGCATTACCTCACCGTATCCAGTGCCAAGGCAAGTAACTCAAGCATTCCAAGGCGCAAACCTAGATTTTGACCAACCACTTGTTGAAGATGCTTCAGAAGGGAGTTCAACATCACCACATATGGCCAATCAACAACAAACTAATGCAGGAAGGCAAGGCGAGGATGCGGGTGGAGACCAGACGAATACTGTGCAACTAGAGATGCGCAAGGCATTGAAGGAAGCACGAGAAAGGCAAGGGATGATGATGGCCATGATGCTGGAGATGCAGAGGAAGAAAGAGGAGATGGGGAACTTTCGTCAGTAGTTGATGCAGATCCCTACCTTAAAGGCCATATTCCCAGGCAGTTCTCAGGGAGAACAAGCAGGAGTAGAGGAAAATAACAATGGCAGCAACAATAAAGAGAACCAGATTGTACCTCCATTGACGAAAATTCAATCAGTTCCAATAATCAACCTAGAGCCCCAGAACAGTGGTGATGTGCCACAACCTAGGTTGGAAGCAAGCCAACCTCAGACACACATCATCCCAACCACTCTACCAGCATTCTCACAAGTGCAAATGCCAATCATTCCAAGACATATTCCGAGAGTGAGCCAACAACTGCCACAAGTACCAGCTTTGCATGATGCAAGTGTGCATCAACCATACACACTGCCGGTACAGCAGTATATCACAACACCCCAGAGAGTTCATGCCACGAGCCAGTACGTGATGAAGGATGATATGATCGATGTGATCAATCAACTTTGCAGGCAGACATCCCGACCCTTGGAGTTAGACTTTACTCCACCTTACCCGGCACACATTCGGAGGCAACCTTACCCGATAGGGTATATTGAGCATCCCCCATAATTTCCAAAATACAATGGGAAAAAGGAAATGCTAGGGAACATATTGCAGGTTCATAGAGTCGATGTCTCCGTGGCTAGGATATGACGAAGTGAACAACCACAACTTGTTGATGCGGGAATTCAACAAGACTTTGACGGATAGTGCCCTTTAGCCGATACTACAATTTGGAGAAGGGATCGGTCCATGATTGGGACGACCTAAAATTACAATTTTTTAAGAAATTTTTCTATGTGCAGAAACAAGTAACCATTGTAGAGCTTATGCGGTTCAAGCAGAAGCCGAATGGGGAGTTGTCGAGAATCGTTAGCGAGTTCGGGGCCAGCACGTAGAAGTGTGCAGAGCCGATTGAAGAAAAGAACTTAGTCAGCATTTGCAACAATGGTGCCTTAGATACCTCCAAGCCCCACCTCATCTCCAAGGCTTGTGATTCTTTCGCGACACTTTCGTCTTTTGCACAAGACTTGGGAGGAATCATGACATTGCCCACTAGCCATGCGACGGTTACATGGAAGGGTAACTGTGGCTTTGGCTAACTCTCAGTCAAAATCACAAGGGGGCAAGAGGGAGAAGAATGAGAAATTTGAACCAAGCGGAGAAAAGCATGGTGACAAATATGCAGGAAAGCCAGTCCCAGAAGCTATCACATGCAGTGAGAAAGCATTCAGAGGTCTGTATGAGCAATGGGTTGAACATGGGGTGGTGAAACCCCCAAGGCCTAGATTTGTAGTGATGGAAGAGATGAAGAGAAGACCAGACTTCTGTGTATTCCACCAATATGCGGGACACTTAACTATGGATTGTTATAGCCTGCGGAGGATATTCCACAAGAAGCTGGAAAATGGGGAGATTGAACTTGGAAAGGAAAGTAGCGTTCACGACAAGCCATTGCCAAATCACAAGGGGAAAGAAACGTGCAACACTGTTATTCACAGCATAATCCCAGAAGTGGAGATGATGATGGAAGAGAAGGAGGAGTGTGACCCAGGCCTGCAGGTTACGACGTTGATGAATGGGGCCAAATTCAATTTTTTTTTTGATCAGATAGGATTGGCTAAGGAATCAAGGATTGAGGCAACCAGGGCAATTATCAAGGCTGCCGAGACGTAGGAGACTTGCATGGCCATAAGCAAAGGATTTGTGAAGATGATGGAGGAAGAAGAAAATAAGATATCTTTCTCTAAGGCTGATAGAGAAATAAGATACTCGCACAATAGGCCGTTGTATGTGACAGCAGTAATCAATGGCATCGAGGTGCGGAGGGCATTCATTGACAATGGAGCGTCTATAAATATTATTCCCTACATCATGTTTAAACGGTTAGGCCTGCCAGAGAAGAAGCTTGTAAAGGAACAAACAAAAATTATAGGATTCGCCAACTAGAGTACAAGAACCTTGGGGCACATCAAGGTGGACATGCAAGTTGGGAAGATCTGAGGGCCTGTAATGTTCCATGTTGCCAAGGTGGATGCAGCATATCATGTCTTGCTAGGAAGGGCTTGGCAAAATGACTATAAGGTGGTTCCCTCGGTCTTTCATTAGTGCTTGAAGGCTATCTAGAAAGGGAGAGAAGTGAAGGTACCAGCAACTCAAAATCCTTTTGGACCAGAGGAGGCACATATCACCGAAGCAACTTTCTTTGATGATGTCACTGAAGAAGGAGAGAACCAGATTGCAAGGCCTGATTCCCTAAGACTAGCAAGCTGGAAGGAAGTGCAGGAAGATAGGTTCGTGCCTGCAGAAAAAGAGAAGAAGAAAACCTCGGAACATGGAGAATGCTCCAATAACAAGAAGCCAGTGGTAGTAGACCTAGAGAAAGAAGGAAGAAAAGAAAAGAAAAGGCCAACAGACCTTGAAGATGCCCAAAATATAATAAATGCCAAGTAGATGACACAATCTGAGGATGGTTAAAAGACAAAATGGGAGAGGGTTGTTAAACACGACGAAAAGGTGGTGTTTCAATTGTGATTGTGCAAGGGGGAAGAGCCCAAGGAAGCATGCGAACCCAATTCCTCAGGAGAGGTCCCCCACTCCAGCAATAATGAAGAAGGAGGAGTTGTACAGTAGAAGGTAGAACCAACTCCAGAATGCTTCGAGGATAGGCCAAAGCCTCAACAAAACGAATTAGAGGAAGTTAATTTGGCAACAAAGGGAGGAACGCTAAGAATAACTTATGTCAACAAGGAGCTGGATGTTAACCAGAAGGAGGAGCTGGTACAATTATTGCGAGAGTATAGGGATGTCTTTGCTTGGAATTACGACGAGATGCCTGGAATTAACAAGGATCTTATGGAGCACAATCTAAACATAAGCCCGAGAATGAAGCCAGTGAAGCAAGCACCTAGCAACTATGCACCCGAAGTCGAAACTCAAATAAAGGAAGAGATCAAGAAGTTGCTGTAAGTAGGGTTCATCAAGCCAATTCAACATCCAATATGGCTATCCAGCATTGTACCGGTAAAGAAATAAAATGGACAGTTGCGAATATGTGTGGATTTCAAAGACTTGAACAAGGCATACCCAAAGGACATGTATCCATTACCCAACATAGACACTTTGGTAGATGCAACGGCTAATCATGAGATGATTTCATTCATGGACGGGTTTGTAGGTTACAATCAGATAAAGATGTCCGTAGAAGATGCAGAGTTGACAGCCTTTCGTACCCCGTTTGGGAATTTCTACTATGTGGTAATGCCATTCGGGTTAAAGAATGCGAGGGCAACTTATCAAAGGGTAATGCATGCTATATTTCATGACATGATTCATGATATAGTGGAGGAATACGTGGACTACATAGTAGTGAAATCCAAGAAGGCAACAAATCATGTGGAGGACTTGAGGAAGGTGTTTGAGCGGTGTCGAAGGTACAAATTGAGGATGAATTTGAAGAAGTGCTCCTTTGGAATGACGGCGGGAAAATTTTTGGGCTTCTTGGTACATAACAGAGGCTTAGAGGTAGACCCAAGCAAGGCGAAAGCAATCACAGAGATGCCCCCACTAAAAATGCAAATATAGTTGAAGAGCTTCTTAGGGAAAGTTTCATACATGAGAAGATTCATGCCAGCATTAGCCGAAGTCACAAAACCTTTCGGCAAATTGCTAAAAGGAAAGGCACAATGGGACTGGGGGCAAGACCAACAACAGGCCTTTGAGAAGGCGAAAAGAATTTTGGCGTCAGCACAAACGATGGTGGTGTCGCAAAGAGGAATGTCATTGCAGTTGTACATTACATCTACCAAGAAGTCTATAGGTGGATTGATCACGCAAGAGGTGGATGGAGAAGAAAAAACCTGTGTATTACATTAATCGGATAATTAGAGGACCGGAAACCAGGTATTCACAAGTGGAGAGGCATTGCCTAGCATTGGTGTTCATTACGCAGAAAATGCGGCATTATTTTTTAGCACACGAAGTAAAGCTTGCAACAAGAGCGGATCTAATCAGATACCTATTAACCAAGCCAGCATTAGTAGGAAGACCTGCCAGATGGATGATGATTCTTTTAGAATACGACATCAAGTGTGTAACACCGAAGGCGATCCGATGTCAAGCCTTGGCAGACCTATTGGCTCAATTTTCAAATGGAGAATATGAACCCCCTTCTGAGGATCTTCCGGGTGGAGAAGCAGAATCAATTGAGTTGATGGATGAGGACCCAGAATGGTGGAGTTTGGCTTTTGATGGATCATCTGCAGAAGGTAAAGGCAGAGCAGGAGTGGTGTTGAGCACCACAGAAGGAAATGAAGTGGCCTTGTCATACAAATTGGATTTCCCTTGCACAAATAATGAAGCAGAATATGAGGCGTTCATACTAGGATTATTGGCGGCTCAAGAATTAGGAGCCAAACATCTTAAAGTAAAGGGAGATTCAAACCTCATAGTGCAACAGATAAGAGGCCAATTCGAAGTGAAGGAACCTATCTTGGTGTCATATAGAACTGTAGCACAAAAGGTGATGGAGGCTTTTAAGAAAGTGGTGATTGAATATGTGCCAAGAGGACAGAATAAACAACCCGATGCACTAGCAACAGTAGCGTCTCGAGTCTATGTCCAATGTGAGGATTTGGATGTAAACGTAATGAAGAGAACCCTACCAACCACAATACTAAATTTTTTCCCCAAAGACATGATAGATGATTGGATGTAAGACCCCGAAATTTTTTTAAATAAAAAGGAATTTCCTTTATTTATTATTTTGAAATAGTAAGGGTTGATTTGATTAATGTGGATAGTTAAGGGTTAAATACGCAAATATTTAAAAATAAGCAAGTGGTTATAAAATATTCATTTTTGTCGGGGAATATTCGTATTGTCGGGGAATATTCGTTTGGTCGTGGAATATTCGTACTGTCGGGGAATATTCGTACGACGGCGCAGCCATGTGTGGGCCCCATAACGGAAAGCGATTGGATGAAGAAAACGACAAATATAAGTTGGTTAAAAATAACGGCGTAGTTATTACTGGAATTAAGATTTGTTGGAATACCCGGTGGTTAAAATACGATGAATACGCGTGGTCAAGACAAGAAGATACTACAGATATTATAAAGTATTGTTGAATTATTGATCCTTACGTGAAGGCACTACTCAATAATTATTACAGTGAGTTCTTTGTTCAATAGTTTATTTTATTGATTCAATAATTCTTTGCGTTGGTATTTTATATTATTCTTTGTTTCAATAATTGTCATCGCACAAATATTTCCCATTATCGGATCAATAATTCATATTATTTGAATAATATTATTAGATAACATTATTGGCAATGTCTAGAAAGTTCATCTAAGGAGAGGTTTGGTCACCTAATTGCTTGGCGCAAGAAGGAGAGATCCTTATTGAAAGCCCCTCTTCCGGGGAGCGACTGGTCATCATAAATGTGATTACGTAATATTATTTGTGAATAATTAATTATTGGTTCATATGATAAGGAAATATTTATTTTATATGAATATAAATGATGGATTATTTATGTGGTTATTAATGAAGGAATTAATGTTGAGGTGTTTTATCGGTATTTTATCGGATTGGAGGTATTAAAAATTAAATCGGGGTTTTGAGATATATTATGGGGTTATAATTTTTAATCCGACCGTTGGATTGTGGTAATTTTGGGTATGTTATACATACATAAGTTGAGTATATGTCCACAAATTTTGAACCGTTAAAAAAATGCATGAATGATTTGTTGTGAATTTTAAGAGGTGTCGGATTCTAAATTAGGTTTATAATTGATTTTGGTGGAAAATTCTAGAATTGAGTGGGCCCCACTTGTGGTTGGTGAAAAAATGTGCTGAATTTTATTTCAAATGTGGTGGGTGGCAATAGTAGCAGGTAAAGCCATCGTGTAGCAAAAGTCAAGTCTGCCTTTATGGCTAACATTTTCCTATAAATAGAGGGCTAAGTTAGAATTGAAAATCACACCGAAACAAAGTTTTCTCTTTCTCTCTATATTATTGAAAGCGTATTTTGTGAGTATTTAGATACTTTGAGAGAGCATTGTCAAAGTACAAGTTTTATTCAAAGATCACTTGAGACCTTTCCTTCCGAAATAACTTGATTCTTTGAGGTAAGGGATGTTATTTTCTTCTCAAATGATATTAATTCTTCAATATCATTATGCTGAAATATTGGTTGGTACTTTTTATCAAATTTGGCGACTCAGAATGGGTTGGATGGAATGGCCCTATTTTGGGGGCGTCACAGTTGGTATCAGAGCTTAGGGATATGATCTCTGGCGGAGATCGGGGAATAGAACTAGGAGGGGAGAGACGAGTAAATCCTTCGCTAGTGTGTCCTACCTAAGCTTATTTGTTGGTTGGTCATTTTATAGGGGTATTATGTGATTTGTTAATTTATTTAATTAACCCTTGTTTTATGACAGTAATTGAGAATGTCGATCGAGAATATTATTAGTGGTGTAAATGAGACCGTGGAGATGCAGTATTTAACAACGAGGAGAACGTGCAACAGTGGCAAAATACCTCCTGTGAATAACACCACCGAAAGAGATGATGAACGAGGGGATGTTTAGAAGCTTTTTGCGAGTTCATGCAAAATCGGACGAGGAGACTTCGTGTTCAAAATCTGAGGAGGAGATGATAGCGATTCACGGGTGGTCACACCAAGCGATTCAAAGAGTTGGGACCACGAGTGCAGGAAAGCCAGATCCGATCATGGCGGAAACATGGGTCAAGCAAATTACCAAGATATTCGATGTCTTGGGATGCGAAGAACGAAGAAAGTTCCATTCGCTACTTTTATGTTCCGTGGCGAAGGCGATTCATGGTGGGAATCATGAAGCGTACCATTCACCGCACTCAAAGATGTCATGGGAGACGTTTGAGAAGCAGTTCAATGACAAGTACTTCCCCGAAAGTATTCGTCTATATGAAGGAAGTGGAGTTTATTAGATCGGAGCGAGAATAACATGACGGTGTCCCAAAGACGAGGCGAAGTTTGCGGAGTTATCGAGTTTGCACCTCATTTGGTGGAGAATGAGGAACGATTATGGCGGATGTTTCGAGAGGTTTGAAACCCAGATACGTCGATTATCTCATTTCTCATAAATTTTCTCTATTCGGATGTTATAAATGAGGGCTCGGTTGTTAGAAGCGAGATAACGAGTATACGTTCAACCGAGGGACCATAACCGAGGATCATACCAAAGATAGCAGTCATCGAATAACGATAACCGGTGGAGAAAGAAGAATACGGATAAAGGCGGTAAGAACCACCCGTGGTAATCGTGGCCATGAAAATAGAAGAAGTGAGTTGGGAGGAGATTTTAAAAGAGGAGATTCAACAACGACCATGTGAAGAGGCGTCGGCGCAAAGTGGCAATCTGGTTCCAAGGAGGAGAAAGACCATCGGTCAGTATGTTACAAAAATGCGGAAAGAGGACATATCACCAAACCGCCCACAGCAGTTTAAGGTATGTTATAATTGTGGAAAAGAAGGACATATCGCTCGAGATATGCGATATCGAAACCCGATCCGGCGGGAATGGTGACTCAAAAGGATGTCCAAGAAAAGTCAAAGTCAACGATTCTCGGAAGAGCGTTTTGTCGTGGCCGGTCAAAATGCGAGGAACCCGACGAAGTTAGCACGGGTTAGTTAATTATAAATTCTTCATTGAAGTTTATACCTTACTAGATATCTGGGTTCTACCCATTCTTTTATCTCTCTTGTTTTGCGCTCAACGTTTGAACTTGACTACGGAGAAATTAGACTTTGACTTATTTATGGAGACTCAATTAGGAGAAACTTTCATTACATCCGTTGTTTAAAAATCTTGCTTGATTCAAGTTGGCACTATCACATTACCTGTTAACCTTATTTCTATAGAGATATTTGCTTTTGATGTGATTTTAAGGTTAACTACTCATCGTGCCAAATTGATTGCTTTTGTAAGGTTGTTAGTTTTCATATTCTTAAGCAACCTGTTATTCGAATTCAAGCAATCAAACCATTGTAGTTAAACATTTTCAATCAAGCCATGAAGCCATTCGTTTATTGAAAAACGGATGTCAAGTTTTCTTAGTCCATGTTATGGATTTGAATAAAGACACGTCAGATTTGAATAATATTCTTGTTGTTATTGATTTTTCCTGACGTATTTCCTGAAGAATTTATTGGCTTATTCCCAAAGACTGATATTAAATTTTGTATCGACTTTGAACCCGCAGACAAAACTCATTTCTAAAATCTCATATCGAATGGCTCCTATTGAACTTCAAGGAGTTAAAAATTCAACTATAGAATTTGGTACACGAGCCTTTATCTTGTGACTTCCTTTGTGGAATTCACCTAAGCAGACTCTCTATAGGGGACGTCATATTCGTGCGATAGTAAACTGATAGGTGTCATTGTGACGTGCTATCCAAGATTGGGATATGAGTCACAGTTGAGAGCAACCTAAGTCGAGAATCGAAATACGTAACTTTCTAGGCTTAGTTAGTTATTATCGGAGATTCGTTGAAGGATATTCTCGAATCGCTATTCCATTAACGTGGTGACTCGTAGAGATACAAAATTCAAATGGAGCAAGGAATGTGGGAAGAGCTTGAAGAACTCAAGAGGAGACTCATTTCAAAGATATGTTTCGACCATACCATCCGGAAAAACCAAACGTGGTGGCTAAGGTGTTGAGTAAAAAATCGAATACAATTAGAATAACAAAATTGCCAAAGATCATTTCGTATAATATACAAATAATAGAGATGGAGATGAAAACTCTAGGTACCCACGTGATGATATACGAGTACGTGATGATATACGAGTATAATCGACTTTAATCGATAAAGTTAAAGATGTTCAAGCTACACACCCGGAGCTGATGAATTTGAAGAAGGAGGTGCAAGAAGTTGTTATTTTAAAAGCGAGAATCGGTGAGGTGAGGAAAGCTCAAACCTTCGATTTATTAATCCATTTGAAATTCTCGATCGAATAGGAACCGTGGCCTATAGACTCGTTTTACCACCAAGTATGATGGCGTGTTCATAACGTTTTTTCACGTATCGATGTTACGTAAATATGTGGACGACTCGAAACACGTCATTGAGATAGAAACCAGGACGAGATAGTAGAAGACTTAACGTCACGAGGAGGTACTGTCAAGATTTTGTAGAGGAAAGAACATGACCTATGTATCGAGGGTTATACCATAAGTTAAAGTTTTGTGGAGAAACCATGCTATTGAGGAAATGACACTGGGAGTTGGAAAGCGAAAATGAAAGCGAGGTATCTTTACCTTTTGAAAACACCAGTCGCACGCCAATTTCGAGGACGAAATTTCATAAGGAGGGAGGTTGTAAGACCAGAAATTTTTTAAATAAAAAGGAATTTCCTTTATTTATTATTTTGAAATAGTAAGGGTTGATTTGATTAATGTGGATAGTTAAGGGTTAAATACATAAATATTTAAAAATAAGCAAGTGGTTATAAAATATTCATTTTTGTCGGGGAATATTCAGTATTGTCGGGGAATATTCGTTTGGTCGTGGAATATTAAATGATCGTCTTGGGAATATTATGCGACGACGCTTGTGACCAACCATGTGGGCCCCATAACGGAAAGCGATTGGATGAAGAAAACGATAAATATAAGTTGGTTAAAAAAATACTTGGCGTAGTTATTATGAATTAAGACTGTTGGAATACCTTGGTGGTTAAAATACGATGTCTGGCGTCAAGACAAGAGTTATACCCACGTATTCGCACTGATATTTGAATTATTGATCCTTACGTAAGAAGGCACTACTCAATAATTATTACGGTGAATTCTCGCTCAATAGTTTATTTTATTGATTCAATAATTCTTTGCGTTGGTATTTTTATTATTCTTTGTTTCAATAATTGTCATGCGCATGTATTTCCCATTATCGGATCAATAATTCATATTATTTGAATAATATTATTAGATAACATTATTGGCAATGTCTAGAAAGTTACATCTAAGGAGAGGTTTGGTCACCTAATCATGCGCCAAGAAGGAGAGATCCTTATTGGAAAGCCCCTCTTTCCGGGAACAAATTGGTTGTATAAATGTGATTCTCGTAATATTATTTGTGAATAATTAATTATTGGTTCATATGATAAGGAAATATTTATTTTATATGAATATAAATGATGGATTATTTATGTGGTTATTAATGAAGGAATTAATGTTGAGGTGTTTTATCAGTATTTTATCGGATTGGAGGTATTAAAAATTAAATCAGGGGTTTTGAGATATATTGCGGGGGTTATAATTTTTAATCCGACCGTTGGATTGTGGTAATTTTTGGGTATGTTATACATACATAAGTTGAGTATATGTCCACAAATTTTGAACCGTTAAAAATACACGAATGATTTGTTGTGAATTTTAAGAGGTGTCGGATTCGGAAATTAGGTTTATAATTGATTTTGGTGGAAAATTCTAGAATTGAGTGGGCCCCATTTGTGGTTGGTGAAAAAATGTGCTGAATTTTATTTCAAATGTGGTGGGTGGCAATAGTAGCGAGTAAAGCCATCGGTGTAGGTCAAGTGCGCTTCACGGGCTAACATTTTCCTATAAATAGAGGGCTAAGTTAGAATTGAAAATCACACCAGAACAAAATTTTTCTCTTTCTCTCTATATTATTGAGCGTATTTTGTGAGTATTTAGATACTTTGAGAGTTCTTTATTCAAGACAAGTTTTATTCAAACATCACTTGAGCCTTTCCTTCCGGAAATCTTGATTTTTGAGGTAAGGGATGTTATTTTCTTCTCAAATGATATTAATTCTTCAATATCATTATGCTGAAATATTGGTTGGTACTTTTTATCAAATTTGGCGACTCAGAATGGGTTGGATGGAATGGACCTATTTTGGGGGCGTCACATTGGAGATATGACATCTCCCATCAATTGCAAACAAAGGAGGGAAAAATACCTACCATGCAGTTACAGAAGTACAACATCATCAAAGGTGTCTTGTATCACAAAGAAGCAGATGGTGTATTGACACGATGCTTAGGGAGGCAGGAAGAAAATAGAGTCTTGCAACAGGTGCATGACGAGAACTGCGGATTGGCAGACATAGGCTTGTATCGTAGGCTGCAGCGTCAAGGGTGTTATTGGCCCGAAATGAAGAAGGAAGCAGATTCCCTACAACGCCAATGTGTTTCATGCCAAGAATACCCTGGGGAGGATGAATGCGCCTTCATTGATGACATAGTGGATTGACGAATCCCTTATGTGGAGTTCTTATAAAGCGGGACTCTTCCAACCGAAAAGAAGGACGCAATTATAATTAAGAGGAAGTCACAATGTTTCTTCTTGCAGAATGGAGAATTGTTTAGAAGGGGATTCAATGGCAAGCCCCTACGGTGTCTGGAACTAGGTGAAGCCAAAGATTTGGTTTACCAAATGCACAAGGATGAACACCAAGGGGGAGCCAAGTTGTATAAACAATTTATCGATAATGGTTACTACTGGCCAAAGATGGAGGGAGATTGTCTAGAATTTGTTAAAAAGTGTCACATTTGTCAAATACATGGAAACTTGATCCATGCTCCCGCCGTGGATTTGCAAACCTTGGCAACACCATGGCCCTTTCATACATGGGGAATGGATCTTATAGGTCCTGTTCACCCTAATTCCAAGGGTAACATATGGATTTTAACTGCCACCGAGATGTACACAAAGTGGGTAGAGGCAATACCCTTGAAGAAGGCCACGGGACCAGCAGTGGCAAATTTTATCAAGGAGCACATCATTTGACGTTTCGGGATCCCGAATATCATTTTGTCGGATAATGGAACTCCATTCATCAATAGGGATGTCAAAAATCTGATGGAAAGATACAGGGTGAAACATTACAAATCATCACCCTACTACTCGAAAGGCAACGGACAAGCAGAGGCTACAAACAAGACCTTGATAAAAATTTTATCAAAAACCCTAGACGATCATCTGAAGACATGGGCAGAACAATTACCAATAGCGTTATGGGCATATCAAACTTCAAAAAGGAAGCCTACAGGCGAGACCCCATATGCTTTGGTTTATGGTGAAGAAGTTATCTTGCCTGCTAAAATAGAAATACCTTCGGCTTGAATGAGACTTCGAAGCTTGGTCGAGGAAGAAAACCGACCAGCCGCCTTGGAGGCCTTAGTTGACTTCCGAGATAAGGCTAAAGAAAAGCTTGAACGGTACCATGAAAGTCTGCGGTGACAATACAATACCGCGCTGGTACCACGACAAATTCTAGTGGGAGACCTAGTGCTCAAAACGGTAACTCAAGCCATGAGGGGGACCCCAATCACCAAATTTTACCCCAAATGGGAAGGCCCGTATAGGGTACGAGAGATCTCCGAAAGCGGGTATTGTAAGATATCTCGTGTGGGATCAGATGCTGTCTCAGGCCCATTAAACTTGAAGTGGGTAAAGAAATATTACACATGAGAAGAGCATCACAAAAAGTTACACTTTCAACTTCAAAAGTAATTGAGGCACCTGATTAAGTACAACCCTTGAAAGTTACACTTTCAAACTTCAAAAGTGATCGAGGCACCTGATTAACAGCCCTTGGGAGTTACACTTTCAACTTCAAAAGTGGCTGAGGCACCTGATTATAAGCCCTCAACCCCGAAAGTTACACTTTATCTTTAAAAGTGGCGAACGTTATGCTTTATTCGACAAAAGCAAGAAAGTTACACTTTACCTCTAAAAGTGGAAAACGTTATGCTTTCATCGACAAAAGCAAGATTTACTAATGAAATGTTATGCTTTTCGTTAAAAGCAATTTGATTATCAATAAATTGACAAACTTTCACTTATAATTGAATGTTTTTTTTTAAATTTCTTAAAAAAAAAAAAGAATATAAAGTCAAGTGTTGGTTTGTGAAATATATATATATATATGTATATATATATATATATATATATATATATATATATATATATTTGATAAAAATCATGTTTACTTGCTTATAATACCTATTGTTGTCTTGGAATATTAATTTGAATAACTTAAGATTCAATTATAAATATTGAGTGTTAAGGAATTATTCAAATTAAAAGCAATCAACAAGGTTAAAGAAACTATATTTTGATAAAATATAATATGTGTAAATGAGTTTCTGAAACAGGAAATCGAAAAAAAAACTACTACAACAAGTTATGATCTAAAGGCCAAGACATATCAAAATGAAGTGGAGGCACAGCTAAAGCTTCTAAGTCAGCAACGAAAGCATCTCGAATCTTAAGATTTGCAGCTTTCAGTTCCCTAACCTGTCGGGTAGTTGATTCTAAGTCCTGTCTCTGGCGCCCTACCTGTCGAAGCTGGCCCTCTAAATCTTGAGATTTGATCTTCAATTTGTTGGCGGCTTCATCAAGCTCAGAAAGCTGTATTGAAAAGGATTCATCTTCACACTTACGTACAGCAACCTCCGAACGTAAGGAAACAAGATCAAAACTTTACTTGAGGAGAGCCAACCTATCACGAAATGGAGACATTTCAACACCTATGGTGGTAAGATCGTCTACATTATCGCTAAACTTCTTCAAGTCCTCAACTTGCAAAGAATATAAAGAAAGAGTGTGCAACCCAAGAATAAGGCCTGCGAGCTGATCTTGGAAGAAGGTCTGGGAGGAAGTTTCCTTAATAATCAGCCGGTCAAGTATCTGTGGGAATCGAGCTAGGAGACGCTCTAAATTTTTCTGACTAGAAGATGATATCTGGAAACCCCTCCAAGAAATAAGATCCCCCTTTGGATTGAAGGAAGCTCCGGTAGGAACTACTTTAGAGGCCATCATGGAATTTATGGAGGCAAGAGATGGTGTAGCAGAGAGATGCTGTAGGGCTGAGGATTCCTCGAAGCCTGGGTCACTTGGAGGATAACCAAGGTCACTATATGGCGAGTGGGCAACATCAGGATGGAGAGCATCAAATAAAATGAGTGCCTCAATAGGAAAAAGGCAAATCTTTCATCTTCTTGCTCTGGAAAACAAAATGTCAAAGCACAATATATTAAAAACAAAGCAAGAAAGGAAATTCAAGACAAATCATATGTTGATTAAAAAAGGATACTCACAATATAGTCAATGGAAAAGGAGTCAGGAGATGCCACAGAAAGGGGAATGTCATTCAACTCACCCAAAGTGCTATTAACAATGCCCTCCCGAGCAATCAAAAACTCGGAAGAATCCTTCTGGGGAGGATGAACATCACCAATACTTTCAGAATGATTCCCCCTCGGGGAAGTAAGAGCTTCATCAACATCTTCACACTCATCAGGAGAAGCAGGCATTAGATGGTGTGAAGAAATAGTTGTATCACCCACAGCAGGACTCGAGCTCACATCGGATAAGGTATCCTTAGCATCCAGGCTAACACAATCATCACGAGGAGTAGATGACTCAATATCAACAAGTACAGGTTAGGAAGGCTTATGATTAGTGGAAACCGCCGCGGCCGCCTCATTTACAGTATTGTACATTAACCCAAGAGGAACGTTATCATCATCATCATCAGCATCATCATCATCATCTTCATCGACCACGGTAACCTAAAAAAAATTAAAGGAAATAATTACTCAATGATATGTGAAGGAAGTAATACAAGGGATGAAAGAAAAACGAGAATAATACAGTAAAAATTACCAAATTCCTACGGCGCTTCTTAATCTGATCCTCGGCTGTCGGGATACTAGGATCAACATCATCAAGGGGGCGTTTCGCTAATGGTTTTATGATAAGCCTGATAGGAGGACGACTGATTGGAACCACGGAAAAAGCAATAGGAGGAGCTATCTCAGAATTAGTAGTAGTAGTTGCTCTCGTTTAGAACGAGTAACTCTCATCTCCTCGGCATCCGAGGATCCCTGGGGAGGAGGTCAAAAAGACACCCGAAGTGGAGCTCGTGGTGGAAGACTCCTGGAAGTAGTGGTGGCCTATGAGGGAAGAGTAGCTAGATCATCTCAAAGAGGAATATCTGTTAACTGAGGAGGAGACGACTTAGGCATCAAAATGTCACGCTCAGCTAACCGACTACTAGCTGGCCAGAGTACTGAGCAAACATTGGGCTTGGGAGAGTATAGCACTCATCCCCATTAGAGACGTTTCGAAATAGAAACTGGCAATGAACAAATCAAGGTATCATCCTTCCATCTTTTAAGATTGATCTGCCAGTAATTATGTTCGCCAGTAGTATATCGCCCACTCTGGGAATTATCTGGTATGACAAAAGGAAGGGGTCTATAAGGATCACTTGGTAGCCTCAAAAATGCCCATGTAAAAAAAGGGGAAGTACAGACGAAATTAAGAAGAGCAGCCTCATAATTCCCCTGGCAGGTGTGACTGAATGGGCGTTCCTGGTCATATCTGAATTATCTCATAACCCTGTGAGGGGAATACAGTATAGTGCCAAAACTATTATTCTCAAGGAAATAGGGAAGCTCTGTAGACCGAAGAAAAATGAACCAAGACTGTGCAGAACCACTCAAGCTGGTTCTGTTGAGGCTTGAGTAGGTACGAAATTTATGCTTGTAAAAATGAGGTAGATGACCGCAACCCTCTGAAGTAATGGTGTAGGGACGGGCAGTGAAGCATAAATAATCATCAAGGAAAGGCCGCAAATCAGTACTATCAAGGCTAAATCGGTGATCAATCCAACGTGTCATGCGAGGAATGACGTTGGGTGATGAAAAAAGAGGAGATTTCTTCTTCTGCTTAGAGGAATAGCCCAAAAAGCGTTTGAAAAGAAAAATCTGAAGGAAGGAATATGGAAGGAAGCAATTGACATCGTACCTGAATGAATAAAAGTCAAATAAGAAAAAGGTTAAAGGAAAAGAAGTGTGGTTGTAAAGATATATATATATATATATATATATATATATATATATATGAAAGTGATTACCTCCCAATGGATTCTTTTATGGCAAGGATTGTTTCATCTAGGCGACGATATAAGGTCCCTAGGAAGAGAGAAACAAGGGGAATCTCTGAGCCCTGGGATAATAATGTTGCCAAGCTGAACATACGGGCGGAAGGACCGTCTGTGGGAGATCCAGGGAAGAGGAAGCGGGACAGCCACATAGCCAGATAAGCTGCCAGAGGAAAAGGACAAGTCTCTCCACGGAGGGCAAGAACAGATTTGTCATGAATAGATCTATCCCACTGGTTGGTCTTGTAGTCACGGAAGAAGTAACGTACCCAGGATAACCAAGAATTTTTCTGCCGACTGGAGGTCTCGAAGTCCGGAAGGAGTGTATCGCCCTTGAAGTGAGAAGTGAAGTGGGAAGATTCCTTGAAGGCTTCCATCAAGTAGGCAACACAGTCATCATCTCTAGTGGACATGCTAGAAGGGTCGCATGAGTTCGAGGCAACAATGGGAAGGCTACAAGATGTAATTCAAAAAAAATAAATATATATATATGTTTCAGAAAAATGAGAATGAATTAAAGGAATAAAAGAAGAGAAGTTACTGATAGAGGGCATAGACGTCCTCTAGAGTAGGGGTGAATTCCCCCCAGGTAGTGATGAATGTGCAAGTAGTGGAACACCATCGGGAGATCAACACAGTAAGAGTGTTATGGTCATGGTAGATACGTAGGTCTCTACACAGTTGAACACAACGAAAGATGCTCGCATTCTTGAGTCTTTCCACGTATTCAGCGTTTCCAAGGATCTCGTCGGTCCAATCCTGCCATCCTTGAAGGCGATTAGATGAATCAGACTGGAAGCGAAGGGAACTGAAAGGGTATTCTTGCTTCTCTATGCATAGACGGGGAATGCAATTGGCATGGGGGAAGTCATCCCAACCTCCGCAAGATGGGGTATACAGAAACAAGCCTTCTTTTTCTGGTAGAGGAAAAGTCGCACGGTCATAGTCTTTAACTCTATCCCAAAAGATGTCAGAAGGACCAAAGAAGGGAGCTCTCCCCCAATCAGTGATGAAGGGGGACTCCTTGGCAGTTTGTGGTCCTGCAGAGCATTCAGGTGAAAGGGCCTACAAGCAAGGAGAAGTTTATTATAACAATTCTAAATAAAGCAAAGAAAAGATGTCAAGTAAAGTATTTGAGCTTAAAGTACTCACCATGGCAAAGAATAAAATCCAAGAGTAAAGCTTCAAAACACCAGAAAAGAAGAAGAAATAATGTCAAAAAGAGTTAGGAATCACAATTATGGAAGAAAAATTTCCCCAAAAAAAAAACTTTGGAAGGCCAAAAGGCATCCTTCGGAGCCTTTTTTGGACTTATAACATCATATGTCATGGCCATAGGCGATGACTTTTGTAGGGCTCATTGATACCTTCGTTTTGATATATTATGGGCCTCGAAACTCCAAACAAGTCAAAAGTTACGATCCAAATAGTAACTGCACCTCCTAAACTTCATTTTTTTCGCCTAAACAATGATCATCCCCTAGGATTCGCCCCCTAGGGTTCGCCCCCCTAGGGTTCGGTCAAAAGGGGTGGTTTTGCCACATGCAAGCAAAAAAAAATAATAGGGTTCGGCCCCCCTAGGGGGTGTTCCTTCACCCTTAAAAAAAAAAAAACTAAGGCGGCTTTCCCCCTATAGGGTTTGGCCCCCTAGGGTTCGGCCACCTATAGGGTTCGGCCCCCTAGGGGGATTCTTTTGTATACCTTTGATATTCTGATACTCCACAAATCAACTTTTTGAAGCGAATGCTTCTTAATTTGACGCGACAAATATTGTATCTTCCTTTATTATCCGAGGGAGCCCTACCATGATATGATCAAGGTAACGGGGCTCGAAAGACAAAAGAAAGGTTATAATGGCCTGAAAAGAAAAGTAAATGAAACAAGTCAGGAGGAAGTTCGATAGAAAGCATTCAAATAAACAAAAAATTAAAAGCAAAGACAAGAAGAAGAAACGGAGCCCCAAGGGTTCGGGTTCAAACCCTAGGGTTCGACCCTATGGGGAGGAATTCTACTTTCTTACCTCCTGCTCGGAATAAAGAATGTTTCCTTGTTGCCTCCTTGATGATTTTCCAAGCTCGCAAGAAGAGAGGGAGTCCAAGATGAAGCAAGACGAAAAGAAAAGCCTAAGTGACTTGGGAGATGTATATATATGTATATGCATATATTCTCCAAGTATGCTTGCAACAGAAAAGGAAGCAGCCTCTATTTTCCTATTAAGGAAAATTTCAAAATATAAAGATAAGTTTATTTGAGCTTACTTCTAAATAAAAAATATATATAGATGGAAATTTCGAAATTTGTATATATTTTAATGGAATTTCGAAAAAAAAATAATAAAAAAATAATAATAATATATTTTTGATATTTTATTCCTAACAATAGGAAATTTGAATTAATATATATATATATATATATATATATATATATATATATATATATATTGAATATTTGATTTCCTTAAGAGGAAAGATATTGCTTTACAAAAATCAAATAGAGGAAGATTTTATTTTACTTCCAAAATAAATAAGATTTTATTTGGAAATATTTGATTTGATTCCTAAATAAAAAGAAAGATTTGATTTACCAAAAGAAAGATTTTATTAGATTAAATTTTATTTGGTAAGATTTGATGATCTTCCTTGTTTTAATTTTCAGAAAAAAATAAGGAAACATATATTGGGCAAGCTATGGAAAGATTTGCAGAAGATTCCTCAATATGTTCAAAGAAGAGCCCTGCTAGGTTTTACCTCCCTCTGTTTTAATCCTAAGGGTTTGGCTCCCTAGGGGTTCCCTCTTCTAGGACCCTTGTCTTCAAGACCTGTTAAGCTAGTGGAGTGGAGTCCTGCAAAAATCATTCGAAAGCTTAGAGTATTTTGCACGAGCGTCTCTCTAGAATCGCGACTCTCGCGCAGGGGGAAAATGCGGGCCCAAGTGCATATTAGGATTCACATGACCTAATTGAAATAAATGTACAAATTAGGATTTATATAACCTAATTAAATGTACAAATTAGGGTTCATATGACCTAATTAATTGTACAAATTAGGGTCCATGATGCAATTAAATGAAGACCAGAAAAGCCAAAAATAAATGTGTTAGACCCAGGAAAGCCTCCACGTGTTCCAAGGTAGAAGACTTGTGGAGGCAACCCATTTTGGGAATTGATTGAGGAATTGGATTGGCGGCTAGAAGGACAAGGCAATTTGGGCATTACTTTGATGACTAAAGGGTATTTCTAGAATTTCCCCTTAAAGACATGACTAAGGGTATTTCAGGAATTTCTCTTAAAACATGTGTCTGGCATGTGACTGCTTCCCAGAAAAGCTTTATAAATAGCCTTCTATCCTAAGAAGGAGAGGGACTTTTTTTGACCAAACATTACACTTGGACTCTTGGAAGCTCTGAGCACTTGGAATTCTCTCCCAACTCGAAGACTCAAGAAGGTTCTTGGAATCCCTGCTACCCTAACCCGGTTTTCGGATTCTGAGAGTTCTGCCACGTGTCATTGGAGTAATCGCCCACCTATCGTTCTCCCCTCTTCAATCAATCAGTCAATTCCTTATTCTTCGTGGATTTCTCGCCTCTCTAGCCAACACGAAACCCTAACCCTAGCAAGGCACGATTTCCTTGCCCACAGTGGCATACCATGTGATATTCATAAATACAGTAACTTCCCAAACTTCCAGATGGTAAATCAAGAGGGTATCCAGTTTGAATAAATATCTGCACATCATTGCTGGAAAAAAACATGAGAAGAAAGCTGGGAATGGGAACAACAAGTGAAATATATGAACTCAACAAAACCATAGACATCATCTTAAGTTTTGTGGTTAAAAGTCGCATCAGCATAAACATACCTCAGGATTCTTTTCCATCTCTGTAGTTAGGGCTCCAATGGAACCAGAATGCAGCCTAACATCATCATCTAGAAACAATACATATTTGTTATCTTTGTGCATTCTCTCCACCCCAACCTGCATAAAACAGTACAATTACATTAGAAGCATTAGTTAACATAATGCCTTTAAAAGCTATAGATAATGATGCAACATGCCAGTACAAGTAAAATAAGCTAGCTTTAGATAAAATTATTGGATTCCCTTTGATTTTCTATATCCCTCCCTCACGAATTACAACAAATAAATCAGTCTTATCCAACTGTTAGTCCAATTACATTGTTCAATTTTGTCATTCCAAGAGCATGTTTAAAATTAAGATTTATTAACTTAAAGAAACATAAAGAGATATAAAATGTATTTTGACATGAGACATTTGATACCACATAGCTTTCAAGTGAATAATAGAAGAGTTATTTGCTACATACCAATTGATTGTGAATTTTCTGACTACAAGTTGTTGCCGGACCAGTTACAATAACCTTTGCGTCAACATCATCCTGAAGATATGTAAACAAGTGACAAGAATAAAATAAGCACAAAAAACGATAAGATTCTCTTAAAATTTATTTACATTCAACAATTTGTAATGTTATAGATGCAGCTATCATGTGATAGGTATACATAGCATAATACAGTTAAAATAATTGGTAGGCTGCCAACAGATGCACACATACAAAAATTTGCACCAAATTCTGATGATTGATACAGAAAGCTACACATCAAAGATTTGTCCAAAAACAAGGTGACAATTCACTTCGCTTCCCGTACAATATATCACCAAGCTTAATACAAACTAAAATGAGAAACATAGACAAGGAAGATAAAGACTACACACATAAGTCCATGTGATTTTTATAGTTAACTTTTGACACTCATATATCAAAGAATTAATCTCTTTCCCGTTTCAATCTCATAGATAATATCAAAATAAATGTGCATGAAGGATGTTCACAAAGCAAATGCTTCTAGTAGTGTTTGACCCATCTCAAAAGCAAAAGGTGAATACAATATATGGCATACAGTCACAACATACCAAGAAAATCTTCTCATTTATTGTGTCTCTAAATAATAGAAGTATGAAAGGCATGATAATTAATTGCAACAGATCGACAATAAAGATATAGAAACTTTAATGCTGACTAGGCGACTGTGTTACATACCTTAAAATCTACTAGTAAACTAGATACAGCATGATAAGCAGGGTCTTCTATTCTATCCACCATAAAAAGGAATTCCAGGGGACCACCATATAGAGATGTAATCTGCATTCAGTTATCCAGTAAGCCAACCATGAAAGGGATTAATAAATAAAATTACTTTCTCCATCAAAATGGATATAGAAAAAAGTAAAATTTTCAACTTTAACATATAAAATTACAGGTGAAGGGACTTTTCTGCCTTTGTATGAGAGCAGGAGAAATAAATAGTTAACCATCTTCCTTTCCAATGTAATGTTGAAAGATGTAAATGGTGTATGCCTTACTCACCTTTTGACCTTGCACTGATGCCTCTATCAGTTAGGTTGATGGGATACTAGGAGATGGGAATTAGCATGCTCTGCAGCTAAGAAACAATACAAAACAGCGATTTTGTTGTGTATGCGGTATGTTTAAATGAAAAACGTCAGTCACAATGCATAGTGACACCACTAATTAGGTTAGGATATAATGCCAGACTCGCAACAGTTCAGATGAAAAACATTTTAAATCACGACATTTAACCTTGTAGTATTATATGTAATTTTAGTTTGGGTGTTATTTACTTTCACTACAGCTCATCTTGACAAGTACCAATAATTCCAGATTTTTATTTACATATAAAGCAACTCCAATTTTCATTTTTAGTATAAAACCTTAAGGCTAATCATAGTTGGGAAAGAAATCACACAAAGTTGCCAATATCTAAGTTTGATAAATACCAACCCAAAGAAAAAACTTCATCAGGCAAAACACAGGTTGTAGCATACAATCCATGAAGCGCAAAAAAAGAAGAAGGGCATTTTCAACCTCGACTTCACAACTGATTTTATTCATGCTACTGTTGAAACCCTGATAAATCCTAGCGCCTGAAAAGGCCGCTAAAGCTAAAACCTTTATAAAACCCTAGCACCTGTAAAGGCATTATTTAATCACTAGAATACTAATTATACTGAATAAAAGGGTACCTTGTCGTGAGATTGATGGAGGGAATGAGATTGATTCAACAAAGGGATGTATTTATGTTGTTTTTGGCTGCGAGCGTAAAAGAGCAATGAATTTTGGATGGCCAAACTGATCCGACTTGATAGCTGAGAGCTAACCCCGCCGAATAACATCTCGCAAACCTGATTCCGGCATTTGACAAGGAGAAATAAGCGGATTTTAGAATTTGTTCGTGGGTGAGAGATGATCGAGAATTCATGAGATCTGTCGATTTGCGGTTTTGAAAAATCAGTTTCAAGCTTTTGGGTAAATTGAATTGGGCCTATTTGGTAAGATGAGTTAATGGGCTGCATCTAAAGGGTGAGGAATTTGTTTAGTCTTTTAGGTCCTGCTTGAATCTTTATATCTCTTCTGCCAACTCATGTCTTTTATCTTTTGTTTTAGCCCATGTACTAGATACAAACCCCCGCATTGCGGTGGGATTATTCAATTTTTTAATAATAAATATGTACGTACAATTAATAAATTAAAATATAATAAGAACATGGTAGATTGTTGTGCGATGATAAAATTTTACCCAGAAAAACAAATGAATATACATTGTAGAGGGTAGTGTTGAGATAAAGTAGTGATTTTATTAAATAATAATTAAATTATAAGGGATAATATCAAAAGCAGTTGATATTATTAAAACAATTTAGATTTTTAATGATTTGGGGATTATAAATCTAAAAAATTAAGAGAATGACATTATGCTATTAACTGTTTTAGATTTATAGTAATTTAGAAGATTATAAATCCAAAAATTAATTAATAGCATAAAGTAATGATTTTATTAAATAATAATTAAATTACAAAGGATAATATCAAAACAGTTGATATTATCAAAACAGTTTAAATTTGTAGTGATTTTGGGGATTATAAATCTAAAATTTAGGGGAATGAATTAAGATTTGTTTTCTTCCTCATTTGTTAGGTTAGTTGGACAGTTTTGTTAAAGGTCTTAAGGAATATTAATTAGATAGGACACGTGTTGAATTATGGGAATGATAGGTGTCAAGTTATGGTATCATGTACTGTGTTTTAGGATATATAATAGATAATAGATTACTATTGAATAATTTTTATCCATTTATAAAATTAATTATAAAAAAACAAAATATTACACTTGATAACAATATATGAGATTTATCTTTTTCGGCCCAAATATTTGTGTTGTATAATTTTATCTATCTACAATTAATTGTAAACAATAAATAAATAGATTAAACTTTATTTCAATATATAGTATACCATAATATATAAGACAAATGATGTAACAAGATAAATCATATTTGAATTGTAATTTAGAGTATTGATTACTTTGGTATAAAATTTTATTATTTGTTTCGATGCAAATAAAGAAGTTTAACAATTCAAATAATTTTTTATCATTTTCAAAATCCTAAATTTCAAACTAAATGCTCTAATTATAACTATAACTAGAATAAGAATAAATAAATAAATAAATAATTTTAATTACAACTATAACTAGAATAAAAAAAAAATGAGTTTTAAAGTATAGTATTAATGAATGAATGTTAATTTATTTATTTATAATAAATAAAATAATCAATAATCTAAATTTCAATTCAAATAACTTTTCATCATTTTTGAAATTCTAAATTTTAATTTTAAAATGAATGCTCTATATATAATTATAAATAGAATAAGAAAAAAATAAGAATTTTAAAGTATAGTTCATTAATTCTAAATTAATTGAACCTAACACATTTTAGTAATAAAATTATATTATCCATTGTTATTTGCCTCTGTTATCGCAAGTAAATTTTGAAAGTACAAAATTTGTAATAAGCTAATACCTATATATATATATATATATATATATATATATATATATATATATATATATATAAAAGCAGAACCCATTTTGAATCTTTCATTTGACAAAGCACAAGGACGGTTTAGATTCATTCTAACTTAATTCTTCTAACTTAATCTAAAGGCTCATATTTTTTTCCACCCAAATCAAATTCACTCCTACACCCTACTCTCTCTCATGTTCACACACAAAATCTTTCTCTCTCCTCTCTTCTTCACACACACAAACAAATAATAATAATAAATAACAATAATAATAATAGTAGTATAAATAATAATTATAATAGTACTAATAATAATAATAATAATAATAATAATAATAATAATAATAATTATTATTATTATTATTATTATTATTATTATTATTATTATTAGTAGTAGTAGTAGTAGTAGTAGTACTATTATAATAGTACTAATAATAGTAATAGTAATAATAATTATAATAATCTATATAATTGAATCTTTCATTTGACAAAGCACAAGGACAGTTCAGATTCATTCTAACATAATTCTTCCAACTTAATCTAAAGGCTCATATTTTTTCCGCCTAAATCAAATTCACTCTTACACCCTACTCTCTCTCATGTTCACACACAAAATCTTTCTCTCTCCTCTCTTCTTCACACACACAAACAAACAAATAATAATAATAATAATTATTATAATAATAATAATAATAATAATTATAATAATAATAATTATTATAATAGTACTAATAATAATAATAATAATAATTATTATTATTATTATTATTATTATAAAATAATTATAATATCTATATAATAAAAGCAGTAAACCTATTTTGAATATTTTATTTGACAAACCACAAGAACGGTTTAGATTCCATCTCAATTCTTCCAACTTAATCTAAATACTCACATTTCATTTCACATTAAAAATTTTAAGCCCAAATCAAATTCAACCCCTAAAAATTCTACCAAAATCAAATAATAATAATAATAATAATAATGATAATAATTATAATAATAATAATAATAATAATATAGTAGTAATAATAAAAAAAATAATAATAACACTAATAATAATTATAATAGTAATAATAATAATAATAATAATAATAATAATAATAATAATAATAATAATAATAATAATAATAATAATAATAATAATAATAATGATAATAATAATAGTAATAATTTTAATAATAATAATTTATTATAATAATTATAATAATAATAATATAATAATAATAATAATAATAATAATAATAATAAAATAATAATAATTATCATAATATTAATATTAATATTAATAATAAAAATAATAATTATTATAATAATTATTATTATAATGGTAATAATAATTAAAATAGTAATTATTATTATAACTATAATAGTAATAATAATAAGAGTAATAATTATAATAATAATTATGAAAATAATAATAATAATAATAATAATAATAATAATAATAATAATAATAATAATAATAATAATAATAATAATATATAATTTTATATCGATTGTATGTTATTTTAGGTTGCAAAAAATCTTTAGGTAATGTAGTATTTTTTGAATTTTAATCTAATTTTTTGTTACGTGCGTGCTTTTTAGGTATATAGCAATTACTATATATATATATATATGAGTTCCAATTCATGGCAACTTGTTGTTAGTAAAACTATGTCGTTTTGGCAGATTTTTTTTTTTTTATTAAAAAAATAGCTTCTCTCTTCCCAAATCATAAATCAAAAAATAAATATGCCAAAACGACGCAGTTTTTGAATAATTGTACTCTAAAAATTTATAAAATGGTTATTATTTTTAATTTTCGTCCGAAAAAATAGACGGAATGCTGACTATGCATATTTTTGCTGACGTGGAGCTGGGCTTGCCATGCTTAAAAATTATTTAAAGAAAATGTTGCTCATGAGTGTTGAACTCCAAACCTCTCCACACTAGAAACCTTATATTCCAGCAAAAGTCACTAGATTAACTACCTATCACGTTAAAATTTATGTAACACTAATATTTAAACCACCTAGCATCGTTTCTATACATGTGAAGATGAGATAATACATTTTTTGGCCACAGTACTAGGAATTGTAATAATAATAATTATTATATTAGTAATAATAAATTTTAAATACTTAAAATAATAATAATAATTAAAATACCCTAAAATAATATAAACCGATTACAAATTAAATACCCTAAATATAAAATTACATTCAAAGTTTTTTTAACCAATTGAATCAAATTTTTTTTTTTTTTTTGTACTAGTCACGTGGGTATCAATGTTTTTGAATAAAATTTAATATTTTGACATATTTTTATTTTTATTGTTATAGGACTCGATCAAATTAAATTTATATTTAAAAAACCCATGGGTAAGTATAAGAATCGATCTAATAAATTACAAAGATGAGTACATTAGCGAATAACAAATATTTATAATAGAAAGATTTGCGAGTTCAATGATTAGAAATAGTCATTACAATTTTTTTTTTTTGAAAAACAATATATTTATCGTTAAATTTCATAATAAAAGTCATATTACAACTAAACTCTAATGGATAAGATAGAATAATGATGTATGCGAGTCCTTTTAATTTTTTTCAATTCATATATTCATATACATTGACATTTAATACAAACAATTTGTCGAGATCTCTCTTATTTTAATTTTTAATTATTATTATTATTTTAATTATAATAATAATAATAATTATTATTATTATTATTACATTATTATTATTATAATAATAATACTAATAATTGTAATAATAATAATAATTATAATAATAAAAATAATAATAACAATAATAATTATAATTAAATAATAATTATAATTAAAATAATAATAATTATTATTTTATTATTATTTAAAATTTTAATTATCGCACTGGTAAACACTTTTGTCTTGTGAACACTTTTTAGTTTCTAACATTGGTAAATGCAGGCATGCAACAACATGACTTATTTCATGGCTGACAAATCTATGTTGAAATTTATATCTCAATATATCATCTTTTGTATTTTGTTCTAGTCTTAATACTTACGGGCTTTGCAGGATTAGTACCATAATAATAATAATAATAATAATTTTATTATTATTTAAAATTTTAATTTTAATTATTTTAATTATTATTTAATTATTTAAAATTTATTATTATTATTACAATAATAATTATTACAATTATTATTATTATTACAATTCCTAGTACAATGACCAAAAAGTGTATTATTATTTGATCTGTTTTGGCCTTATGCTCTTGTATTGTCTTAGAATATGAGTTTCACTTTTCGTCACGTTGAGTTCCCTTTCTTGACATTTTGTATCGATCTGGGGAATGCACCTAAGTATATGTATCTCTTTTCTTTTATATACATTTAAATTTAGCCAAAAATAAATTAAATAATATGGAACAACTTATAAGTACAATTTATCTGACTTATATGTACAATTTATATTAGTAAATTTTAATTAATTTTTATGATCAATTATGAATGATGATGTATTTGATATGTCTCTCATTTATGATATGTATTTTTACAACTTTAAATGGTTGTGATTTGTTAGTAATTGGTCAATATTTTTTTTTTACTTTTTATAAATAAATTGAATAAATTGTTTATTAGGTGATTGACATTCGAATTCAGATATTTGAATAATTTGTTTGTTCAAATAAAAAATGGAAACGAATATGTTCCGCATTTGGACATAATTTTTAAATACTAAATAAAATATGTTTTGACAATTCTCCGAATACCGAATATGGTCTTACAAAAATATGCTTATTGGGATTATCTTAATTTAAGACAACATTTTAATAGTCGTTGCAAAAAGTTGTATAAAATATGCAATGAAAATAAAAATTGTTGCCAATGAATGTGGTCCATATTAGGCAACGAAATATAGCAACAAAAAAACTTTTGTTGTACACGATGAGGAGAAATCAAGTGGTTAGAAATTTTGCAACGAATTTCTAACGAATTTTGTTTCCAAATTTTGCAACAACTTATGAATTTCGTTTCAAAAAGTGAAAGCCTGACACAAGCTGAAACGAATGACAAGTTTCGTTGCAAAACATACACTTTTAGCAACGACTTATAAAGTCATTACCTGGAAAATCGTTGCTAAAGCCCCATTTTTAGCAACAAAAAAACTTTCATTGCCCACGATGACGGAAAATCAAGTGGTCGAAAATTTTGCAACGAATTTCTAAATAAATTTTTTTCCGCCAATAAATTAGCAACGAATTTTTGCAACGACTTGAATTTCGTTGCAAAAAGTGAAAGCCTGACACAATCTGCAACAAAAGACAAATTTCGTTGCTAAACATATACTTTTAGCAACGACTTATAAAATCGTTGCCTGAAAAATCGTTGCTAAAGGCCCATTTTTTTGTAGTGATATATATATATATATATATATATATATATATATATTTATTTATTTATTTAAAAGCACATAGTGCGTATTTAGCTTGATGTCAAAATTTCGAAGTCTAGCATGGCTATGAGTTTTGGAAAACTTATATCTCCACTAATAATCATTTTCTTAAATAGTCTATTTATTCCTATTATCCTCAATACTCCATTCACACTTAGTTCTACCCAGTTCGTCAAACTTACCACACTTATGAGTTTAGGAACTTTCCACAATCATATGAGTTTAAGAACTTGTCCTAGTCAGACTTTTGGCATCCATTCGCTGAGGGGTTCATAAACATTTCATATAACCATGAGTCATGAACGCAACATAAGTATGAGTTTTAAGAACTCGTACTTAACCTTATATTCTTTACTTATAACCTATCTATCTGTTATACACATGAGAAAGGAATCACCCTCTTAACATGCATATAGCAAATAGCGCGACTCAAACATTTCAATGATTATCAGGGCCAAAAACTAAGTGGTTTTTACACCAAGTACAATTCAGCTCCCATACGAAGAATCATACAACTTAGCTGCTGTCATAAGTTCTCAATTGAAATCCCCACCTAGTCTTAACTCCCTTCTCAATACGAATTTCATTCAACTCGTATTCATAATCCTTTCCTGAATCTGTACCAATTTGTGGTACCATTGATACACAGCAATCTTTGCTGTAAACTTTCCAATCAGTAGATTGATTCTTATCCCTGCTATCACCTTATCAGATCATGGAGTGATCTCACCGTATATATTACGATTCATTTCTATACTATGATCGTTTTGTTTTACGATCTCCTATCCCAGTACTTTTAGTCTTTTAGACTATATCTATTCATTACTACTATTCACCTTTATTATCAGAGTTAGGGAACTCTGTATCTTTATAACTTGCTGAGATTCGTCTTTGAATCTTACCGACACACTAACTCTATGTGAGTTAGATCTTATCTTAATCACTGCAGTTATTAGTCTAAGGTAACTCTACCCTAGGTTTATAACCAACAACTTTGATACCAAATGTAGAGCCCCCAAATCCGGGTCCTAAATCACCACAGATATGGTGCACTATTTCTATAACTATTGCGGAAGATATAAACATAAATTATTTATACATTAAACATTATACACTATCCCAAGGTCGAGTAACCATAACTTATACACAATTCATTATCCTATCTGTCATACAAAGATTTTATCATACATTATTGTTATCAATCTATCTACACATGTAAACTAAAGCTAGAACTGTCTTTAACCTATCCTTGTATACGAACGTATTTGCCTTATCTGCAATATTTTATCATGATATAGCAAGGGTGAGCATGAAAGTTTCCCAGCAAGTTTAAATACAATTTAAGGATATATCATTATTAAAAGAGTCTGAATAATCGGTTGGTTATAATTCATCAATGTAATTGAGAACTAGCACAAACAAACTTTTGACTGAACAAGTATTAAATATGAACAGTTATATCTGAACTGAATGATAATGAAGGTGATCAGCCTTTCATACCTGACTTATACATACAAGATGTACAGAGTACAATTCTACATGGTAATTAGTAATGATTAACCATAAGCATATCTGAATGAAACAACTCTTAGTAGAGTTAAGAAAACTTCGCTGTCTCATTGACATCTGCATTTAAATATAACTTAGCTTTATCCGAAGACCTAATATAGATAATACCGATCTCCAAATATTAGAATAATATCATCACAGTATAATACTGTTATATATATATATATATATACATAGAATAACTTAAACACATAACACATAACCCTATCAGTCTACAACACACATAAGACCTAGTATTAAGTCAAACTATTGCAGTCTGAGTTGAGTTCGGTACTATTATTACATCCCGACAGTCTAGTCGGACAATTATTAAGTTTAAGTTCAATTAAACTCTGCCTAAACACTTAACCATTATCTTAGATAATTTATAAATTAGTCAACATAATTTTCATAGGCCCATAATAATTTTCAGATAATTATTACCATTTATCATGATTTTTCAATCAATAATATCTTATTTATATGATTTAAATACCACTTAATTCTATTATCATTAATATTTATTTAATATTAAATATTAATGAAATCCTTAACATAATATTATAATATATTTATAATATCTCAAAGTAATTTTAATACATTATTATTACCATTAAATGATTTTAAAGTAATTAAAACCATTATTAATTATCTGTCATTAATATTAAAATATTAATATTTTCTATGACAAAATATTAAAAGTTATATTTTATAACTTAAAATATTTTTATAACACTTAAATTATTTTTATATAATTTTTAAAGCATTAATTCTATTTTTCCATAATTTATTTAATAGATCTATTAAATAAATCAACTACCATTAATAATAATTTATTAATGAATTTCATCACAAAATATTAAAAATAACTTAAAATATTTTCTTATACCATAATATAATTTTTCATGATTTTAAAGTATTAAAATCATTTTTAAATAATTTATTTAATATTATAATTAAATAAATTAAATACCATTTATATTCCAAAAATATTAAATATTTATGAAAAATACTCTAAATAATTAAAAACTAATTTTCGGCTTTAAAATAATTTTAGAAATTTATTATGTATTTTAATAATTAAAAACCATTTTATCTATTTAATAAATAAAATAATTAATTTTCATAAATAAATCTGTCTTTAAAGGGCCCTATATAGTGAGGTAACTGTCATTATAGGTGTTCTTGAAAGTGCCTGTAAATCAATGTCAGACACCAAGGTTGCTAGTTTGACTATCATTAGTTCCTTGATCATACGGTTTCTGGTCTGCTAATGTTACTAGTTATGTAGTGTAAGTGTAAAACTACAATTAGTGACTGATTCCATGACCAAAAAACAACAAATCTGTGAGATAAAGACCTTACAAAATCATGACAGACACTGTTCTTCATGGAATCAGTCCAAGTGTCTACTTTTCAATCCAATTATACCTTTCCAGAAATGAAGAACAGTCCAAGTGTCTACTTTTCAATCCTTGTAACTTGCAGTCTATGTATTGTTTGTGTGATCTAATGGTTCAGTCTTGTAGTACTCATGCCAAGGTATAATTATAATGTATCAGAGTAGTATAACAACATCACAAGTAGTAGATCTAGGCCGGTCAAAGTGGTGTCTATAAACTGCCTTTAAAGATTTCTGGGTTACCCAGAATCTTCATACGGCCGTTTGGTCAACCATACTTTGACCACTAATTAGATTGATTCTAAACAAGATATGGGTGACCTAATAGTTTTAGTGTGTAGATTACATGTCAGACTACAATATTCACCCAACAAAATGACATAAACACTTAAACTCAGCGAGATCTAGAGCTTGGAAAAAATGTCGGGGTTTTTCGAAATCGGAAAATTTCGGGTTGCCCGTAAAGCGGTTTGTGTTTCATCAATGTACTTTGACCATTAATAGCTTTTAATCTATACATGATCTAGGCTTGATTTAAGTTCCAGAGCATAGACAACATATCATACTACAAATCTATAACATAAAACACACAAAACAACTAACAGGTAAAGATCTATGGGGTCTGACATTCGGTTGTCAGACCACATTTTCCCAATTTTCCAGATTTCTAAAAACTCCTATTTTGAACATCTAGATGTTATGGATCTGGGATATTACAACCCCGATCACTAATATATACCTCATACTACACATTTAAACATAAAATCACAACATCAAACATCAGATCTAAGGATTTCTAGGATTAGAGTTTATACCTCATGAATGCTAATTTTTTGAATCTGATCCTTGATGTTTGATCCTGGAAAGCTAACACATGATCATGGCTTAGCTTATTACTCACTCTCACTATAAAATTTCAGATGGGAGATAGAGAGAGGGTTTGGCTAGGTTGAGAAATAAAGTGTGTAACTTTTCTATACTTTAATGCCTTTAATCCATGTTGCAATGTATTTAACCTAGCAATTTGGCTTATTAAAATGATTACTAGACCACATGGCTAGCTAGAGTTGGTCACCAACTACTTACTAGGGCTAGATCTACACTCCACCTCATTAAAATAATAAAAGGGTAGTTTGGTCTTTTGGCTTATAAAGTGAATGGCAACTTGGTAACTTCTCACAATCATTAGGTTTTAATCCTTAGGGCTTGACCCTTAGGGTTTAACCCTAAGGTTACACAAATTGATATTCTAGGCTTTTCTAATTAGGTTTTAAAATAGAAAATTATAATTAGGGTTCCCTAATTATAGTAAAGTTTACTAATCGCATTCAAGCTTGCTAATTAGGGTTAAGGTTTCCTAATTAACATTAAACTCTATAAATTAATAAGTAGGTTTTCTCTAATTGTAAATTAGGGTTTCCAACATTAGAAATTAGGGCTTTCTAATTAATCAATTAGGGTTATCCCTAATGATACTTACAATTAATAACATAGAAACTCTATACTTATCTTCAAGCTTCCCAATTAGGGTTTTAATATTCCAAATTAGGGTTTCCATAGCCGGTAATAGGGTTTCTTATCAGTCGATAGGGTTCTCTAACTGAACGTCGAGGTTCTTAATATATTATTAGGGTTTATGAATGATATAGTTTATCTGGTCAACCCTTGACCCTTAACCGCATACTGTACACATATATGACCATATACACAGATACTCTTAACACTGTAAACCTTCAAAAGTTTTTAAATTCACAAAATTCATTCCTAAAAATATTAAATACATACACTTATTTTCTGTCTAGGTTTATTATTTAACCTCTATTCAATCTTTTAAGATTTTATTAAATTATCTAAATTCTTGGGTTGTCACATGGGGTGGCCATTTTGTAAGAGAAAACGGTGAGGAAGCCCTGTCCAATTTGCTCTGTACACACTATAAACTGAGTGTTTTCTCATTTTAAACACTTGTGAGCTCATATATTGCTATATTTTTACCAGCGGGAGCCGAATGTTCATCTATTTAAATCTATAAAAGTCTTCTTTGACAGTCCACTGTAAGCCTTCTTACACCTTTCAAAGTCTTTTCTCCACATTTTGCCCACATTGTTCTTCACGTTGAGAGTCGTGTTGCGTGTGTATGCCCAGACTTCGGTCCGTGGCTTTTATTTCTTTTGTATATATATATATATATATATATATATATATATATATATATGGACCAACATTATCGAGTTATGCCTTGATTAAGCCTGGACTCACGTTCGTAGTGTTTATTGCTTTTATATATATACTTATATATAAATTGTGGTCGAACTCTGTTCGATGAGCCTGGATTTATATCTAGAGTGTTTACTGCTTTTATATATATAAATACTTATATATATATTATACCCATTAAACTCTATTTGATTGAGCCTGGATATAATATCCGGTGCATTTATCACTTATATATATATATATATATATATATATATTTACATTTCTGTCAGGCCTGAAGTTTATTTCGTGGCCTTTTACTACTTTATTTACATTTCGTCCCGCCTGGAGTTTGCTTCGTGGCGGTTAATCGCATTTACTGCTTTATTTACATTTCCGATCCCCCATGGAGGTGCTTCGTGGTGGTTGATCTTGTTTTTATATATATATTTACCGCTTTTATATATTTACATTTACAGTCCCCCATGAAGTTCGCTTCATGGTGGTTGACAGTCTGTATATATATATATATATATATTTACAGCTTTTATATATATAAATGCTTACAGCTTTCATACAAACTGCTACATCATGTGAGCCTAGGAATCATGTGATCACAGATTCAGTTATCTGAATCTAGATTCAGTTCCCATGATGGACCTTTCCGGCTGTAAATAGCTTGTACATTATTCATGGTGCCTAAATTTCCTTAGACGGATCTCATGCCCATAAGGAGTTCGGCACTGCTATATATATTATTTTCTCGATGATGCTTCGCATCTCAAAAATAAAAGCAATCAAGATGAACATTTAATAAAATGAAAGTATCAAAGGCCTCAATTACTATTGAGCACATGGTTTGAAAAACCTCTTTTACAAAACATCATTGCTATATCTTGTTAAAACTAAATTTTTACACAAATTCAAACCCTTTGTATATAGGTACGAATGAGGCATAACACTACTTCCAAATAATTGCACATTGACCCACACACACACATACATATTCATATAACAGTTTAATTGAAAAGTAGCGGTCACCTTGATAACACGGATGTTGGGGGGTGCCTAACACCTTCCTTCCACATAAGCAAGTCCCCGAACCCTAATGAATCTCGGTTTCACAGATCAGTTTAACAGTGTTACATCACACGGTCAATGTGAAAACCTTTTCTCGGCTGAGTTGGTGAAACCATTTAAAAATACTAACTGGTAACTCTTACAGTCCAATCGTCGACATATAAATGTCAGAACTTTTCACAACTTATTTTTTCAAACAAATCTCACCTAACATGAGAACACCAAAAGACAAGAACAGAAGAGGGATAGTAAAAATCCCAACGTCGACAGGTGGCGACTCTGCTAGGGACACTCCAGTAAGAGGACTTAAGCCGCTACTAGAAACTTTTCAAAACTGTTATATGCTTGTGTGTGGATGTTGCATTTATATTTTGATGAATGTGTACGAATGCATTTACTTACTGTACTTAATGCTTTACACTATATCTGCATACGATATTAGTGCTTCGCAAATGTCATCATTCCCATAACGGTGAGACACGTTGCATGTGAATGTATGTTGTGTGGTTCCTCCATCAGGAGGCTATCCTGTTGGTGTTTGATTACTAGACTCGTAGGGAGACTAATTCTAACGAGGCTCAGGAAAGGCACCACCCAGATTCGCTCTAGTTGAAAGACTGGATTAACTTCCCATCAAGAAAATTGCGATGATCTGGGAACCTTCAAGCCAAAAAGCTGTGAGAGTAACCTAAGATAGGTTAGCCTCGATAAACCAAACGCGGAGGAAAGTCTCTTCATGCTTTCCATTTTCAATTACTCGTAAAAATAATTACTTGTAATTTCATTCCATCTCTATGTAATGGAAAATATGAAGAATATGTGTACATACATATTAAAGCTTGGCATGCTATCAACTGACACTCGTTTTATAGGCTAATACTCTTAAAACGGACACATTGTGATAGCATGTAAACATTTATACATTCCCTAAGACTAAACTACATAAGTTTTTATAGGGGAAACAATTGGGCATGTTACCCAATCAAAGTCCAAGAAGGCCACGTGCCTAAGCCAATTATGTCTTCATCTGACCAGTCTAATCCTGCTCCTGTCTCTCGTGAGGAGTTTGACGGATTAGGTAAACAAATTACAGATTTGGCTGTTCTTCTTAAAGAACTACACCAGTCTACTCAGGGTCTACAAATACCCATACATACAAAATCCTCTGCACATGGAGGAACGCAAGGTGCGGATCAAGCAAATCCAATACCTGAGCTTCAGTTGGATAAGTCCAACAAAATTCCTGAAAACACCCATCTCAAAGAAGATCCAGACACCGGTGATATCATGAAAAAAGTCCTTCAAATGGAAGAGACCATTCAGTCTATAAAACGGGATTGGAGCACATGGAAGTGTCTCATATGCCAACCTTTGTATATTCCCTGGTGTTCATTATCCAGAGAAATTTAAGACTCCTGACTTTTAAAAGTATGATGGGTTGGGAGATCCTTATACACATTTGAAGGTGTTTATTGGAGAACTTGGATCTTATGCCGAGAATGAGAAGCTCAGAATGCAGCTGTTTTAAAAGTGTCTAACTGAAGAAGCCTGATCATGGTGTACCAAATTAGACAATTCTAAAATACATAGCTGGGAAGAGTTAGCTCATGCCTTCCTCACTCAGTACATCTTCCAGTCTCAGATGGCTCTTGACCAGGTACCAAATTACCAAGGTCAAGAAATAGTATAATGAGTCTTTCCGAGAGTATGCTTTGGAGGCGCCTTAATGCTCAAGTTATTCCTTCTATGACGGAGTCAGAAATGGTGATAAACTTCATAGATATACAAGAAGCTACTTTCTATGAGAGAGTTTTAGTTGGCATTGGCAAGCCATTTTCTGAAATGATTAAACATGGAGAGATGGCTGAGATGGGATTGAAGTCAGGAAAGATCCAAGACCTAGCCGCTCTTAAATCTATTGTTGAGCACATCCAGTCCGGAACTTATGGAAAAAAAACCCGGAGGGTCCATAAAAAGAAAGAGGAGGATGTTTGCTTGATGTTAAAAGGTCAGAAATGCAGTCAGAACATGCTTATCTAGAGGAGAAACTACTCCCCTATTCAAGCACAGTCTTTCAACTCCACATTGCTAAAGGGTGGAGAAGTCCGACACAATCGAGTGTTCACACCCTTAGGGGATTCGCTCGAGAATGTTCTCAATCTTCTGACTACTCAGAAGAAAATTACTCATCTTCTTCCACCAGCCAACCCGAATGGGAAGGGTTTCAATGCTATCCGAAAGTGTGCCTATCATTCTGGAGTGCCAGAACATGATACGCAGGATTGTTGGTCCTTGAAACATAAGATCCAATATTTAATCGACAACGAGGAGATTGCGGTGACTAAACCCGACCAACCTCATGTGCAAGACAACCCTCTTCCTCAACACAAAGAAGAAGAGGTTAATATAATTAATTAGAGCAGTGGATAGAGTTCCAATTACATTGTTGAATCTTCCCAAACCAGCAAGGACGATGCTGACAAATGGGAGTACGCACAGTTCCAGTTTATGATGGAACGAAAGATGAAGGCTCTTTGTAAGCAAGTGGACCAATTGGTAGAACTGATGATTCATCAACACCAAGTCACACGCCAATTAGTCAGTCTGGAGCATGCTAGTCTCCTTCCTTTTTTATGAATACTCCATCATCGCCTTTAGAAAGTGAAACACTGGAGGATAAAGTTGCAAAAAGAGCAAATGCCAAAGCTCGTCGAGATTTTGCCAATAAAAGGGAATTTATATACCTTGGCCAACCTATGGAGGAGATATTTCAGATGCTGATCAATAATGGAAGAATTACATCCCTTCTACCTCAAATCAATCCTCATTCCAGATGGTTCAATTCTAATGGAGTATGCCAATATCACTCCCACTCTCGCAAACATAACATATAAGAATGTTGGGCACTCCACCACCTCATTTGGAATTTAATTAATAGCGATGTCCTGCAAATGGCAGATGACGACACTTTGTTACTTGAGAGTGGGAATACATGTCCTACAAAATAGAAGGACATTGTAGTAGTTATATCTGTTGAGGATGATTTAGCTAGCAGACCACCCACAATACAATCAATTCAAATGAAGGGTGTTGACAATCCTTTGAAAGTGGCTGAACCGAAGCCCATTGCATTGCCATCTAGGCCACAGTTGTAAGACCCCGAATTTTTTTAAATAAAAAGGAATTTCCTTTATTTATTATTTTGAAATAGTAAGGGTTGATTTGATTAATGTGGATAGTTAAGGGTTAAATACATAAATATTTCAAAATAAGCAAGTGGTTATAAAATATTCATTGTTGTTAGGGAATATTCGTTTGGTCGTGGAATATTAAATGATTGTTTGGGAATATTAAATGACGGCAAGCAACCCATGTGGGCCCCATAACTGAAAGCGATTGGATGAAGAAAACGACAAATATAAGTTGGTTAAAAATAACGGCGTGTAGTTATTATCAATTAAGATTTGTTGGAATACCCGGTGGTTAAAATACGAATACGTGTGGTTGCACAAGATGCTTACATACGGTATTGCACATGATATTGTTGAATTATTGATCCTTACGTAAGAAGGCACTACTCAATAATTATTACGATGAGTTCCGCTCAATAGTTTATTTTATTGATTCAATAATTCTTTGCGTTGGTATTTTATATTATTCTTTGTTTCAATAATTGTCCTTTTGCACAAGATTTTCCATTATCGGATCAATAATTCATATTATTTGAATAATAATATTAGATAACATTATTGGCAATGTCTAGAAAGTTCCGTCTAAGGAGAGGTTTGGTCACCTAATTTGCGCCCGATAAGGAGAGATCCTTATTGGAAAGCCCCCTCTTTCGGGGAGCAACTGGTTGTCATAAATGTGATTACGTAATATTATTTGTGAATAATTAATTATTGATTCATATGATAAGGAAATATTTATTTTATATGAATATAAATGATGGATTTATTTATGTGGTTATTAATGAAGAAATTATTGTTGAGGTGTTTTATCGGTATTTTATCGGATTGGAGGTGTTAAAAATCAAATCGGGGTTTTGAGATATATTCTTGGGGTTATAATTTTTAATCAAACCGTTGGATTGTGGTAATTTTGGGTATGTTATACATACATAAGTTGAGTATATGTCCACAAATTTTGAACCGTTAAAATGCACGAATGATTTGTTGTGAATTTTAAGAGGTGTCGGATTCGGAAATTAGGTTTATAATTGATTTTGGTGGAAAATTCTAGAATTGAGTGGGCCCCACTTGTGGTTGGTGAAAAAATGTGCTGAATTTTATTTCAAATGTGGTGGGTGGCAATAGTAGCGAGTAAAGCCATCGGAGTAGCGGTGTCAAGTCTGCTTCGGTGGGCTAACATTTTCCTATAAATAGAGGGCTAAGTTAGAATTGAAAATCACACCAGAAACAAAGTTTTCTCTCTTTCTCTCTCTATATATTATTGAGCGTATTTTGTGAGTATTTAGATACTTTGAGAGTTCTTTGTTCAAATTACAAGTTTCATTCAAAGATCACTTGACCTTTCCTTAGAAGTAATCGATTCTTTGAGGTAAGGGATGTTATTTTCTTCTCAAATGATATTAATTCTTCAATATCATTATCTTTGAAATATTGGTTGGTACTTTTATCAAATTTGGAACTTTTCATGTCTGAGTTACTATTCATGAGTTACTATTCACGAGTTACTATTCATGAGTTACTATTCATGAGTTACTATTCACGAGTACTATTCATGAACCGTGAAGATGTTTTTTGTGGAATTTCTATCTTTTGTGTGTGAGTTACTATTCACGATCGGCAAGACTATTCACGATATCTGGCACTATTCACGATCACTTCAAGACTATTCAATAGAAAAATGAAAATTTTTCTTTCGCGTCTAAAATATCTATTCGGATACTAGCTTTGATTGTATCCATGTTTTGGTCATTCTTGAATTTTACACCACTATGATTATTTTGAGGTATTATTGGACATGGATAAAACAAAGTACGAATCCTTAATCCTTAATCCTTGTCATTTTGTTTCACTGGATTCGTTCTTTAAAAATATTTTTCATCATCCTCAGTCTTAAATGATGATATTATTGAATATCTTTGGCCTGTAGTGCAAAGATGAATGATTTTTGAAGAATATCTTTGGCCTGTAGTGCAAAGATGAATGATTTCTGAAGAATATCTTTGGCCTGTAGTGCAAAGATGAACAGGTGTTTAAATGAACATGACCGACTGATGAATATCTTTGGCCTTTAGTGCAAAGATGAACAGGTGTTGAGATGAACATGACCGATTGATGAATATCTTTGGCCTGTAGTGCAAAGATGAATATTTGATTTGAGATGAATATTGATTGATGTTACAGGGATAAAATATTGATGATGGACTGTTAAATTCATAGATTATAGTAGATTTCATTCTCTACGTAACTCTTCTATGAATTATTATTTTCCGCTGCGAATATTGATCCGAAACTTGTCATCTATTGTATTCTATCGATTTTTCCTGTTGGAGACTAACGATAATTTGTTGTATATTATCTTAGTCATAACATTCTTTACTGGGCTAGTTGAGCTCACCCTTTTCCTTGTTGTTCCATTTTTCTTCTCAGGAGGCGAGAATGTAGCGAGTACTAGTCGGGGTATGGAATGAAGGTTCTAGAGAGAGTTGTTTAGTAGTCCTCACCATTATTGTAAAATAATGTATCAATAAATGTGATGAGGATTTATTTGAGTATAAATATTGTCTAGAAGATAATATTTGTATTTAAACTCACAGTTTTATTGTTGTGATAATAAAGTTGTAGTTGTTTTACATACCATGTATTTGGCGACTCGAGAATGGGTTAGATGGAATGGACTTATTTTGGGGGCGTCACGGTTGGTATCGAGCTTAGGGATATGATCTCTGGCGGAGATCGGGAATAGAACTAGGAGGGGAGGCGAGTAAATCCTTTGCTAGTGTGTCCTACCTAAGCTTATTTGTTAGTTGGTCAAGATATAGGGATATTATGTGATTAATTTTCTTAATTAACCCTTGTTTTATGACAAGAATTGAGAATGTCTAATCGAGAATATTAATAGTGGTGTAAATGAGACCGTGGAGATGCCTGCATTTTAACAACGAGGAGAACGTGCAAAAGGGCGGCAATGTACCTCCGTGAATAACACCACCGAAAGCGAGATGATGAACGAGGGATGTTTAGAAGCTTTGCGCAGTTCATGCAAAATCGAGACGAGGAGACTCGTGTTCAAAATACAGGAGGAGATGATACTTAATTCACGGGTGGTCACACCAAGCAGTTCAAAGAGTTGGGACCACGAAGTGGGAAAGCAGATCCGATCATAAGCGGAAACATGGGTCAAGCAAATTACCAAGATATTCGATGTCTTGGGATGCACGAAGGAACGAAAGTTCCATTCGCTACTTTTATGTTTCGTGGTGAGGCAGACATTGGTGGGAATGCGTGAAGCGTACTCCATTCACCTACACTCGGCGTATGTCATGGGAGACGTTTGAAGCAGTTCAATGACAAGTACTTCCACGAAAGTATTAAATCATATGAAGAAAGTGGAGTTTATTAGATTGGAGCAGAGAATAACATGGCGGTGTCCCGAGACGAGGCGTAAGTTTCATGAGTTATCGGTTTGCACCTCATTTGGTGGAGAATGAGG
The DNA here is from genome assembly GCA_020205615.1 of Panax quinquefolius. NCBI lineage: Eukaryota > Viridiplantae > Streptophyta > Magnoliopsida > Apiales > Araliaceae > Panax > Panax quinquefolius. The sequence continues at coordinate 48,144,412 of CM035161.1, forward strand.
AACGATATGGCGGATGTTTCGAGAGGTTTGAAACCCAGATACGTCGAAGATTTCATTTCTCATTAATTTCTCTCTATTCGGATGTTGTAAAATGAGGCTCGATTGTTAGAGCGAGATAACGAGTACGTTCAACCGAGGGACCATAACTGAGGATCATACCAAAGATAGCGATCATCAAAATAACGATAACCGGTGGAGAAAGAAGAATACGGACAAAGCAGTAACCACTCTGGTGGTAATCGTGGCCATGAAAATAGAAGAAGCGAGTTGGGAGGAGATTTTAAAAGAGGAGATTCAACAACGACCATGTGAAGACGTCGGCCAAAGGGTGTGGCCGGGTTCCAAGGAGGAGAAAGACCATCGGTCGTATGTTACAAATGCGGAAAGAGGGACATATATCCTCAAACCGCCCACAGCAGTTTAAGGTATGTTATAATTGTGGAAAAGAAGGACATATCGCTCGAGATTGTACGATATCGAAACCCAGTCCAGCAGGAATGGTGACTCAAAAGGATGTCCAAGAAAAGTCAAAGTCAACGATTCCTGGAAGAGCGTTTGTCGTGACCGGTCAAAATGCGAGGAACCCGAACGAAGTTAGCACGGGTTAGTTAATTATAAATTCTTGCGAAGTTTATACCTTACTAGATACCGGTTCTACCCATTCTTTTATCTCTTGCTTGCGCTCAACGTTTGAACTTGACTACGGAGAAATTAGACTTTGACTTATTTATGGAGACTCAATTAGGAGAAACTTTCATTACATCCGTTGTTTAAAAATCTTGCTTGATTCAAGTTGGCACTATCACATTACCTGTTAACCTTATTTCTATAGAGATATTTGCTTTTGATGTGATTTTAAGGTTAACTACTCATCATGCCAAAATTGATTTTTTTTCTAAGGTTGTTAGTTTTCATATTCCTAAGCAACTTTGTTATTCGAATTCAAGCAATCAAACCATTGTAATCAAACATTTTCATATCAAGCCATGAAGTCATTCGTTTATTACGGATGTCAAGTTTTCTTAGTCCATGTTATGGATTTGAATAAAGACACGTCAGATTTGAATAATATTCTTGTTGTTATTGATTTTTCCTGACGTATTTTTCGAAGAATTTCTTGGCTTACTCCCAAAGCACGATATTAAATTTTGTATCGACTTTGAACCCCAGACAAAACTCATTTCTAAAATCTTATATCGAATGGCTCCTATTGAACTTCGAGGAGTTAAAATTCAACTATAGAATTTGGTACCGAGCCTTTATCTTATGACTTCCTTTGTGGAATTCACTAAGCGGACTCTCTGTAGGGGACGTCATATTCGTGCGATGCGATAGTAAAGCGATAGGTGTCATTGTGACGTCTTATCCAAGGTTGGGATATGAGTCACAGTTGAGAGCAACCTAAGTCGAGAATCGAAATACGTAGCTTTCAGCTTAGTTGGTTATTATCGGAGGATATTCTCGAATCGCTATTCCATTAACGTAGCTGACTCATAGAGATACAAAATTCAAATGGAGCAAGGAATGTGGGAAGAGCTTCGAAGAACTCAAGAGGAGACTCATTTCAGCATATGTTCGACCATACCATCACGGAAAAGCGAACGTGGTAGCGGACGTGTTGAGTAGAAGATCGTATACAAATACTGAGTACAATATTGTCAAAGACTCATTTCAGTATAATATACAAATAATAGAGATGGAGATGAAAACTCTAGGTACCCACGTGATGATATATATCTGATGCGTGATGATATCTGAGTATAATCGACTTTAATCGATAAAGTTAAAGTCATTCAAGCTATACACCGGAGGTGATGAATTTGAAGAAGGAGGTGCAAGAAGTTGTTATTTTAAAAGCGAGAATCTCGGTGTGAGGAGAGGAAAGCTCAAACCTTCGATTTATTAATCCATTTGAAATTCTCGATCGAATAGGAAGCGTGGCCTATAGACTCGTTTTACCACCAAGTATGACGCGTGTTCATAACGTTTTTCACGTATCGATGTTACGTAAATATGTAGACGACTCGAAACACGTCATTGAGATAGAACCCGGACGAGATAGTCAAGACTTAACGTCACGAGGAGGTACTGTCAAGATTTTGTAGAGGAAAGAACATGACCTATGTATCGAGGTTATACCATAAGTTAAAGTTTTGTGGAGAAACCATGCTTATTGAGGAAATGACACTGGGAGTTGGAAGCGAAAATGAAAGTGAGGTATCTTTACCTTTTGAAACACACGGTATGTACGTCAATTTCGAGGACGAAATTTCATAAGGAGGGAGGTTGTAAGACCGAATTTTTTAAATAAAAAGGAATTTCCTTTATTTATTATTTTGAAATAGTAAGGGTTGATTTGATTAATGTGGATAGTTAAGGGTTAAATACGCAAATATTTCAAAATAAGCAAGTGGTTATAAAATATTCATGTTGTGGGGAATATTCGTTTGGTCGTGGAATATTAAATGTCGGGAATATTAAATGACGACCAGTAGCGACCATGTGTGGGCCCCATAACTGAAAAAGCGATTGGATGAAGAAAACGACAAATATAAGTTGGTTAAAAATAACGGCGTAGTTATTACTGAATTTAAGACCTGTTGGAATACCCGGTGGTTAAAATACGATGAATGGCGTGGTCGCGACAAAGAAAGACACGGTATTGTTACAGTATTGTTGAATTATTGATCCTTACGTAAGAAGGCACTACTCAATAATTATTACGGTGAATTCTTGTTCAATAGTTTATTTTATTGATTCAATAATTCTTTGCGTTGGTATTTTATATTATTCTTTGTTTCAATAATTGTCAACGCATGATATTTTCCATTATCGGATCAATAATTCATATTATTTGAATAATATTATTAGATAACATTATTGGCAATGTCTAGAAAGTTACATCTAAGGAGAGGTTTGGTCACCTAATTGCGGCACCAAGAAGGAGAGATCCTTATTGGAAAGCCCCCTCTTTCTGGGAACAACTTTGGTTGTCATAAATGTGATTACGTAATATTATTTGTGAATAATTAATTATTGATTCATATGATAAGGAAATATTTATTTTATATGAATATAAATGATGGATTTATTTATGTGGTTATTAATGAAGAAATTATTGTTGAGGTGTTTTATCGGTATTTTATCGGATTGGAGGTGTTAAAAATCAAATCGGGGGTTTTGAGATATATTATGGGGTTATAATTTTTAATCCAAATAGTTGGATTGTGGTAATTTTGGGTATGTTATACATACATAAGTTGAGTATATGTCCACAAATTTTGAACCGTTAAAAATGCACGAATGATTTGTTGTGAATTTTAAGAGGTGTCGGATTCGGAAATTAGGTTTATAATTGATTTTGGTGGAAAATTCTAGAATTGAGTGGGCCCCACTTGTGGTTGGTGAAAAAATATGCTGAATTTTATTTCAAATGTGGTGGGTGGCAATAGTAGCAAGGTAAAGCCATCAGTAGCAGGTCAAGTCTGCTTCGGTGGGCTAACATTTTCCTATAAATAGAGGGCTAAGTTAGAATTGAAAATCACACCCAGAAACAAAGTTTTCTCTCTTTCTCTCTATATTATTGAGCGTATTTTGTGAGTATTTAGATACTTTGAGAGTTCTTTGTCAAAGACAAGTTTCATTCAAACATCACTTGAGCCTTTCCTTAGAAATCTTGATTCTTTGAGGTAAGGGATGTTATTTTCTTCTCAAATGATATTAATTCTTCAATATCATTATCTTTGAAATATTGGTTGGTACTTTTATCAAATTTGGAACTTTTTCATGTCTGAGTTACTATTCATGAGTTACTATTCACGAGTTACTATTCATGAGTTACTATTCACGAGTTCTTATTCACGAGTACTATTCATGAAGCGTGAAGATGTTTTTTTTGTGGAATTTCTATCTTTTGGTGTCGGAGTTACTATTCACGTGATACTCTGGACTATTCACGATATCTGGCACTATTCACGAATACGGCAAGACTATTAATAGAAAAATGAAAATTTTTCTTTTCGTCTAAAATATCTATTCGGATACTAGCTTTGATTGTATCCATGTTTTTGGTCATTCTTGAATTTTACACCACTATGATTATTTTTGAGGTATTATTGGACATGGATAAAACAAAAAATCCTTAATCCTTAATCCTTGTCATTTTGTTTCTTTGGATTCGTTCTTTAAAATATATTTCATCATCCTCGGTCTTAAATGATGATATTATTGAATATCTTTGGCCTGTAGTGCAAAAGATGAATGATTTTGAAGAATATCTTTGGCACAGTAGTGCAAAGATGAATGATTTCTGAAGAATATCTTTGGCTTTGTAGTGCAAAAGATGAGCAGTGTTTAAATGAACATGACCGATCGATGAATATCTTTGGCCTTTAGTGCAAAGATGAGCAGTGTTGAGATGAATATGACCGATTGATGAATATCTTTGGCTCGTAGTGCAAAGATGAATATTTGATTTGAGATGAATATTGATTGATGTTCTGAGGATAAAATATTGATGATGGATTTGTTAAATTCATAGATTATAGTAGATTTCATTCTCTACGTAACTCTTCTATGAATTATTATTTCATTCTGCGAATATTGATCCGAAACTTGTTGTCTATTGTATTCTATTAGATTTTTCCTGTTGGAGACTAACGATAATTTGTTGTATATTATCTTAGTCATAACATTCTTCTTGGGCTAGTTGAGCTCACCCTTTTCCTTGTTGTTCCATTTTTCTTCTCGGGAGGCGAGAATGTAGCGTAGTACTAGTGGGGTATGGAATGAAGGTTCTAGAGAGAGTTGTTTAGTAGTCCTCACCATTATTGTAAAATAATGTATCAATAAATGTGATGAGGATTTATTTGAGTATAAATATTGTCTAGAAGATAATATTTGTATTTAAACTCACAGTTTTATTGTTGTGATAATAAAGTTGTAGTTGTTTCTGTACCATGTATTTGGCGACTCAGAATGGGTTGGATGGAATGGACTTATTTTGGGGGCGTCACAACAATATCCTGTTGTCAGCCTGAAAAAAATTCAGGGAAATATAGAGAGGCTGAAGGATCTACATCACACACAACTGCTACAGTGTCGAAGGAGAATCCACTGTATCTTCCCCATCAGGTGATGAAGCCTACCATCAAATCAAAGGGGAAAGTTCCCATTGAGAGGACTGAAGAGTTCCTCCGTACTATGGGCCATAATGAAACCATGGTGGTTTTAAGCTTGAGAGAAGCTCCACAACAAATTTTCATATTGGAATTGGTTTTCTCTTCCGATGATCACAGGAAGATCTTGCTAAGGGTCTTGGAAGAAGCCCATTTTTCCAAATCAGTGGATGTGGAAAAATTACAATATCTGGTTGATCACATTTTTAACAACAATGTGATATCATTCACTGATGATGACATACCTCCCGTAGGGACTGGTCATTGCAAAGCGTTGCACATAGCGGTTCTATCCTCCGAATACATGTTGGGAGGAGTTTTGATAGATGGTGGGTCATCTTTGAATATATGTCCTTATGCCACCTTAGAGAAGATGAATATTAACCCCAAGAGGATCAAAAGTAGTCATATAGTTATCAAAGCTTTTGATGGGTCCCGACGAAATACAGTTGGGGAGATTGGGTTACCTATGGAGATTGGTCCACATACATTCAGTGTATCCTTTCATGTGCTCAAAATCGCCAAAAGATACAACCTGCTATTGGGAAGACCGTGGATTCATATGGCTGGAGTCGTCCCTTCCACCCTTCATCAGCAACTCAAGTACATTATCAACAATAGCCTAATCACTATTAATGTTGAGCTGGAATGTCCTAAAATAGGTGACATACCACTCATCAACTTCAATTCAGAAGTTGAACCGGTCAATTTTCATGCCTTGGAGGTGAGCAACACTCACTACCATCCCATTGGGGATCCACCTCTCACACCCAAGATTTTTATCACGGTAATGTAGGCCACTCAAGAGATGATGTCATTGGGTCATCAACCTGGACAAGAGTTGGGCAAAGATCATCAGGACATTAAGCACCCAATTCAAGTTCCCAATCAAATAGGGATAGCTGGATTAGGCTATTCTGCTAGCTCCAGTCACAGGAATCCTTAAAAGCACAAATAGATTCCTTCATCTTCAGCCATACGTCAATTATCTCCACCTACAGATCTTGAGCCTGTATAGTCTCTGGTAAAGGTTCCAGCCCATGTTATGGCTATGCTATTTCCCAAACCGATACTGGTTAGAGTAAAAGGGGTCCTGATTCCTAATCCCAAAATGGAAGAAAGGGAACAGAGATGTGAACAAGACATCGCCAGGAGTTTGTCTCACCTACGCATCTTTTTACATAATGAGCACACAAATAGATACACTCCAGACAATGATTGTCCCGACATTATGATCATTATTCGGGAGAAGGAGGATAATGATAGCCACTTCATCACTGCCGTCCATCAGGAGTTCACCCTTGACAATTGGAGCAGCACTCATTGCTTGTCGCCAAGGGTAAAAAGGGCAAAAACTCCCTCTGCCCTATAGATAGCTTTAATTGCTTACTTTACTATACATTATTAGCAGTTATTTTGTTAGTACATGCTAACAGTTTGTATGATTGAACAGTTTCATATATTAAGTGAAAGCATATTTTATTTCAAGACTTTGAACTTATATGTGCCTATACTTGCTAATGAGGTTCCTTTTCTCCACAAGGATTATAACTTTGATGAAAAGTTGAACTCAGACTTAATGGAATAACAAGAGGACACTGAGATACCTCAGGAGATCAAGGAGTGGGTCGAGGATAAACCCAAACCAAATCTTGATCAAACCACCTCATTCAACCTCAGAACCTTAGAAAACCCTTAGCTAATCCAGATTGGTACAGACTTTACCCCAAACCAAAGGAATGACATGGTTATATTATTAACCCAATTCTATGATATGTTTGCATGGTCTCACGAAGACATGGTGGATTTTTCCACGGATATCATCATCCATTGCCTTCCCATTAAAGTGGGATTCAAGCCAGTCAGGCAGAAGCTCATACGATTAAAACCTGAGTGGAGTTTAAAGGTTAAAGAAGAAATTATGAAACAATTTCAAGCAGGCATCATCATGGTGTCCACATACCCTGAATGGCTATCCAACATAGTCCCTGTGCCTAAACTGGGAGGAAAGGTGCGAGTTTTCGTGGATTACCGGAATCTGAATAAAGCTTGCCTTAAAGATAGCTTTCCCGTACCATTTATCCACATACTCATTGACAATACTGCTCAATATGACATGTACTCCTTTGTTAATTGTTTTATGGGGTACCATCAAATTATGGTTACTGAAGAGGATCGTGAGAAAACTGCATTCATCATGCTTTGGGGAACCTTTTGCTATAGATGGTTGTCATTCGGCCTCATCAATGCCGGAGCTACCTACCAGCGGGCCATGATGGCTCTTTTCTATGACTTAATGCACAAAGAGATATAGATCTACGTGGATGACATCATTGTCAAATCTCAAAGGAAAGAAGACCGCTTAGACCATCTCAGAAAGCTCTTCAACAGGTTGTGTAAGTACAACTTGAAGTTGAATCCAGCCAAGTGTGCCTTTGGTGTTAAATCAGGAAAGTTGCTAGGTTTCCTAGTTAGTCACAAAGGGATTGAGTTGGATCCCACCAAAATCCAGGCCATTACATAAATGCCCATTCCTCAAACAGAGAAGGAAATACGGGGATTTTTGGGAAGAATCAATAGCAACCTGTGAGCCCATCTTCAAGTTGTTAAGGAAGAACTCCTCCATGAAATAGAACGAAGAGTGTCAAAAAGCCTTCTTTAAAATCAAAGAGTAGCTGGTTAACGCTCCTATTATAGTACCTCCCAGGGATGATGTTCCCATGTTCATGTACCTTTCCATTAATGACAATGACATGGGTTACATACTAGGACAGAAAGACGATAGAGGCCAAGAGCGAGATATATATTACCTTAGCAAAAGATTCAGCAACAGTGAACACAAGTACACTCTGATTGAAAAGACTTGTTTTGCTTTAGCATGGGCTTCCATGAGGTTACAACATTATCTCCATGGTTACACCACCCATCTCATATCCTGCGTGGATCCTCTCAAGTACGTGTTCAGTAAACCCATGTTAAATTATAGGCTATCCAGATGGCAGTTGATCCTACAATAATTTGACATCGTCTACGTGACGCAAAAGTCCATTAATGGTCAAGGAATTGTGGATCAACTGGTCGCTGCACCTTCAGAGGATTTCAAGCCCTTAGAAACATACTTTCTCGATGAAGGGGTAATGACAGTGCAGCAACACCATCAATACGATACACACCAGTCATGGAAAATGTATTTTGATGGAGTTGTTAACATTGAAGATTCTGGAGCTGGAGCAGTTCTAGTATCTGGTACGGGGCAGCAGTATCCCATTATCGTCAAATTGCAGTTTGTCAGCACCAACAACACAACTGAGTTTGAAGGATGTATCATGTGACTCAAACTTGCCCAATCAATGGGTATAAGGTGGTTAACTGTCTTTGGGGATCCAAAATTGGTAATCAAATAGACCACATGAATCTATCACACCAAAGAGCTACATTTGCTGCCTTACCATCTGCAAGTTTTATAAATGGCTTCGGAGTTTGAAGAAATCTCCTTTCTCCATATTCCTAGGAATAAGAATGATTTTGCGGATGCGCAAGCAACTTTGGCCTCCTTGATCAACATACTTGACAAGGAAAACATGCAAAGCATCCCATTTTCCCTATAAAAGGCTATAGCCTATGGGAATTACATTGGAGAAGTATCAGATGAGCTACCTCCCATCCAACACACTTGGTATCAACACATCAAGGAGTACTTGCGAGATGGATCTACACCCGCTGCGGCGAGCCCAACTGAAAGAAGGCGGATCCATTGACTGGCTATGAAATTCTACCTGAGCGGAGATGAACTGTACAAAAGAGATGAATGAATGGGTCTCCTCAGATGTTTAGACAACGACCAAGCTCAGAGGCTCATGGATGAAATCCATGGTGGAGTATGTGGCTCACACATGAGCGGCCCCCTACTTTTCAAAAAGATCTTCAGAACATGGCATTACTGGCTCTCGCTTAAAGCTGACTGTGATGATCACGTCAAGAGATGCTACCAATGTAAAATTCATGGGAATGCTATCCACTCCCCTCCGAGGGAACTCCACAATATGAGTTCACCTTGGCCCTTCTCAATGTGGGGAATGGATGTGATCGGGCCCATCGAGCCCAAAGCCAGTAATGGGCATCGGTTTATCTTCACCATGATCGACTACTTCACCAAGTGGGTAGAAGCAGCCTTCTTCCCTAGGGTTACCAAAGAAGTCATCATTGCTTTCATTAGAAATAATGTCATTTGTCGATATGGGCAACCAGAGGTGATTGTGTCAGACAATGCTATGAACCTCAACAACAAAATGATGGAGGAGTTGTGCAGTAAATTCCACATCAAACACCTTAACTCCATCATCTACCATCCAAAGATGAATGGTGCTATTGAAGCGGCTAATAAGAATATTAAGAAGATCATGCAAAAGATGTTCGCCAAACATAAAGGATGGCCTGACCTCTTGCCTCTAACTCTATTAGCCTACAGAACTTTAATGCGTACTTCCATTGTGACAACCCCTACTCATTGACCTAAGGGATGGAAGCAATGCTCCCCATAGAAGTGGAAATGGAATCCCTCAGAGTGTTGATTGACTCTTAATTGGATGAAGACCAATGGTTACAAGATAGATATCACCAATTGTCTCTAATAGACGAAAGGCGAAGTGATGCTGTCTTCCATGGTCAGTTATACTAACAAAGGATCACCAGATCCTATAACAAGAAAGTTCAGCTATGGCAGTTTAAACAACATGACTTGGTTTTAAAGACGATCATTGATAACCAAGATCAATCAAAGTGAAAATTCGCTCCAAACTGGGAAGGCCCGTTTATTGTCAAGGAGGTATTGACAGGAGGTGCTCTTAGATTACAGGAAATGGATGGCGACGAATTTCCATAACACATCAACTCAGACACCGTGAAATGGTACTATGTCTGAAGTTACCATCAAGAAAACATCCTGGTTTTAGATCATCAGATCACCAGTTATTTCAGGTTTTCTAACCCTTTCTACACACAACCTTTCTTCATACTCATCTGCCCCATCATAGAAACACACTCTTTAAGCTAACAGCCCGGTTTTCAGATCCTTTCACTCAACTTTGTTTCAAACCTTTTAGGTTATCCCACCAGGGATTGAACCTTTCATACCCGCAGTTTTATCCCACTACAGATAAGACTTTTCAGACCTGCAGTTTGTCTTGAACATGGGATCAAACTTTTCCCTCGCAGTTTATCCTAAACATGGGATCAAACTTTTTTTCGGCTGTAAATCATCCTGAACATGGGGCAAACTACGTCGACCTTATCTCCCCGATACCTGGGAGTAAGTCGCAATAAAACAAAAATAACAAAAACATTTCTACACCCTTCTATACAAAAATCACAAAAACATTCCTTCACTTTCTACCCCTTCACATACAACACTGAACCTCTTACACCAGGTTCAAACTATGCAGACCTGATCTCCTCTTCAATAGGAGTACGTAGGCAGCAATTTATGGTTCGGTCTTACCCCTACCAAAATAAATACTAGTCAACGGTACTGAGATCAAACTTCAATCCACCACATTTCATCGGATTCAGACCAAAAGGAAGGAACTACCAGGCCTCCCTATAAATGGGAGAGTTGGCGACCATCTAAGCTGCGGTTGATTCCTCGAAGAGCAACACCAATCCATAAGAGATGGAATTATTTGGGATCTCCTTTTCAATAGGAGTACTGACAACAATCTATGGTGCGATGAATCTCAAAGAGGAAAAGTCACACTCCTCTCCACATCTACATACAGAAACCAGTCCTAAGATACCAAAGAGGGTAGGGATATACACAGATCAACGATCCATTCTGAAAGATCCTGCGACATCTCAATGTCCACCCATCAAGCATGAGTTTAGAATATATCAAGATCACAAGTCCTGAAGAAGCAGACAAATATCAAGAAAGTATCAAGGCACAACTAAAAGGGAAGTGAATCAAAATATATATTTCCCTGTCATATATAATGTTTTTTGATATATACAATATGTGTTGTACGTGACAAAATGGCTAAACTAGTCTGTGTAGGAAAATACAAGCCTATCTATAATCCCGTGGATATACGAAAAATTAAGTCCAACATGACATCTCCCTCTGAAGAAGGAGGCAAAACTGCAAGCTCCTGCCCAAGGGTATCTACACGAGCTAACAGATCCGCAGCCAACTGCATAGTGGCATGATGCTCATCAATATATGCACTTATATCGGTAAGCATGCCAGTAGTAAGGGATCTCACTGTAGTACTATCTGTAATTGCTACATCTCGGGCAGATATGGCAGCATCCCGATCAATAATCAATGCATCTATGGATGATCTAGCCTCATCCCGCTCAACAATAGTGGTGTCTCTATGGGTTACAGCCTCCTCTCTCTCCAATAAAGAGGCATCTCTCCCATCAAGAGTTGTCAACATCAAGGCCCTAGCATGATCTCTCTCAAAGGTCATTAGATGAAGACTCTGCTCTAAATCAGGTTGAATCTTTGGATCACAAAAGTGCTTTTCGTCTTTGGGAGAATCTTCAAGAGCTACTGTCAACCCAGTGAATAGCTCCTCCTCGGTGGGAAGATCAATGTCCTCTATAGGCTCCCCATCATCAGAATTAATACTCGGCACTATGGATACTACCGCAGCCGATGCTGTCTCTGTTTCCATCCATGCAGAATACTCTGTCGAACAACCTGGATGGCTTAACAGAAAATGCAGCTAGCTCACGTTGATCCTAATAGGCATGCACCCTAGATCTATCCTCTGCTGACAAGTGTTGAGAAGCCAAGCGCTGACTCAATGCCCCCTCAAAAGGATGGAAGTCCTAGAATCAGTCAAACTGTGACATCACAGCTAGTGGGTGGTAAGTAGTCATGCCCCTCAAACTAGCTAGAGGGAGATAATCCATGCCAAGAGCATGAGTAATGAAGCTATAGGGTGAACTAAGCCGTATACATGGAAGAATGTCAAACGGATCTGCGATCCCTGCCAAGAATATTGACGAAGATGTAGCGTCTATACACTCCGCTGGCTGGAAGGAGTAAGACATGGCTATCTCATGGGTAAAATAATACCCATGCCATCGGAAAGTGCCAATCGGTCTTAGGTGTGACATGAACCACACGTACAACATGATCGAGCTACTTGTGAATACCCCTACAGGGTAGGTGCTCCAATTATCGGTATAATGGAATTGCCCTCCCTGAGAGCTCTTACTGTCATAATGATGCCAATGTCCAGCTCATCCATATATCGTGGCATGTACATGTATGACAATACACACATCAACAATACGTCTACTCTGGCTAGACTCCAATGATCCTCCGGCATGATAAAATTCCCAGAGTGCCATGTATAACTGTCCTCTGAGCCAGATCTATCCATCAGAAAATGTTGGGATACCACGTGGCCGGATGTGATCTCATCCTGCACAACTCTACGCCTCACCCCGGTAGAAGTCAAGGGAGCCAGTAATCATCCCATCCTATTGGAGAACAGTCCAACAAACCATATACATTTGCATCATGGTGTTGTACATTGCATCCTGATTATCTTGTCACATTTCAAATGTCTAGTATTCTTTATCCTAGTCATGCCATTGCATTGCATGAATATGATAAAGAGGGGCATCAGTAGACACTACAAATTTTTTATTCCTATTACTAACATTACAGGAGGGCAGAATCGTCTTTCAGAGATAACCTTGGAGGACAAGACAGTTCCAGTTCCAAAAATCCCACCGGAGAAACCTTTTCAATCTCACAGATAACCCTGAGATATTCAATCCCAGAAACAACACCAGAAGTTTCAGTTTCAACCTCTGAAATAACACCGAGGAGTGCAGTTGTAGTTCCGAAGATAACCCCAGCAAAGCTCGTTTCAACCCCCAGCAATCAGCTTCAACCTCGGAGATAACCCCGAGGCACTAAGTCCCAAACCTGGAGATAACCCTGGGAGGTCAGACACACCTTAGAGACAACCCTGAGGACATCCAGTACTTGCAGCAGCCCAATCTCAAAGATAACCCTAAGCAACGACTACTTTATCAGCCCAAAACGGAGATAACCCTGGTGAGGGGAAAGTTGTCATTTTGCCACCTCCATTCTACATGCGTGCCGTCTCAACACATTAAAAACATACAATATACACAATAGTGTCCTACAAGAACCAAATAACTACAATCCCGAGTGACTACTACACAAGACAACACACCGGATAGAATTTGAAGCTTGAAGATCAAGGGCATGGTCCCATCTTCTTGACTTCTTACAACCTCTAATCCTATGTCATTTGTGTAGCTGTCAACAATAGGACTCCGTAAAAGGTCTTATACACCTCAATCGGAGGCCCGAATTGAAGTTCTAAAAGTTCAAATGGACATCATGTTTCACTCATGCACGTACTTCGAGACGGTAGGACCCACAGAGCCCAGGGCACACTGGGCAGCCGCAGGTGCATTTGCGGCTACCGTAGGTACACCTATGGCTCCCCCCTCTATAAATAGGCTTGGGGTGGCCATTTTGTAAGAGAAAATGGCGAGGAAGCCATGTCCAATTCGCTCTGTACACACTATAAACTGAGTGTTTTCTCATTTAAAACACTTGTGAGCTCATAAATTGCTATATTTTTACCAGCGGGAGCCGAGTGTTCATCAATTTAAAGCTATAAAAGTCTTCTTTGGCAGTCCACTGTAAGCCTTCTTACACCTTTTAAAGCCTTTTCTTCACATTTTGCACACACTGTTCTTCACGTTAAGAGTCATGTTGCGTGTGTATACCCGGACTTCGGTCCGTGGCTTTTATTTCTTTTGTATATATATATATATATATATATATATATATGGACTAACATTATCGAGTTATACCTCGATTAAGCCTGGACTCACGTCCGGAGTGTTTATTGCTTTTATATATATACTTATATATAAACTGTGGTCGAACTCTGTTCGATGAGCCTGGATTTATATCTGTAGCATTTATTGCTTTTATATATAAATACATATATATAAACTGTTGTTGGACTCTGTTCAATGAGCCTGAATTTTATATCCAGGGCGTTTACTACTTTTATATATATATATATATATATATATATAAATACTTATATATAGATATATTATACCCATCAAACTTTGTTTGATTGAGCATTGATATAATATTCGGTGTGTTTATCGCTTTATATATATATATATTTACATCTATGTCAGGCCTGGAGTTCACTTCGTGGCCTTTTACTACTTTATTTACATTTCGTCCCGCTTAGAGTTTACTTCGTGACGGTTGATCATTTTTACTGCTTTATTTACATTTCGTCCCACCTGGAGTTTACTCCATGGCGGTTGATCGCATTTATTGGTTTATTTACATTTCCGATCCCCCATGGAGGTGCTTCATGGTGGTTGATCGTGTTTATATATATATATATATATATATATATATATTATCGCTTTTATATATTTACATTATATTCCCCCATGAAGTTCGCTTCGTGGTGGTTGACAGTCTGTATATATATATATATTTACAGTTTTTATATATAACTTCTTACAGCTTTCATACAAACTGCTACATCACGTGAGCCTAGGAATCATGTAATCACAGATTCAGTTCTCTGAATCTAGATTTGGTTCCCGTGATGGACCTTTTCAGCTGTAAACAGCTTGTACATTATTCACAGTGCCTGAATTTCTTTAGATGGCTCTCATGCCCAAAAGGAGTTTGACACTGCTATATATATTATTTTCTCGATAATGCTTTGAATCTCGAAAATAAAAGCAATCAAGCCAAACATTTAATAAAATGGAAGTATAAAAGGCCTCAATTACTATTGAGCACAGGGTTTGAAAAACCTCTTTTACAAAACATCATTGCTATATCTTGTTAAAACTGAATTTTTACACAAATTCAAACCCTTTGTATATAGGTGCGAACGAGGCATAACACTACTTCAAAATAATTGAACATTAACCCACACACACACACATTCATATAATAGTTTAATTAAATAGTGGCGGTCACCGTGGTAACATGGATGTCGGGGGGTGGCTAACACCTTCCCTCCGCATAAGCAAGTCCCCGGACCCTAATGAATCTCAGTTTCACAAACTAGTTTAATAGTGTTACATCACATGGTCAATGTGCAAACCTTTTCTCGGTGGAGTTGGTGCAACCATTTAAAAATACCAATTGGCGGCTCTTACAGTCCAATCATCGACATATAAATGTCAAACCTTTTCATAACTTGTTTTTTCAAACAAATCTCACCTAACATGAGAACACCAAAAGACAAGAACAGAAGAGGGACAGTAAAAATCCCAATGTTGATAACCATTACATAGATTTCAAGTTGTGGAAGACCAAATATGGCTACAAGAACTATTTTTCATTTCTATGTAACCCAAAAAATGAAGAACAACTCTAACAGCTTGTTCAAGGCCTTAGATCTTGCTTATGTGTTATGAATTGGTCCAGAACTTGCTTGATATTATAGTATTACATTAGTACTATAAGATCAGATTAATAGCTTGCCCAATAACATCATAGATTAAGAATTACTATTGGTCAAACATGGCCACTCGAACACTATTTATGAATGTTCTTGATGATCAAGAACACCTAAGGCGACACTTACTGTCGCTAAAGGCTTTAGCGACAGACTTATTGATTTTAATTAAGTGTGTAATAATTTGTTAAGTATAAAAATAATTATAATGGAAATTATAATTATAATTTTAAGAGTTTAAGTTAATTAAATAAAAGTGTGATAAGTGGAACTGTATAATATAAGTATTATAAAAATAAATTAGATTGGGGAGTTTTGTATAGCCAAACAAGGCCTTGTGGCCTTTGGCTTAATCTAACTGACATAATTGTTTGGGTTCTTACCTGAAGAGTACGTTGGGGGGAGACTAATATCAATTTTACCTTACGCGTATTATTTTCCTAAAGGCTAACTAAGAAAACTCAGAGTGTTAGAGGAATTGAGAGAAAAAGAACAAGAGAGAATTAGAGGAAGGATTTCTAGAACTTTGTTAACATCATCTTGCAAAACAAAGGATTAATGTTTAATTTACCCCTAATTCTAATTTGTAGTTTTGTAATTTTCATTCTCTAAAATTGGGATTTGTTAAATTGTTGTTTAAGATTTTGATTTTATGTATGTATAACCTTGTTGTTACCTATTAGTTGGTATCTATAATCCTATGTTAGTAATCAAATTCATGCAAATTGGGTTAGAAGAAGGAAAGTTAGACTAATAGTGTTATGTATATATAAATGGCTTAATTGAGTCCAAAATTTGGTGTTTAATCCTTGATAAAATCTTGAAACTGATTGTAGATTGTGTTAGTGTGTCAAGAAACAAAAACAACATAGTTGGAATGGTGTCGATTGGTTAAGAAACAAAGATTTGGCAATCAAATTCGCTAAAAGTGTTGAAATATGAAGAAATTGGTAAAAACATGATTTTTGATCCTTAAAAGTTAATTATATATAATGTTAATGTTGGTAGAATTATGAAATGCATGCTTGGTGATGTTGTTACAAAATTTTAATGGATGGGGTTTGTGAACTTCTGTAGAAATTAGGAAAATTGGAGTATTGGTGTGAAGCAGAAATCGGTTACTGCGAGTTTTTATCTGCGTCTGAGTCCATGTGTCCACCGTACCTGCATTAAAGGCGTAACCTGGCGCTTTGTTATACTGAATTTCGTGCAGGTCGTGTAGTTCTTAGTTGGTGGTGCTAAGGTTCGGGGCGGTGGTGAAATTGGCCATGCAATGTAGAGAGACAAGTGAGTTTTGATTAATTATAGGCTATAATATGAAGACTTAACCTAACTTAGTAAGCATGTTAAAGATGTTAAACCATATCATAAGATATAATGATAGATGGTTATGTATGGTAATACCAAAAAGTGAATATTTTAAATAATCACTTAATAAGTTGTGTAATGAATGAAAATTGATGTTTTCAAGAGATAGAGGTGAATGATAAAGCTTTATACTATGTGATAGTGAGTTTTCAGATTCGTATGAGTGGTTAACCAACATGATTAGACATTAAGTTAAAGTTTATGACTTGGATGGTGGATTGAACCTATAAAGCTAATGACAGTATAACTAGTTGGTATTGCGATTTCAATGGTATATATGTAGGATAATTGGCGAACATTATTATACTTGTGTAGCTTACACACGAGGCAAGTTCCCTAACTTCATTCTCTTTATTATGAATGCAAGTTTCATAATTATGTTTAACTTTTGTTGTCAAGCAAGCTTTCTAATTTATCATTATGCAAGTTCCTAAACCCTATATTATAGTTGAACAAGCTTATTGATTCCATCTTGTTTATGTTAACACAAGCTCTTGTATTCTAATTCTTTACATTGAGCAAGTTTCATAATCCTAACTTTCGTTCTTGCTATTCAAAGCATATATTGTTTAAATTCATTGTTTCAAATGAAATGTTCCTAACTCTTTTGGATATAGTACTTTGCATATATACCATGTCTATTCAATTGTATATTGTTATTATTCAATCTTGGACTTAAATATCATAGTCCAATCCTATATTATTGTGTTAAACTTTCAAATAGCAAGCAAGCTCTTATTGATTGGACTAATCTGTAATTGAATAGTGTTCTAAAATTCTAGAACCACTGATAAGCTAGTTCCAAACTAAACTTTCTTTAGTGCGGAAATCCTAAATTCAAACTGAGATGAACAACCCTAATGTAGGCAATTATGTACGTGTTAACGTTTAGATGTTTGTGCATAATACATGGTACAAAGGGCTGATCCCCCTAAGTACGTAAAGAAGGATCTGTATAGTCTAATGGACTGTTAAGGTTGAGATAATAATACCTAATTACCGGGACATAGTTCGTGGTTTTAAGACCCTCAGATATAATCTTGAACTTGTTTTCTACTCTTGATTCGTAGAACGAGTTCTCCATTATTCAGTATTCGTTATCTAATCTTATGTTATTGCTATTATTATTCTTTATAATAGTGGGCAATTGTTTACTCACTCTTGCAATTAACACTGCATTTAAAGTTGAGAAAGTCGATGAGCCATCTTCTAGCAAAGGAAAGGGAAAGATGTCCAAGTGATGAAGACTTATGTGAATTTATTTAAATGAATTATGTTATAAGACTCATATTATTTTGTGATGTATTCCACAGACATATGTAATAGTTTAAGGTTGGATTACCTGGGATTGTTTTAAGTTGATGTAACCCTTTAATGAGAAAGATTATCGTTTAAGATATTTAAGTTATATTTTTTATCCTATATTATGGGTAGTTAGATGTAATTGTTTTGGATAGTGAGCACCAAATCCTGTGGGAATGGAGTACCCGGATTTAGGGGTGTCACATTAACCACTAAAGATTATAGTTAAATTCACAATTCATATTTATAATCATGTAAATCAATAGTTTCTCCTTGACACAAAGGCTTAATAAAACGTTTACTCAATATCCTTACCCCAAAGGCTAAAGATATTCCAATGTAATAACAATGATCATACCAATCAGTTGTATGTTAGTGTACTATGTCCAAAGACATTTAACTGTTAACTAATGATCATGATCCTGCCAATCACATCATTGAATTATCCATGCACTACGGGCGAAGGATATTCGTTAGTATCACCAGTGGTCATGATTATGTCATACACTTGTCCATCTTTGCACTATGGGCCAAAGCTATCAATCAATAGTTCGTCTTTGCACATAAGCCAAAGATGTGACGCCCCCAAAATAGGTATACATCACTCATCTTGGGTCACTAAATACATGGTACTGAATACAAATACAAACTTAATTATACAATATGAGCTGAGAGTTTTTACACGAATATTGTCTCATAGACAATATCCAAACTCAAATTCAATCCTCATTACATTTTTTTATCACACTAAATAGTGAGGACTACTAAAACAACCATCTTGGACCATCACTCCGTTCCCCGACTAGTCCCGGCTACGTTCTCATTTCTTGAAGAGATCAATGAAAGCAAAAGGGTGAGCTCAACTAGCCTAGTAAGAAATATTATGACTAAAATAATGCAGGATAAATTATCGTTAGCCTTCAACAATGTTAAACTGATAAAATACAATAAATATCAAGTTTAACTGCAGTGAAACAAGCAATCAATTAGAAGAGTCAAGTAGAGCATGATATCTACTATCTTCTATGATTTAAAAAGTTTATCATCAATTTTATCGCTGAGACTCAGTTTAATAAATAATCCACATCATCGAATCATCCCTGCACTACGGCCAAGGATATTCATTAATATCACAACCACGAATTATTCATGCAATACGGGGCAAGGATATTCGTGTTTTCACCAATGGTAATGATCATACCAACAACTGTCCATCAATACACTACGGGCCAATGAGAACTTTTATCTTATAATTTGTAACATTACGGTCATGATTATATGGAATAATCCCTGGTCATAATCATACCAATCAACAGTCCATCGTAAGCCACAGACGACTTTTATCACAATATAAGCATAATGATGATGACAATGATATAAGAATTCAATTAAAAGAAAGCAGAGGATAAATTTTTAAAGATTTATAATTTAATTTATCCAGAATTCAATAATATCCAAATTGTCAACATGATACTGCTCTGTGGAGTAAAATTCAAGAATAATATTGTATCAAAAATGATTTAGACAGCAAAGAAATCAATTTTTGTTATGAATAGTACCCAAGTGAATAGTACTTTGTAAATAGTACCCGTGAATAGTACTTTATAAATAGTACCCAAGAATAGTACTTTGTGAATAGTACCCGTGAATAGTACTTTATGAATTGTACCCCGTGAATAGTATTCCGGCATGAAAAGATTAATAATTATCAAGAATGCTCAGAATAATATTTCTATGAAAAGATACTGGATGAAGTACAAATATCAAGGATATTCTACTAATTTCATGGAGTATAGAAGCAATATTTTAACAGAATGAGTGTAGAATTAGGAATATAAAACGAAATAATATTACTCACATACTATAGAGTATGGAAGAAAGTATTATTTCTTACGAATACTGAATAAAAATAATATCCCTTACAAATATTAAACGAAGACAATATCCCAACGAATATTGAACAAAAATAATATTCATTACGAATATTGAACGAAAATAAAATTCCTTAAAAATAATATCGTAAGAGAATATGAAAAAAATAATACCCCTTACCTTAGAAGAAGACTGGATACTGAAATAGTGAAGTAGCAGAATACTCTTCTTCTTTCTTTCTATAGCTTCTCTATCTATAATTGCTCTTATGAGTCTTAGTAAATTGGTGAGAATGAGAGAAGAATGAGCTTCTATTTATAGGAAAATATAGTTTCAATAATTGCACGTTTTGGGACTCGAATTATTACAGTATAGTACCTTCATCTTTTCTTTCATTTTTAATTTAGTCCTACAAGTATTATCAAACTTGCACCACCTCCCCTAATAGTACATGAATGTAAATCAATAGTACATGCATGTGAACCAATAGTAATTTGCATGTGAACTGATAGAAATTAATTGCTCATTTATCCGATTAATTTCCCGTTTGTTCAATTATAACAAAACCACCCATTCACAAAATTACCTCATCTGAGGGTAATTGGGTCACGAAAGAATTAAAGAAAACTAAATGAACAACATCTTTCACTCATTAATATTATTCTTATCTTTAATCAACACGAACTTATTCATCATTAATATTATAACTTACAATATTAACAACTAGATCATTCACAGGAAAGAGGGGGCTTTCCGATAAGGATTTCTCCCTATTGGCGCGCAATTAGGTGACCAAACCCCTTTCCTCGACAGAATTTTCTAGACATCATCAATAATGCAAATAATAATATGAATAACTTTGTCGTCTCAATTATTAATTTAATAATATAAAATATTATGCAGATGATACTGTGACAATAATAGAATCAATAATGTGAGATACTATGTAACCATTACTGTAGCAATAATTGAGTATAACTGAGTGACTTCTCACATAAGCATCAATAATCAATACCGTGTGCTACTATGAAACCACGCGTATTACTGTACTTTTACCATCGGGTATTTCAACAGTTTAACGGTAAAACTTTTGTCGTTATTTTTATAAAAAGATATTTATGTCATTTTCTAACTCCGACAATAATTTCATTATGGGGTCCACCAATGATTGTGTCATCGTACGAATATTCCTTCATAAAAAGAACATTCCTCGACCAATTGAATATTTTATAATAACTTGCTTACTTTGCAAAATTTATAAATATTACCCACAACTATAACATTATATCAAATTCACACCTTAATAATTAAAAAAATTGAGAAAATTAATCTTTATTCATAAAATTTAGGGTCTCACAAAAGATATACAACTGTAAAACCAATAATCAACAATCCATCTATGAACTACGGACCAAAGATTACTTTTGTTACAATATAAACATGAGGATAATGACCATGCTATAAGCATCAATCAAACGAAATCAAGGATAAATATTAAAGATTTTTAATTTATCCAGAGTATAAAAATGTCTAAATTGTCAACATGATACTACTTTGTGGAGTAAAATTCAAGAATCAAAAGTAATTTGGACAGAAAAGAATCAATTTTTTATCGCAAATAGTATCCCGTGAATAGTACTTCGTGAATAATACCCTATGAATAGTATCCTGTGAATAGTACTTCGTGAATAGTACCCCATATTGGTTAATAGTAACGTATACGTAAATAGTGCTGTATATGTAAATAGTGCCATACATGAATAGTGCAGTATACGTGAGTAATGCCGTATACGTGAATAGTACCGTATACGTGAATAGTAATCCCAACATAAAAAAAGATAAAGTTTCACAATAAAATTCATATCAATATTTCGGTATAATGATATTAAAGAAAATAACATCATTTACTTGAAAAAAATAACATCCCTTACCTCAAAAGAATATCACTTCTGACTGGAATATTAGATATAATACTGAAGGAAACGTGCACTATATAACAACTGTGACAACCAAAATTTTTATAAATTATTAAAATAAGAATGTAATAATTAAAATTCTTATTATGAGATGTATATATTTTGAATTATGTGTTTTGGTGTGAAGAAATTAAATTTTTATGAGATTTAATAGTTGATTAAACTATTGAAGAAAGTGAAACAAATTAGTTATGAAAAAAGAAAATGGTGGCAAAAGAAATTAACTGAATAATATTAGTTAATTAAGATAGAAATTATATTGTAGAATAATATAATTTAATTGGTATGCCTTGATTGGCGATGGAATTCTTATGAATTAAATTTCATAAATAATGTGAGTAATTCACTTAATTAAAATAATGAATTAATGTGAATATATTTGTTTTAATAAAATGAGAGTATATATATATATATAAATGTGGTATGTTAATGTAATATGATTGTGAATTTTGTAAATAGTTAAAATATTTATTAAATAAAATAAATATTTCAATTGGAATATTTATTGAGTAAAACAAATATTTGATGGAAATATTCTAATTTAATCTAATAATTAAATTAAAGGATTGATTTGTTGAATAAAATTATAATTATGGTTGGCTAAATAGAAACTATAATTATAATAATAGAAATTATAATTATAATTATAATAATAAGGTTTAATATAATTTAAATATTAGAATTTGTTAATGGTTGTGACATGAATGAATCATATGTTAAAAGGAATTATAAAAATAAATTAAAAGAGACTAGATTAAAGCTAGCCAAACAAGGTTTTGAGACCTTTGGAATTTTTATCAGTTAAAACCTTTTGGGTTTGTATAACTGATAGCTGAGTAAAAACACGTAAGGTGTGTTTTATCAGTATAGTTAGCCTATTTGCAAAACACAAAGAAGAAGAGAAAACAAAGAATATGAGAGAAATTGAGAGAGAAAGAGAAGAAATCCTATATGAAATTGAGAAGAATGTGATTTGTGAGAATCAAAGGAAGGAACAAGAAGATTGTTCAAGATTTATAGCTAATCAAAGGTAATAACCCAGACCTAAAACTCTAGTTTTTGATTTCTTGAGTTTTTCCTTATAAATGGATTTTGGTGGAGGATTTGTCAAGAAATTGGATTTTATATATTTTAGATATGTATAATTTGTTCTATAATTGAGTTTTCAGTAATCAGATTCATGTAATTATGTTTTAAAAGAAGAAATTTAGTTTTGTTGTTATACATATTGTTGACGTCAGGATTTTTATTTGTTCCTTTTCTGTTCTTGTTCTTTGGTATTCTCATGTTATGTGAGATTTGTTTGAAAAAACAAGTGAAAAAGGTCTGACATGTATATGTCGATGATTTGACTGTAACGCCCTAGAAATTTTGGATTTTTGAGAATTAAATTTTTATTTTTATTATGTGGATTAAATGAATTTAATTAATTATTTATGGGAGTAAGCTAATTGAAGGTCATTCTATGACCTAGACATAGCGGAATGTCGTAGTATTTTAGCTATGTAATAGAATTAAAGTGTTTGAATTTCCAAGACGAAAATAAAAGCTTTCCAAAAAATTTTTCAAAAAATACTATTCACGCATTTCTGCTCGGGAATTATTTTTGAACTTCCGAAAAATACGTAATGATAGAATATCGAGGTGAGATAGAATATCCAATAATATTTCAGTTATGGCAAACGTTGTTTTTTGCCTGCGGACTTAAAATCTAACGGTTAAGGAAAGTGAATTTCGAGAAGGAATTTTAATGCGTGTAATGAATTAAAGCGTTGATTGTATAATACGTAGGTATTGTACGAGGTGATGAATACGAGTATAATACGAGGTGTTATACGAGTATGAATGAATGATGGTATGTCGTATGTGAATAAGTTTACGAAGTGGAATACGAGATTAATATGTAAATTATACGTTATAAGGCTTTAAGACAAATGTAATGGACTTGTAGGATTGTGTAGAACATTGTAAAGTCCAATGAGAATTGATAAAGCCCAAGTGTAGAAATGGGTAAGTCCAATATGAATTAATGTGTAAGCCCAATGCAAGCTAATGGTAAAGCCCAAAGAATTATTAATGCAAGCCCAAGTATAAGTTAAGCTAAAAGCCCAAAGTATGAACTTATGGGTTATTGGATGGTTTAAATCCATGGGTGATCCAAAGTAATGAGCAAGTAATTAATGTGATAAGCAAGTAAAGTGCTTATGTGTGGTGAACAAGTAAAAGTTGTGATCAACAAACAAAGGATAAGCTAGGTGATTAACAAGAAAACTTAAAGGCTAAGTTATGTGATTAGCAAGTATACTTAATGGTTAAGTATATGTGATGCCCAAGTATTGGATAGATGTTGTGATGGCCAAGCAAAGAGTGTGGTGGCCAAGTTAATTGAGTACTTAAGCTAGGAATAGTAAGGAGATGATTAAGGAGGTGGGATTGGCTTTGGACTAAAATGCCCTCACTTTGGGTTGCCTATAAATAGAGAGAACTCAATTCATTTGATGGCTTGATTAAAATTTCTCCCAACTCCTCTCAAGTTAAGCGACTTATTGGTTAGAGAGAATACGCACTTATAAGTCAAACTACCATTATGAGATTTTCAAGAAGCAAGAAGGAGATTAAAGCTTAGTCAAGTGATATTCAAGGGTAAGAACTTAAACCATGAATCTCTTTCTCTTCCAATGGTAGGAAGATGGGTAGTGGTAGAACATGTATGCTAAGGAATGATAAGAATGATTAATCAATGGACTTAAGCCGTATAAGTCATGAATAAGTAATTCAAACTTAATTAAGTTATGAATTTATGAAGAGCTTATATGAACTACTCATATGTGTACCTTAATAAGATTGTATGATAATAAGAAGAAAGAATGGTGGGTAAAAGACTTAATCTATAATAAGTCATGAGAAAGGAAGTCATAAGTAGTTTATACTTTTATAAGTTATAAACTCACAAAGAACAAGTAATAATTTATCATGTTTATAAATTAATGAAGTATGTATGTCAAGATGTTAAAATGATGAATTGAATCTATTTGAAACGATGAACAAATCATAAGAAATGAAGTTAAGGCGAAATTCACGAGTTTGGACGATAATCGTCGAATTCGTGAAAATCTCGGAAAATAAGTCGAATTTTGATATTGAGCTTGGAAACATTGGTTTTCAATGGATACAAGTCATATTTGGCATTATACAGTTGCGAACTCAAAAATGACTGAATTCCGACTTAGAACGAAGAAACGAGTGTTGAACGTTCACGAACGTTTACCGTTTTCGTTAAAAATGAACTAATAGGTGAATTTTTAGCAAACAAAGTCAAATAGATAAAATTCTTGCATGAATGCATAAAGTATGTAATTTGTGAACATCAGGCTTTTGAACGAGCCAATTCAGACTTATAACGAAGAAGTTATGCGTCCGGGAAGTTCATAAAATTTAAAATCTACAAAATTTTTCTAAGGCACAGAGTTGGTGCCGCAGCGCCAACCCAAGGCCAAATGGTGGCGCCACAGCACCATAACAATGTCAGGGCATACTGCTAACTCGCACCGCGGTGCGAGATGAAGAGCTAAGTTGGGCGCCGAGGCGCCAGTCCCAGAGTTTTGACAGACAAGAATGTTTACAAGTATAGAATGAAAGATAACTCATTAGTAATGAACTAAGTGTTAATATAACATTGTTAAGGCATTGTTAGACACTTAATGTATGATGATTAAAGGTTAATAATCAATTAAAGATGAACGTAATGAGAACAACCTAATGTGTTAAGCCGACTATAGAAATTTGTTGAACAAGTTGATTATGAATCCAATGGTTTGCAATACAAGTATGGGTTATGTAATTACTTAATGAATAATGATAAGACCTTTCCTAAATCACTGTTATAGTAATGACTTTAGGAATTTAATGTTGTTTAATAAGTAGTTAAACGACGAACGTAAAGTATAAAGAACGTGAACCGTATTCAATAATGATAAGGCCTATAACATTAAGAGTTACAACTAAAAGTTATTAAGTAAAACGTGAACGTAAACGGTATGCAATAAAGTGTACTTAACAAATGACGATCGAGTTTCGATTAATAACGTAAGGATGTTAGTAAGCCGTGAGGAAGGATGATTAACTCGAAACGAGTTGGATTAATGAAGTAAATCTACGTAAGACATAGAAGAGAAATAAGTTGGTAAGAATAATGTAAAATATAATGGCAAGCCAGAACCAATAGTAACAAATCTAATATATGATTAGATTGAGAAGAAGGGTAAGATTCATTAGGAACCATGTATGTTCATTCATGACCTAATATGGTATGTTATGTGGTTATGTGTTGTAGAAACCGTAAAGACTGAAAGGAAAAGTTATTATCTCAGAAAGCATTTATTTGAAGGTAAGTTTTTCTTAAACGCTTATCTAACCTTCGTGTTAGCCAAGTTTTCTGTGATTTATGTTATGAGATGCATGAAGTGTTTTGCTAAAGGGTCGATGCCAGTTTTATCTCGGCTAGACTAATCTTGAAGAGTTAAATGATTTATTTACAAGTCTTTCAATATAGAATTGCTAACGCTATCCTACGCCAATTGTTTGGTACGGATTCAAGGTAAGCCTAAGTATGAATAAACAAATGTATTTTTCATCAATTATTCGATGGGCACGCGAGGTTGCCAAAACTTAAATGTACACACGTTTAATGGATGTAGTGTTGATCAACAAAGAGTACTATGGTCTGATCACCCAGAAGTGCTCGTAAGATATACCGGACTTACGGACTTATTATCGGGTTGTCCTTTTCAAAGAAATTATGAACTGCTCATGGTCTTGAGCCAGAATTGATGTTTTACCGAATATTGTTATTGTAAAATGTTTTGAAAGAAAAGAAGTGATATTTTGAATTATTGATAGTACTTCATAACTATTATCCAGTTATTAAAGATATACGATTCCTATGTTTCAAGCATGTTGTTTAAAAGAAATTGTTGTACTTGCTGAGCTTGTTATGCTCACTCTTTCTTGAACCATATGAATGCAGCTAGGACTGAATGAACAGAGGGATATGACAAGGATAAAGGAAAGACGAAGATAAACGATTAGTTTACCTTGTAATAAACTAGTAAGTTGTATATATTATAGAATGATGAACAAAGAATGTAATGGTTTTAGAACCTGGGAACAGGATGTAATATTATTAATGTAATAAGAATGTCGTTGATTCACACGTGTTGATGTCGTTTCATTAAAATGAATGTACAGTTATGAGTACCGTGTAGCACCATCTGTCGGGTTGGAAGATACCTGGATTTGGGGGCGTCACATTAACTGTAAGAGTCGCCAGTTGGTATTTTTAACTGGTTGTACCAACGCAACCAAGAAAAGGTTTGCACATTGACCTAGTGATGTGACACTGATAAACGGGTCTGTTAAACCAAGATTCATTTAGGTTCGGGGGCTTGATTATGCGGAGGGAAGGTGTTAGGCACCCCCGACATCCGTGTTACCACGCTGACCACCACTTTTCTAGAAACTGTTATACGAATGTGTATGTGTGTGTGTGTGGGTCAATGTGCTGTTATTTGGAAGTAGTGCGAGGCCTCATTCGCACCTATATAAAAAGGGTTTGAATATGTATGAAAAATTAAGTTTTATACATGATATAGCAATGAGATTTTGTAAAACAGGTTTTTTAAACCCTGTGCTCAATAGTAATTGAGACCTTTTCATACTTCCATTTTATTATTAAATGTTTGGCTTGATTGATTTTATTTTCGAGATACGAAGCATCTTCGAGAAAATAATATATAGCAGTGTCGAACTCCTCATGGGCATGAAAGCCATCTAAAGAAATTCAAACACCGTGAATAATTTACAAGCTGCTTACAGCTGAAAATGTTTATCACGGGAACCGAATCTAGATTCAGTAAACTGAATCTGTGATCACATGATTCCTAGGCTCACATGATGCCGCAGTTTATATGAAAAGCAGTAAGCAGTTATATATATAAAAGTTGTAAATATATATATATACAAACATGATCAACCACCACGAAGTACCTCCATGGTGGATCAGAAATATAAATATATAAAAGCGATAAATATATATATAGAGACATGATCAACCACCACGAAGCACCTCCATGGGGGATCAAAAATATAAATAAAGTAATAAATACGATCAACCGCCACGGAGTAAACTCCAGGCTGGACTAAATGTAAAGAAAGCAGTAAAAATGATCAACCGCCACGAAGTAAACTCCAAGCGGGACGGAATATAAATAAAGCAGTAAAAGGCCACGGAGTAAACTCCAGGCCTAACAGAAATATATATATATATATATATACATATATATATATATAAAAGTAGTAAACGTACCAGATATAAAACCCAGGCTCATTGAACAAAGTTCGACAATAGTTTATATATATATATATACATATAAAAGCAAGTAAAAGCTACGGACGTGAGTCCAGACTCAATCGAGGCATAACTAAATAATGTTAGTCCATGTATATAAATATATATATATAAGTATATGTTAGGTTTGTAATATTCATGTGCGCAATCAAATTGCATAAAAGTGCGGAAGCGTGGTAAAATCAGAGTTTAAAAAAATTTATAAACCATAAACCCGGATCACCCTTTATGCATAATTATTAATTAAACGAAAAAGATGAATAAGAATCATACCCTTGAAGATCGAGCTTCCTCAGGTACAAGTTCACCTCCAATCCTTTTCGCGTTCAACTTGAATCCACCGGGTTTGGTTCCTTCCTTTGATCAACGTTAGCCACCCAAATGTTTGGCCTCTAGAGGTGATCCACCAAGGAAGAAGAAAATTCAAGAAGAAGGGTGGTTGGCTAAACCCTAGTTTTTCTATCTCTATAGAAAGGGTGTACTCTCCCAACAATTGGAATTATTACGTATGTTGAAAAAGTCAACAACCCATATCACCCATAATAAGACTCCTCTTATTAATAGATGTGGACAACCCACCTTAATAATTAAGGAATTGGGTTTTATTTAATTAATTAAATTCTTTTAATTAATTAAGCTCCCTAATCTTATTAGGGATAATTAATTAAACTCCTTTAATTAATTTTCCTTCCTAATCCAATTAGGAATAAATGAGAGTACTTATATTAAATTAATTCCTAAACTCTTTTAGAAATTAAAATAATAATAATTGTAATAATATTAATAAGACTCCTCTTATTAATTTATATTTAATATTTTTAAAATATTAAATAATAAATATTAAGCTATTTAATTTATTCTATCACCATAGATTAAATTAAATATACATTACATATTATTACGATTATGCCATTAACTTCTTAAATAATTATTCTTCCTTTTATGGTGTGACCCTTTAGGTTCTCCATATTAAACGGTTGTGAATAAATCAATTAGAACAATTCTAATCTTATTTAAATAAATAAATTAAACAATTAATTTATTTAAATAATATTTATTCTACAATAGGGATAAGCCTCCCTAGCGATCAACGACTTTCCGGATAATATAGATTTCAACATTAATCATAAAAGAACCTTTGAGTAAATAGTTCTGCATAATTCAATCCTTCCACCATACAATGTCCCAATTAAATATAAGACATGGAATTACATCATCAAGTCTTATTTTATTTAATTATATGTATTTCGATTCTTAAATGCATAACTCAAATAATGCAAATTAGAAACTCCTTTCTAATTTCATTCCTTAACCGCCAAGGACTCTTTGGGTTGTCATTTATCGAAT
Organism: Panax quinquefolius; assembly: GCA_020205615.1. NCBI lineage: Eukaryota > Viridiplantae > Streptophyta > Magnoliopsida > Apiales > Araliaceae > Panax > Panax quinquefolius. The sequence continues at coordinate 48,174,368 of CM035161.1, forward strand.
CACATAGGACATTCTCTTCTTTTATTAGAAGTGGTAGATTCTTTATTGATCATACATTATCTCCATGTACAACTTATTATACCCAAGCATACCCTTTGATATACCCTAAGGGTCTTAAGGAATAAGTCAAAGTATAACTCATCATACACAAGATACTATGATGATCTCAAGTCCAAGGATTACTTGTATTACTATCACTACATGAATTCCTATTGACAGGCAAATAAAACTCCATTAGGTATTCCTTAGCAAGCCACGGTCAGTGAACTTATTCTCTAATAAGCACCTACATACTTGCTTTAGTGTCTCCACACAAATGATCATGAGATCAATCATCCTCATCCAATGAGCAAGCAACGTATGTACCAATATATCCGGATTCACTAATCCCCAATTTAGTAATCCAACGATTGGTAACTATTTTAGTTTTAAGCTTTCTAAGAATTTAGATCTCATTAGAATGATCATCATCATTATTTTAAAAGCATTGCTTAAAACTATGGGTTTATCACATATTATAAAACAGCATCATGTAGATAATTAAAAGCCTTTAATAAATTAATACTTTTTATTAATAAATGAATAAGATTGTTACAAAGTATATGCTTTATCATCAAACATGATTGGCTTGTGTGCATACTACTTTCAATCTCCCACTTGCACTAAAGTCAATCGTCATGGTATCTTATACTCTTCTTCTCTAAGTGACGATTATCCCCATTGTTGGATAAGCTTTAGTTAATGGATATGTAATGTTGTTCATGAGAGTCCACTATCTCTATTGTGATTTCCCATCTTTCAATGATTCTAATAATCAAATGAAAGTGCCACAACACATGTTTAGATCCAAGATGAGATTTAGGAACTATTCCTAGTTACAGTAATGAACTTTTAATCCAAACAATCAACTTGCGACTTCATTTATAGCTATATACTTTGTCTTTATCACTAAACCAAAGAACTCTTTCTTTGTTTGGAACCTTTCCAATTCACTACACCACCGATTCAAGGTAACACTTTACCTTAAAGTGGATTTTTTACATCTTCATCTTAGTGCATGCGAAAAAACTTGAGTCATTAAGCCCTCTAGTTTTAATTAAGACCCACCATGAATATGATCACATCCTTAGTCTTTGGTTAAGAATTTTTAAGATGTTTTTCATCGACTCACGTTGAACTTCTCCGAATATGGTGATCAACATCGAGGTCTCAGATATTTCATTGCATACATGATAGTTACTCATGTGATCTCTCTTTTGGAGTCTGTGGGGACTATTAAGAGAGATACACTCCATAGCTCATCTACATGAGACATCTCTTGGAGTTTGCCATGCTAAACGACTTTAGCATCAAATGAATATACGTTCCTTGGGTTAAGTTGAGTATCCTTTTAAATCTATCTATATAGATTTGCATCCCCAATAATGATACTCTTCCCAAATCATTCATGGAGGAATGTTTAGACAACTTTATCTTTATTGATTGTAGCATTGGTATGTAATTCCTCATCCGTAGTATATCAACATATAATACTAGAAATTTCACGATGCTCCCACTGACCCTTTTGTACACACTAGAAGTCTTACCTCATCGAATGTAACTCTGGATCATCATCTTCTATGATGTGTACCTCATCATCATCATCCATGATGAATCCATACCTCCTAGGTATCTTTGGTACTATTCCAGATTTATGATTCAGTTGTGGTATAATAGGTCTATCTACAGGTTTCTCTTATTTGACTTATAGTATTTTGTGGTTCTTGAACTTTTCAAGATCTATTATCCTCCCACTAGCCCTTCAATGATAAACACCTTTATCTTAGAAGGCAGCGTGTTTCGTAACAAACACCTTTTGCTAAGTAGAATTATAGAACATATACCCTAAACTTACTTTAGGATGTCCCACAAATCGACACTTATAAAATCTTGTCCCAAGCTTATCCTTTGAAACCTTTTCACATAAGTTGGACAACCCCTTATCTTAACATACTTAAGATTAGGAATCCTCCCTGTCCATAACTTTTATGGAGTCTTGGGGTCGGATTTTGAGGTTACCTTTTCCGTAGATATACAGCCATTTCTAGGACATGATCCTAGAAGAATACTGGAATGTCGGTAAAATCATTATGGACCGTACCATGTTCAACAAGGTATGATTTTTCCTTTCAGATACATCAATCAATTATTATGTATCGAGAGGCGTCCATTATGAGAAAACCATTTGAGATGATCTAGAAACTTATTGCACAAGTATTCCTTCCTTGATCCGATCAAAGAATCCTAATACTTTGCCAATTTGTTTCACTTTTGAATTCTTTGAACCTTTCAAATAATTCACACTTGTATTTCAGCAAATACACACATTCAACTTTTGAATGATCATCTCCTTTTCTTATACTAATTTGTTCAATATGAAAAATTATTTTCATGTAAGTCAAGTATACAAAATTTATTAAGTAATATTCCAGTTCTATACAAAACATTATTATTATAAATAGAACAACAATTGTTCTTAATTATAATACCAAAAATTTTATTGTCCAATAATAAAATGGAAATAATGTTTCTAACAAGAATTGGAATACAATAACAACTTATTGACTTAATAGATTTTGTTCAGTAGGCATTGCTAAACTATAAGTTTCTTTGGCTAATATAGCAACCTTTGCTACATTTCCCATACATATAGGATTACTTATATTTGTTTAGCTTTCTACTTCTGTTTGGTCCTTCATAAATCTATATTTATGATAACCAAAGTCGGTATCCAATACCCAAGTAGAACATTGACTTAAAAAAATTTATTTTAAATTATGAACAAAATTGTATTTGTATGTAGAAACTTCACTAAGCTTCTTTGGTTAGCCTCTCGCAAGATGCTTCTCGCAGCTTTCTTTCCGTTGTCCAGTGCTTATTGCGGTGGAAGCAAACTCATTTGCTATCCGTGACGCTTTTATTCTTATTATCCTTTGTTTATGCCTTTCTATTTACCTTCTTTGAATCGTTCTTCTTTTAGGAAGATCCTTTGGCCCCTACCAAGAAGACTTGATCTTTCTTGGTTTGAAAGTGACTCTCAACATTTTTCAATATGTTAAGCAAATCAGTGAGACTGATATCTAGCTTGTTCATATGAAAAATTCACAACAATTGTGAAAGGAGTCCGGGAGTGAGTGCAAGATCAAATCTTGGCTCAACTCTCCATCTATGACAAAACCAATTGTCCTAATTGATCAATCATATTGATTATGTTAAGAACTTTTTGTTTGTACTATAGTGCCATTGGCCATTCTAGATCGGAAGAGCTCCTTAGATATCTGATATCTATCAGTCCTACTTTCCTCACCATCAACTACTTGATGTGCAGGAATATAGTAAGAGCATCCATAGTTTCATGCTGACGCTGAAGCTCGTTACTCATGGATGCGAGCATGATGCATTGAGCCAATTGTGCATCATCTTGCCACTTTCTAAAAGTAGCAATGTCTTCCTCAGAGGCAATGTCTGCAACCATTGCAGGGATAGGCGTATTAAGGACATAAGATAGCTTTTCAGCTATGAGAACTATTCTCAAATTCCTTAACCAATCCGTTTAATTGATGCGGTTAATTTAGCATCTAATATGCTTCGCATGATGATAGTAATTTTAGACATTGTAAAATTACGTAAATGAATTTTGTAATTAACAACATTTTAACATACATTCTTTTATTAATTACCAAAATAAATTAGGTCTTGTTTTAAATTGGTATCTCCACTATTATTTTCTTCAAACTATATTACCCTCACTTATATAGTTAAGCAAAATCTAATTAAAGATTTGCTAGTGAGAATAAGGATCCCATTTCAAATGTATATAGCCTTGTGGTGACACAACAAACTATATATAAATAAATAGGTAGACAACTTTTGTTAATTACATCAACTATGCAACTCCTTTTCTTTTGCCTCTTAGATTATTTTGATCAAGTGGTGGCACATCCGAATCAAAATTATCCAAGTTAAGTCCGACCTACCACTCCATATATTCAAAAAAGAAAAATATCATCCTTGTGGTGACACAACAAAACAATATTGTTCAATTTTCTTTATAAGCATCAAATGTGATAAATTAACATCTTAAATACTTAATACTTGCCTTGTGGTGACACAACAAACTCATATTAAATATTTAATACTCTATTAATTTTATCATGCTAGAAGGCGACGTTCGATATTCCAAATATCTTTGAACGCTTAGGACTTAATATAAAAAATTGAGGGGTTTGTTATTAATTAATTTGTCTCATCTGTGCGTAGCTGCATTGCACATATATATATAAAATACATTATATTAATGAACATGCGAAGCATGTTTGCATAATATATAATATATATAGTATAAGCATGCACATATAGAATACTATATTCTACCCGGATTGATTATGGACTTTTATTCTAGTTTGGTTCACTAGAGCCACCAAGTGAACCAAAAGGTCAAAACCTAGGGGTGCAAGAAATAATATTTAAATATAACTATTACATTTAAACCCGGGCTCCATAACAAATGGGTCTTCACGAGCTCCTTGCTCCTTTGATCTCCAATTTTTCAAAATTTAATTCTAACTATTCCTATTACATAACTATTTTAAAATAAATAGAAACCTTGATCGTGATCAAGGGAAGTACATAGGAGGAGATAGAATTTACATTAGAAAAAATTAGAGAGGACAATCTGTGCAGACCCCATTTAATAAAACCCATACATTCATGCATCCAACTAAAATAAAATCCAATCACATTGGTCAATAGTCCATAATCAATCCCATTTATTATCATACACATCACCATACGCATCAATAAATAATATTCATCTTATGAATAATAAACATTTAATATATATATTGATATCATTTAATGGGCAAATTTATTTAGTATAAAATCTAATTTTGAATTAAAATAAACTCCTTTATTTTAATCCAAATTTAAATCAAAATAAAACTATTTTATTTTAATTTATCCTATTTTGAATAAAATAAACTATTTTATTTTAATCAAAATCTTTAATCAAAATAAACTCCTTTATTTTAATTAATTATGGAATCCAATTCCATGTAAAAAAAAATCTTTAATTAAAATAAACTCTTTTATTTTAATTAATTATGAATCAATTCCATGTAAAAAAAAAATATTAAAGGAAACACGGATTATCTTTCCTATTCACAAATAAACTCCTTTATTTTGAATAATATGAAATCTTATTTCATATTTAAATAAACTCCTTTATTTAAGGAAACATGGATTCTCTTTCCTATTCACAAATAAACTCTTTTATTTTGAATAATATGAAATCTTATTTCATATCTAAACAAACTCCTTTATTTAGCATGGAATCCAATTTCAACTCCAATTAGTTAGCATGGAATCCAATTCCAACTCTAATTAGTTAGCATGAAATTCTAATTTTAAAATTAAAATAAACCTTTTTATTTTAAAATTAAAATAAACCTTTTATTTTAAAATTAAAATAAATATTATTTTAATTATAAAATTATTAAGAATAATATATTATATATGTAATATATATAATATATTATAAAATAATAGAATATATATATATATATAAACCCAAGTGGTTTTATAATATAATATATATATTTATTATATCCGTATATATATATATATATATATATATATATATATATATATATATATATATATATATAGTTAAGTTCCTTTTCCAAAGAATAGGAAAGTTTAAAATTCCTTTTCCAAAGAATATTGGTAATCCTTTTTTTTTTTTTTTTTTTTTATTTTACGTAAGTATCATTGAACTCCGTGCATCCTTGTGCATTCAAAAAAATAAAAATAAAAACAACAACTCTCAAGAACAAGCACTATTTCATACACGCTTAATTAAAAAAAAATCACGCCTTTATTTCCGCAGTGTCAAGCCTTGAAAAATTAACTTGATATATGGCCTCGTTTTGCGTCTTTGCATGTGATCCCAAGAAGAAAATTTTGGCGCTTTTTTTTTTTTTTTTTATTTAATAAATTTTATACAATAAAATTATGCCCAATTAAATTGTTCTAAACACATATCAATATATATATCAAATTAAAACAATTAATAATTCGCATAAAGGTTTGGCTCTGATGCCACTATTAGGTTTGTAATATTCATGTGCGCAATCAAATTGCATAAAAGTGCGGAAGCGTGGTAAAATCAGAGTTTAAAAAAATTTACAAACCATAAACCCGGATCACCCTATATGCATAATTATTAATTAAACGAAAAAGATGAATAAGAATCATACCCTTGAAGATCGAGCTTCCTCAGGTACAAGTTCACCTCCAATCCTTTTCGCGTTCAACTTGAATCCACCGGGTTTGGTTCCTTCCTTTGATCAACGTTAGCCACCCAAATGTTTGGCCTCTAGAGGTGATCCACCAAGGAAGAAGAAAATTCAAGAAGAAGGGTGGTTGGCTAAACCCTAGTTTTTCTATCTCTATAGAAAGGGTGTACTCTCCCAACAATTGGAATTATTACGTATGTTGAAAAAGTCAACAACCCATATCACCCATAATAAGACTCCTCTTATTAATAGATGTGGACAACCCACCTTAATAATTAAGGAATTGGGTTTTATTTAATTAATTAAATTCTTTTAATTAATTAAGCTCCCTAATCTTATTAGGGATAATTAATTAAACTCCTTTAATTAATTTTCCTTCCTAATCAATTAGGAATAAATGAGAGTACTTATATTAAATTAATTCCTAAACTCTTTTAGAAATTAAAATAATAATAATTGTAATAATATTAATAAGACTCCTCTTATTAATTTATATTTAATATTTCTAAAATATTAAATAATAATATTAAGCTATTTAATTTATTCTATCACCATAGATTAAATTAAATATACATTACATATTATTACGATTATGCCATTAACTTCTTAAATAATTATTCTTCCTTTTATGGTGTGACCCTTTAGGTTCTCCATATTAAACCCAGGTTGTGAATAAATCAATTAGAACAATTCTAATCTTATTTAAATAAATAAATTAAACAATTAATTTATTTAAATAATATTTATTCTACAATAGGGATAAGCCTCTCCCCTAGCGATCAACGACTTTCCAGATAATATAGATTTCAACATTAATCATAAAAGAACCTTTGAGTAAATAGTTACTTCAGACAATTCAATCCTTCCACCATACAATGTCCCAATTAAATATAAGACATGGAATTCTTCATCAAGTCTTATTTTATTTAATTATATGTATTTCGATTCTTAAATGCATAACTCCAAATAATGCAAATTAGAAACTCCTTTCTAATTTCATTCTACGCTTGCCAAGGACTCTTTGGGTTGTCATTTATCGAATCACATAGGACATTCTCTTCTTTTATTAGAAGTGGTAGATTCTTTATTGATCATACATTATCTCCATGTACAACTTATTATACCCAAGCATACCCTTTGATATACCCTAAGGGTCTTAAGGAATAAGTCAAAGTATAACTCATCATACACAAGATACTATGATGATCTCAAGTCCAAGGATTACTTGTACTACTATCACTACATGAATCCTATGATGACAGCAAATAAAACTCCATTAGGTATTCCTTAGCAAGCCACATTCAAAGTGAACTTATTCTCTAATAAGCACCTACATACTTGCTTTAGTGTCTCCACACAAATGATCATGAGATCAATCATCCTCATCCAATGAAAGCAAGCAACGTATGTACCAATCTATCCGGATTCACTAATCCCCAATTTAGTAATCCAACGATTGGGAACTATTTTAGTTTTAAGCTTTCTAAGAATTTAGATCTCATTAGAATGATCATCATCATTATTCTAAAAGCATTGCTTAAAACTATGGGTTTATCACATATTATAAAACAAAGATCATGTAGATAATTAAAAGCCTTTAATAAATTAATACTTTTTATTAATAAATGAATAAGATTGTTACAAAGTATATGCTTTATCATCAAACATGATTGGCTTGTGTGCATACTACTTTCAATCTCCCACTTGCACTAAAGTCAATCGTCATGGTATCTTATACTCTTCTTCTCTAAGTGACGATTATCCTGCTGTTGGATAAGCTTTAGTTAATGGATATGTAATGTTGTTCATGAGAGTCCACTATCTCTATTGTGATTTCCCATCTTTCAATGATTCTAATAATCAAATGAAAGTGCCACAACACATGTTTAGATTCAAGATGAGATTTAGGAACTATTCCTAGTTTCGTAATGAACTTTTAATCCAAACAATCAACTTGCGACTTCATTTATAGCTATATACTTTGTCTTTATCACTAAACCAAAGAACTCTTTCTTTGTTTGGAACCTTTCCAATTCACTACACCACCGTTTCAAGGTAACACTTTACCTTAAAGTGGATTTTTTCATCATCTTGGTTGCATCTAAAAAAACTTGAGTCATTAAGCCCTCTAGTTTTAATTAAGACCCACCATGAATATGATCACATCCTTAGTCTTTGGTTAAGAACTTTAAGATATTTTTCACCGACTCACAAAGTGAACTTCTTCAGAATATGACTGATCAACATCAGGTCTCGTATATTTCATTGCATACATGATAGTTACTCATGTGATCTCTCTTTTGGAGTCTGTGGGGACTATTAAGAGATACACTCCATAGCTCATCTACATGAGACATCTCTTGAGTTTGCCATGCTAAACGACTTTAGCATCAAATGAATATACGTTCCTTGGGTTAAGTTGAGTATCCTTTAAATCTATCTATATAGATTTGCATCCCCAATAATGATACTCTTCCCAAATCATTCATGGAGGAATGTTTAGACAACTTTATCTTTATTGATTGTAGCATTGGTATGTAATTCCTCATCCGTAGTATATCAACATATAATACTAGAAATTTCACGACGCTCCCATCGACCCTTTTTTGTACACTAGAAGTCTTACCTCATCGAATGTAACTCGGATCATCATCTTCTATGATGTGTACCTCATCATCATCATCCATGATGAATCCATACCTCCTAGGTATCTTTGGTACTATTCCAGATTTACGATTCAGTTGTGGTATAATAGGTCTATCTACAGGTTTCTCTTATTTGACTTATAGTATTTTGTGGTTCTTGAACTTTTCAAGATCTATTATCCTCCCACTAGCCCTTCAATGATAAACACCTTTATCTTAGAAGGCAATGCGTGTTTCAGTAACAAACACCTTTTGCTAAGTAGAATTATAGAACATATACCCTAAACTTACTTTAGGATGTCCCACAAATCGACACTTATAAAATCTTGTCCCAAGCTTATCCTTTGAAACCTTTTCACATAAGTTGGACAACCCCTTATCTTAACATACTTAAGATTAGGAATCCTCCCTGTCCATAACTTTTATGGAGTCTTGGGGTCGGATTTTGAGGTTACCTTTTTAAAGTAGATATATCTGACCATTTCTAGGACATGATCCTGAAGAATCTTTGGAATGTCGGTAAAATCATTATGGACCGTACCATGTTCAACAAGGTATGATTTTTCCTTTCAGGATACATCAATCAATTATTATGTATCGAGAGGCGTCCATTATGAGAAAACCATTTGAGATGATCTAGAAACTTATTGCATAAGTATTCCTTCCTTGATCCGATCAAAGAATCCTAATACTTTTGCCAATTTGTTTCACTTTTGAATTCTTTGAACCTTTCAAATAATTCACACTTGTATTTCAAAGAAATACACACATTCAACTTTTGAATGATCATCTCCTTTTCTTATACTAATTTGTTCAATATGAAAATTATTTTCATGTAAGTCAAGTATACAAAATTTATTAAGTAATATTCGATTCTATACAAAACATTATTATTATAAATAGAACAACAATTGTTCTTAATTATAATACCAAAAATTTTATTGTCCAACAATAAAATGGAAATAATGTTTCTAACAAGAATTGGAATACAATAACAACTTATTGACTTAATAGATTTGCTTCGTAGGCATTGCTAAACTATAAGTTTCTTTGGCTAATATAGCAACCTTTGCTACATTTCCGCACATAGGATTACTTATATTTGTTTAGCTTTTACTTACTGTTTGGTCCTTCATAAATCTATATTTATGATAACCAAAGTCGGTTATCCAATACCCAAGTAGAACCTTGACTTAAAAAATTTATTTTAAATTATGAACAAAATTGTATTTGTAATCAAACTTCACTAAGCTTCTTTGGTTAGCCTCTGCAAGATGCTTCTCATGATTTCTTTCCGGTGTCCAGGGCTTATTGCGGTGGAAGCAAACTCATTTGCTATCCAGATCGCTTTTATTCTTATTATCCTTTGTTTATGCCTTTCTATTTACCTTCTTTGAATCGTTCTTCTTTTCGGAAGATCCTTGGCCCCTACCAAGAAGACTTGATCTTTCTTGGTTGGAAAGTGACTCTCAACATTTTTCAATATGTTAAGCAAATCAGTGAGACTGATATCTAGCTTGTTCATATGAAAAATTCACAACAATTGTGAAAGGAGTCCGGGAGTGAGTGCAAGATCAAATCTTGGCTCAACTCTCCATCTATGACAAAACCAATTGTCCTAATTGATCAATCATATTGATTATGTTAAGAACTTTTATTCGTACTATAGTGCCATTGGCCATTCTAGATCGGAAGAGCTCCTTAGATATCTCGATATCTATCGGCCCTACTTTCCTCACCATCAACTACTTGATGTGCGGGAATATAGTAAGAGCATCCATAGTTTTATCGCCGACTGAAGCTCGTTACTCATGGATGCGAGCATGATGCATCGAGCCAATCAGTGCATCATCTTGCCACTTTCTAAAAGTAGCAATGTCTTCCTCAGAGGCAATGTACGCAACCATTGCGAGGATAGGCGTATTAATGACATAAGATAGCTTTTCAACTATGATAACTATTCTCAAATTCCTTAACCAATCCGTTTAATTGGCCTCAGTTAATTTAGCATCTAATATGCTTCATGATGATAGTAATTTTAGACATTGTAAAATTTCAGTAAATGAATTTTGTAATTAACAACATTTTAACATACATTCTTTTATTAATTACCAAAATAAATTAGGTCTTGTTTTAAATTGGTATCTCCCATTATTTTCTTCAAACTATATTACCCTTACTTTATATAGTTCGGCAAAATCTAATTAAAGATTTGCTAGTGAGAATAAGGATCCCATTTCAAATGTATATAGCCTTGTGGTGACACAACAAACTATATATAAATAAATAGGTAGACAACTTTTGTCAATTACATCAACTATGCAACTCCTTGTATTTTGCCTCTTAGATTATTTTGATCAAGTGGTGGCACATCCGAATCAAAATTATCCAAGTTAAGTCCGACCTAGCACTCCATATATTCAAAAAAGAAAAATATCATCCTTTTGATCAGGAAGATGGAACCATGTCCTATCTCTTCAAGCTTCAAATTCTATCCGGTGTGCTGCCTTGCGTAGTAGTCACTCGGGATTACAACTCCTTAGTTCTTATGGGACATTGTTGTGTAGAATGTATGTTGATTTTTGTCTATTGAGATGACGCCATGTGGGGTTGAGGTGGCAATTTGATGACTTTTCCCTTCACCGGGGTTATCTCCGATTTTGGCTGATAAATGAGACGTTTCTCAGGGTTATCTCTGAGATTGGGCTGCTGCAAGTGTTGAATGCCCTCAGGTTTGTCTTTGAGGTGTGTCTGTTCTCCCGGGGTTATCTCCAGGTTTTTGAATTGAGTGCCTCGGTGTGAGTTCCGAGGTTGAAGCTGATTGCATGGGTTGAAACGAGCATATCCGGGGTTATCTCCGGAACTGCAACTGAACTCCTTGGGGTTATCTCCAAGGTTGACATTGTCTTTCCCGGTGTTGTTTTTGGGACTGAGACTGAACATCTTGGGGTTATCTCCAAGATGAAACGGCCTTCTCTGGTGGAATTTCCGGTATTTGCACCGCTATCCTCGAGGTTATCTCCGAGATGGGGAAAGGATAATCCCGGTGTGTTTTCTAGGGTTGAAACTGCACTTGCGATGGTATTTCTGGGATTAAGCTAAGCTGTCTTCCAGGGTTATCTCTCAAAGAAGATTTCGTACTTCCTGCAATGTTAGTAACAGGTAGGCAGAAAAATTTTGAGTGTCTACAGATGCCCCTCTTTATCATATTCATGCAATGCAATGGCATAGATAGGATAAAGAATACTAGACACTTGAAATGCAACAAGATGATTATGATGCAATGCATGACAACATGATGCAAATGTATGTGGTTTATTGGATTGTCCTCCAACACGATGGGATGATTTCCGGCTCCCTGTTGCTTCTACCGGGGACAACAATAAATAACCAGCCTGATGAACTGTCTCGGACGCGTGATCCACAGCTACCAGGAATCTCTAGGATTATTGATGTTGGGGCTATCACCAAAGTCTTGAAACCTTAGTACAAACTTTATCCTGAAGATGTATCTCTCACGTACAGGAGACTCTGTTGGGATGTGTTTTGTCTGTTAAGGTTGTGTATAACATATTCTGTCATCGGTCCTCCCCGATGAGGATATTTTTCCCTGGTTTGTTACGCCAGGTCTTTCCGCTATTCTATTGGACTCACTGCCAACAGTCGGTGTTGTCAGGGTTGCCTGACCTTCATTGACATATGTATTAATGGATGAGATCCTGTTGAGGATAATGTCAAGGCTGCTTGACCTTCATTGATGTGTGCATCAATGGTTAAAAAATGCGTGACACCCCCGCTTGGGACCGTGTCAAGGCTACTTGACCTTGATTGACGTGTATATCAATGGTTAAAAATGCGTGACACCCCCGCCGGGGAACATGTCAAGGCTGCTTGACCTTCATTGACGTGTACATCAATGGTTGAAAATGCGTGACACCGCCGCTAGGGACCATGTTTTAGGGCTACGACCCTGCACTGACGGTATAGGACCTTTGCGAGATATTGTTGAATGTAGTTTGCAACAACTGAGATCATCAGTATAGTGTACCCTATATTTGGGTGAAGACCAATGAGTGTTATGTAAAGTCAGAGTTTGGCCCATGAAAACTAGGATTTCAGGCTATTCTGCTCAATCGCGTAGCGTTTTTATTCATGATTTGGCCTTTTCAGCTTGTAAGAACTCTTTTGCAACTTGAACTGAACCAAGCTAGAGGGGTGGGACCCATATAAGGGTGCCATAGGTACACCTGTGACAGTCGCAGGTGGACCTGCGGCCAACCGTGACTTCCCTTAAATGGGATGGTTGATGTCCCAAGTCATTTCAAGCTACGTCACGAAGGAAACCTAAGAGCTCTTCTTCAGATCTACTATGCTCAGATGATTTTCTACAAATTCTGTCACTGTACAAGTGTTCTACACTGTCCTGGTAATGTATGCATGTCTTCTTTTCTAGTTTTCATCCGTTGGAAAATGAAATATCATATAAAATGCATCTAAACACATAGTAGTGATTATGCATGCTAAAATGACTTGATAAAAAATATTCAACATAGTAAATGTTAGTATTAAACCATGTTGAACATAATGATGTGAAAAAATTAACTTTTAAAATAGTCAAATTGACACCTTTTTTCTGCTATTTCTTATCTTATTTGAGGACAAATGAGTAAAGGTGAAAAAACAAAATAATCCTGGTAATTCAGCTATCGTTACAGATTTTTTACTTTGATGTATTAATGCATGTAGGATGTATATGACTGTGGGTAGGTGTGCTACTGAATGGCCACCTAGTTAGGCCTATGTGCATGTGGATAGTCCTATTTACAAAGGGGACTATCGCAAAAATTTTCCAAAATGTAGGCATTGGGTAGTCATGTATTTTTAACTCTACTGTAGATGTATGTTAAAATAATGCATGCATGAATGTAGTTATAAAATTACTTTTTGAAAATCTCCACATAAGAATTTACCACACCCTTTCTGAGGTGATTTGGAGATTTATTTTCTAGATATATGGATCCAGATAAGCCGAGTAATTCCCGCAGGACCACTTCTGATGTGCAGAGGAGGGCTTCTGAAGTGCCTCAACCCCGTTCTGTTAGACAACCTCATCGTTTGGCGGAGGCAGTGATACGTCCTATCTGGGTTGATGTACCAGATGTGGAGGACGAGAAGGAGGATGTACCGGTTGAGGCTCCCGCTCCTGCTACACATGTTCCCTGTAGGGACCTCCCGAGTATTCAGGTGGTGAACCCAGAGTTGTTGGGCGATTTGAGTAGACATCCCTCAGTTTACTTGCATGCAAATGAGGTATAAAGCTAGATTTTAATCTTCCTTCTTTCCTATTGATGAGGAGTAAAGGGTTCTGATGTTGATTTGCTTTGTGATCTAGGTTCCCGGCTTTACACAACCTAGAGGGAACTGGTTCAGCATTTATGCCATGTACCAGGCTCTACATCCTGACTATAAAGAAATCGTGCATGATTGGGAATTTGGGGCATTCTTTTCCATCCTTCCCCGCCGTTGTCCCTGGGGTTACCTCAGGGCATTATCTGAGCGTTGGTTTCACCAGACTCAGTCACTCCATTTGTTAAACTGTGAGGTGATGATTACGCCGATGAATTGGCGGTTTATCACAGGTATATAGTTTGGAGGGGCACCAGTGCCTTATACGTTGGATATTACCCCGACTGCCGTCAGATCCTTGATAGGAGTTTCGGCGGAGGCGCTCAAGAGCAGGACTATTCGTACAGGTCCTTTGAGCATAGATGCTATAAGCGGGCTGTTGAGTTAACCCATACGCAATGATGTGAGAGTCAGGGATCGCATTCTTCGGCGATTGTTCCTGATGATCATTAGGGACTACTTCATAGATGATAACTCTTCCATGGTGTCCTTCGCTTTGATCAACGCCACTCGAGACGTGGACCGTATTGGAGAGTATGATTGAGTTTCCTACACCTTCGCCTATTTCCTCAGGGGAATGTGTATGCGTTTATAGGGCTTGACAGAGGCTTGGCTAGGATTTTACCCATTTCTGCTAGTAAGTATTTCTCTTGTAATTTCCAATGTACAGGTTAAGAGTGTTGACTGACAGCAGATGTTTGCCTTTGTGTTGGCAGTTTTGGGCCTACGAGAGACTCTCATGCTTACGTCTGGTGAGTGTGTTAGGATTAGATACCTACCCACGAGGGCGTTGATGGCATCATTTCATATTGGCGGAGGTCCTTGTAGCTGAGGGTTTCACTCATTGCCGCCTATAACTATAATTGTTGACATATGATGTCATTAGATGGATTTCCTATTTAGGGGAGCACTTGAGCATTGGATTTGAGGAAGGGTACCCGACTGGTGTCGAGCACGTGATTTCCACCCGTAGGATTCCTCTCTTCATAGATGGAGGATGGGAGCTCTATTTAGGAGAGTGTGCTCTTAGGAGCACCACAAGAGAGATTTGTATACCGATCTTGCCTCCTGCCAGGCGTTATTGGTCTGTTTCAGTAGTCACCCATCATTGATATCCCATTGTTGGGTGTTGACGATTTTACATTATCAGAGAGTCTCTGCACTCAGGAGATATTCCAGCATTGGTGGTTCCCTCGTACCATTGGAGCGCATACCCGTGCCACTCAATTTATGGGGGATATGGTTCCTGGATCCGAGATGATGATGGATTGGCTATCCTGTGATCGAGATCTGACTCATTTGACATATATTGATAGTTCAACCTGGTAGTTAGACCGAGCATATTTCTTTATTCGGCACTTGGGCATAGATCCTTCAGAGGTAGATACTTTTGATCCTTCCAGCTCTGGCGCTGGCCCCTCAGGTGACCCATATGGCTTTGCTGATGCAAATCCTCCCTTGTATAGGCCTGACATCCCTGTGGATAGAGATCTAGTTACTCAGGAGGATTTATATCAGGTGGACAGGATTGATGATGTAGACATTGACACCATTGTCTTCTTCTGATGTATATTCTCATTATCTCTTTTGATAGGCCTCTGTTAGACATTGGGTGGTTTTCCCCCATTCTCACTAAATCTTTTGATAGGCCTCTGTTAGATGTAGGGCGTCTGTGCCCCATTTCCCTGTATTTCTAGTTGTACAGAGATGTATTGGATGATGATATACTTAGGAATGTATGTACATTTTTCCATTCCCTATATCATATTGCCATCTATTATTCATCATGCATGTATTATGTTCTGCATATTTATGTATGTTCAGAGATATTTAGCATTGACCCCTAGATGGTCTTATGACACGGCCCTTACAAATGTCTTCTTCGATAGTTAGCTGTATTGATCATACCCCACCAGTGTTGGTGGTATCCCCTCTGAGATTGTGGTATGATAGTATGTCACCTTAGACAGGGTGATTGTAGATCAGCTGTTACAGCATACTATGACTCTCATGATGTTTCAGGTTCCCGTAGGCTTTATAGAGGGTATGCTAGAGCATTGGATACCGGAGATACAGGTCTTCCGGTTTGGCATCCATGAGTTGACTCCTACTTTGGAAGAGTATACACGGGTGACGGCGCTGCCATTGGACAGACCTTGCACGCATATGGCCATCAACGACATGAGCCTACAGTTTATGACTCTCACCGGGCTGAGGTGGAGAGTTGTGCAGGATGAGATCACAACCGGTCATGTTGTATCCCAACATTTTCTGATGGACATATTTGGCTCTAA
Organism: Panax quinquefolius; assembly: GCA_020205615.1. Lineage (NCBI taxonomy): Eukaryota > Viridiplantae > Streptophyta > Magnoliopsida > Apiales > Araliaceae > Panax > Panax quinquefolius. Next base: position 48,191,048 of record CM035161.1, read on the forward strand.
GGATAGTTATGCACGGCACTCCAGGGATTTCACCATGCTGGAGGATCATTGGCACTCGGCCAGAGTAGATGTACTGCTACTATGCATATTGTCGTATGTATATATGCCACGGTACATGGATGAGCTAGATATTGGCGTTATCATGGCAGTGAGAGCTCTCACGGAGGGTCACACCATTGTACCGATGATCATCACACAGACGCTGAGGTTAGCCACATATTATAGCACTTACCCTGCAGGGGTATTTACTGGGAGCTCGGTCATGTTGTATGTGTGGTTTATGTCACACTTGAGACCGATTGGCACTTTCAGACGGCACGGGTATTGTTTCACCCATGATATAGCCATGGCGTACTCTTTTCAGCCTGTGGAGTGTACAGATCCTGCATCTTGGTCCGTTTTCCTGGCAGGGATCGAAGATCCGTTTGATATATTACCCTGTACAGGGCTCAACTTGAAAGTAGTATGCAAACAAGCCAATCATCTTTGATGATAAAGCATATACTTTGTAACAATATTATTCATTTATTAATAAAAAGTATTAATTTATCTACATGATGCTATTTTATAATATGTGATAAACCCATAGTTTTAAGCAATGCTTTTAGAATAATGATGATGATCATTCTAATGAGATCTAAATTCTTAGAAAACTTAAAACTAAAATAGTTCCCAATCGTTGGATAACTAAATTGGGGATTAGTGAATCCGGATAGATTGGTACATACGTTGCTTTCTCATTGGATGAGGATGATTGATCTCATGATCATTTGTGTGGAGACACTAAAGCAAGTATGTAGGTGCTTATTAGAGAATAAGTTCACTGAACATGGCTCGCTAAGGAATACCTAATGGAGTTTTACTTTCCTGTCAATAGGAATTCCTGTAGTGATAGTAGTACAAGTGATCCTTGGACTTGAGATCATCATAGTATCTTGTGTATGATGAGTTATACTTTGACTTATTCCTTAAGACCCTTAGGGTATATCAAAGGGTATGCTTGGGTATAATAAGTTATACATGGAGATAATGTATGATCAATAAAGAATCTACCACTTCTAGTAAAAGAAGAGAAATGTCCTATGTGATTTGATAAATTACAACCCAGTAGTCCTTGGTCAAGGTAGAATAAAATTACAAAGGAGTTTCTAATTTTCATTATTTGGAGTTGTACATTTAAGGATCGAAAAACATATAATTAAATAAAATAAGACTTGACAGTAATTCCATGTCTTATATTTAATTGGAACATTGTATGGTGGAAGAATTGAATTGTACGGTAACAATTTACTTAAAGGTTCTTTTATGATTAATGTTGAAATCTATATTACTTGGAAAGTCGTTAATCGCTAAGGAGGCTTATCCCTATAGTAGAATAAATATTATTTATTCAAATAAATTAATAGTTTAATTTAATTTTTTAAATAAGATTATAATTGTTCTAATTGATTTATTTACAACCGGTTTAATGTGGAGAACCTAAAGGGTAACACCATAAAAGAAATAATAATTATTTAAGAAGTTAATGATGTAATCGTAATAATAAGTTAAGTATATTTAATTTAATCTATGGTGATAGAATAAATTAGATATCTTAATATTTATTATTTAATATTTTAGAAATATTAAATATAAATTAATAAGAAGAGTCTTATTATTATTATTTAATTCCTAAACGAGTTTGAGAATTAATTAATAAAAGTACTCTCATATATCCTAATAAGATTAGGAGATTAATTAATTAAAAAAAGTTTAATTAATTATTCCTAATAAGATTGAGAGCCTAATTAATTAAAGGAATTTAATTAATTAAAATAAAATCCAATTCCTTAATTGTTAAGGAGGGTTGCCTACATTTATAAATAAGAGGAGTCATATTATGGGTGAGGTGGTGATTGACATTTTCATAGAATACGTAATTCCAATAGTTGGGAGAGTACGCTCTTTTTCTATACAGATACAAAATTAGGGTTTTGCCAAACACACATCTTCTTGAATCTTTATTCTTCCTTGGTGAATCACCTCTAGAGGCCAAACACTTGGGTGGCTAACATTGATCAAACGAAGGAACCAAACCCGATAGATTCAAGTTGAACGCGAAAAAGATTGGAGGTGAACTTGTACCTGAGGAAGCTCAAATCTTCAAGGGTATGATTCTTGTTCTTTCTTTTTCGTTTAATTAATAATTGTGCATAAAGAATGATCTGGGTATATGGTTTGTAAAATTTTAAAATTTTGATTTTTACATGTTTCTGCTTATTTTGTGCAATTTGATTGCGTTCATGAATATTACAAACCTAACAGTGGTATCAGAGCCAAATCTTTATACGAATTATTAATTGTTTAATTTGATATGTATATTGATATGTGTTTAGAACAATTTAATTGGGTATAATTTTGTTGTATAAAATTTATTTAAAAAAAATGTTACTATTTTTTTAGCTTCTCCTGATTCGCGTTATATATTCGTATATATGAATCACCTACCACATGTATCATGTGGGAAGAATTCTACATAATCCATTCCTGTAGCATATATATATATATATATATATATATATATATATATATATATATATATCATATTAGTTAACAGGGGAATAACATGATAATGTTTTTCAAAATCGTATGGATTTTTGATATTCACCAAAAGGATTCATCGGGAGGATTACGGATTTCGTGATTTCGTTATATATATATATATATATATATATAATATTCATAATTATTTTATAATTAAAATAAAATTTTATTTTAATTTTAAAATTAAATTTCATGCTAACTAATTAGAGTTAGAATTGGTTTCCATGATAACTAATTGAAGTTGAAATTGGATTTCATGTTTCTTTAGAGTTTATTTAGATATGAAATAAGATTTCATATTATTCAAAATAAAAGAGTTTATTTGTGAATAGGAAAAAGAATCAAGTATTTTCTTAAATAAAAGAATTTATTTAGATATGGAATAAAATTTCATATTATTCAAAATAAAGGAGTTTATTTGTGAATAGGAAAGAGAATCTGTGTTTCCTTTTATAAAGGAGTTTTTATTTTTAACTTGGAATTAGATTTCATAATTAATTAAAATAAAGGAGTTTATTTTGATTAAAGAATTTTGATTAAAATAAAATAGTTTATTTTATTCAAGATTGGATAAATTAAAATAAAAGAGGTTTATTTTGATTTAAATTTGGCTTAAAATAAAGGAGTTTATTTTGATTCAAAATTAGATTTTATACTAACTAAATTTGCCCATTAAATGATATCAATATATATATTAAATGTTTATTATTCATGAGATGAATGTTATTTATTGATGCATATGGTGATGTGTATGATAATAAATGGGATTGATTATGGACTATTGATCAATGTGATTGGATTTTATTTTTGTTGGATGCATGAATGTATGGGTTTTATTAAATGGGGTCTGCATACTGTAGACACTCAAAATTTTCTGCGCTCCTATTACTAACATTACAGGAGGGTAGATTCGTCTTTTGGAGATAACCCTGAAAGACAACTTGCATCCATTCCGGATACTACCGGAAGTGCAGTTCCAACCCGGAACACAAACCTGGAACATCATCTCAAACCCGGAACACATACAGGGAATGTCATTTCCAATCTCAGAGATAACCCCGAGATTTGCAGATCAAAAGACCGACAACAAACACCGGAGAGGACAGTTCTGTCTCGGCGATAACAACGCGACGCTTAGTTCCAGTCCCAGAAACAACACTGGGAGTAGCAACCCCATCCTTGATGATAGCCCCAGGAGATGCCATTGCAGTTTTGGCGATAACCCCGGAAATGCTTGTTTCAAACATATGCAATCAGCTTCAACCACAGACATCCTGTCAAGGCACACACACTTCGCAACACGGAGATAACAACGGCGACAGAACACGCATTATGATGCGATGAGACATACCAACAAGCAGTCCAATCTCAAATGTAACCCTCATCAACGTCTGCTTTCCGCTTAAACCGACGATAACCCCGGTGAGGAGTCACCACGTCATCTTACCATCTCAACAAGATGATATCGCGGCATACCAACAAATAGTCCAATCTCAACTGTAACCTTGAGCAACGTCTACTTTCAACTCAAACTGGCGAGGAGTCAAACGTCATCTTGTTCCTTCGATAATGGCACGTCGTCTCAACACTTCATACATACATACATCCAACAATGTCCCACAAGAACCGAGGATTGACAATCCCGAGTGACTATTACGTGTGACAGTACTTTGGATAGAATTTGAAGCTTGAAGACCATGAGCATAGACCCCTCTTCCTGACTTTGTACAACCTCTAATCCATGTCATTGTGTAACTCTCGACACAAGCAGTCCGAAGAAGGTCAGATATACCTCGTTCGGATGCTCGGATTGATGTTCTGCAAGTTCGAGCAGACATTATAGTGCATGAGTGCACGTACTACGAGACGATGGGACCCGCGAGGCTCAGATGCATCACGACCAGCCGCAGGTGTACTTGCGGCCATCCATCTATATATACAAGCCTTGGGGTCAGCTATTTGAGGAGAAGAGAGAGGGAAAAAGGCGAGGAAGCCCTGTCCATTTTAATTTGCATACATATCTTTTGAATGTTTCCTCATCTTTAAACACTAGTTAGCTCACATGTAGCTATCTTTTATCCGGCGGGAGCTGAGTGTTTATCCATTTAAAGTCATAGAAGTCTACTTTGGCAGCCCACAGTAAGCCTTCTTATATTCTATAAAGCCTTCTTCTCATATTAGCACACACTGTTATACACATTAAGAGTCGTGTTGTAGTGCGTTTGCGGACTTCGATCAAGTGGTTTTCATTTTTCATCTGTATATATATACTTATATATGTATATATTTTATATATGGACTAACATTATCGAGTTATGCCTCGATTGAGCCTGAACTTGATGCGGAGGCGTTTAATTGCTTATATATATATATATATACTTATATATATAAATCGTGGTCGATTTTTATGTCGATGAGCACGGATTTTATATCCTAGAATGCGTTTAATTTTATATATATATATATATATATATATATATATATATATATATATATATAACTATTGTAAGACATATCTCGATGAGCTTGGATTTACATCCAAGTATGCTTTTAAAATCACTTTTATATATATATACATATATGTAATTCTTTGTCGGACATATCCGGATGAGCACGGATTCACATCCATAGCATCGCTTTTATATATATATATATATATATATATATATATATATATATATATATATATATATATTTACATTTACATTTCGCCAGTTCTGGAGTTCACTTCGTGGCCTTTTTACGATTTTTATTTACATTTTCGTCTCCGCTCGAGTTTACTTTCGTGGCGGTTGATCGCTTTTACAGCTTTATTTACATTTTGTCCCGCTTGGAGTTTACTTCGTGGCGGTTGATCATGTTTATATATATATATATATATATATATAACTGCTTAATGCTTTCCATACAAATTGCAGTATCATGTGAGCCTAGGAATCGTGTGATCACATGTTCAGTCTCCTGAATCTAGATTCGGTTCCCATGATGGACATTTTTCAGCTGTAAGCAGCCTGTACATTATTTTACAGTGTCTGAATTTCCTTGGATGGCTGTCATGCCCATGAGGAGCTCAGCACTGCTGTATATTATTCTCTCGAGAATGCTTCACATCTCAAAAATAAAAGCAAACAAGCCAAACATTTAATAATAAAATGGAAGTATGAAAAGGTCTCAATTCCTATTGAGCACAAGGTTTGAAAAAACCTCTTTTACAAAACTTCATTGCTATATCTTGGTTAAAACTGATTTTTTCTATAAAATTCAAACCTGTGTATATAAAGTGCGAACGAGGCCTCGTGACTACTTTCAAATAATTGCACATTGATCCACACACACACACACACAAACACACACATTTATATAACAATTTCTTTGAAAAGTGGCGGTCACCGTAGTATACACGGATGTCTGGGGTGCCTAACACCTTCCCTCGCATAATCAAGCCCCGGACCCAAAATGAATCTCGGTTTCAGACACCGTTTAGTAGTGTCAAATCTTTGGGTCAATGTGCAAACCTTTTTTCGATTGCGTTAGTGCAACCGATTAAATACACCAATGGCGACTCTTAAAGTCAAATCGTTGACATTATACATGTCGGACCTTTTTCACTTGTTTTTTCAAACAAATCTCACATTAACATGAGAACACCAAAGAACAAGTAACGAAAAGGGACACTCAAAAATCCCAACGTCGATAGGTGGCAACTCTGTTGGGGAATCCAGTAAGAGGGCTTAAGCAGCTATTTCAAGCTTTTCAAAATTGTTATATGCTTATGTGTGAATGTTGCATTTACATTTATGATAAATGTGTACGAATGCATCTTAATTACTGCACTGCTAAATATCTATCAGTGATATTAGTGCTTCGCACATGTCATCATTTTGCATAAATGGTGAGACACGTTGTATGTGAATGTATATTGTGTGGTCCCTCCACCAGGAGGTTATCCTGTCGGTGTTTGATTACTAGACTCGTGGGAAGAATAATTCCCCGGGGCTCAGGAAAGGCACCACTCAAATTTGCTCCAATTGAATGACCGGATTAACTTCCCGTCAAGTAGATTGTGATGATCTGGGAACCAAAAAGCCGCGAGAGTAACCCTAAGATAGGCCAGCCTCTGATAAACCAAACGCGGAGGGAAGTCTCTTCATATTTTCCATTTTTAAATTACCTGTAAAAACATTTACTTATAATTTTATTCCATGATCATTCATATGTAATGGAAAATATGAAGAATATCTGTGCATGCATGACATGTTATCAATTAACAACCGGTTTTGCAGGACAAAATTCCTAAACAGACATGTTATGATAACATTTACATTACCCTAAGACTAAACTACGCAAGTCTTTTGTAGGGAAGCAATTGGGCCTGTTACCCGCTCAAAATCAAAAAAGGCCGCGAGCCTACATCAAATCATGTCTTCTTCTGACCAGTCTAATACCGTCTCCTGAGAAGAATTTGACGGATTGAGTAAACAAATCACAGACTTGGTTGTTCTACTAAAAGAATTACACCAGTCTACTCAGGGTACGAAGATACCTACATATACAGAATCCTCTACACAAGGAGGAGTTCAAGGTCTGGAAAAAACAATTCCAGAACATCAGTTGGATACAACCAACAAAGACCCTGAAAACATCCATCTCAAAGGAGATCCAGACACCGGTGATATCAGGAAGAAGGTCCTTCAAATGGAGGAAACTATTCACGTTCTCAAAGGGATTGGAACCTATGGTAGTGTTTCATATACAAACCTTTGCATATTTCCTGGTGTTCAATATCCAGAGAAATTCAAGACCCTTGATTTTGAGAAATATGACGGATTAGGGGATCTTTATACACATTTAAAAGTGTTCATTAGAGAACTTGGGTCTTACGCAGAAAATGAAAACTTTGAATGCATCTATTTCAGAAAAGTCTGACTGGAGAAGCCCGTTCATGGTATACCAGATTAGACAACTCTAAGATCCATAGCTGGGAAGAGCTGGCTCACGCCTTCCTTACTCAATACAGTTTTCAATCTCAGATGGCTCCTGACCGATACCAAATTACCAAGGTCAAGAAACAGTCTAATGAGTCATTTAGAGAGTACGCTCAAAGGTGGATGCGCCTTGCTGCTCAAGTTATTCCTTCCATGACGGAATTAGAAATGGTCATGACTTTCATAGATGTACAGGAAGCTCCTTTCTATGAAAGAGTTCTAGTTGGTATTGGCAAACCATTCTCTAAAATGATCAATCATGGCGAGATGGCTGAGATGGGATTGAAGTCCAGTATAATTCAAGACCTAGCCGCTCTTAAAGTTGTTGCTGAGCACATCCAGTCCGGATATTATGGAAACAACCCCCGGAGGGTCCATAAAAAGAAAGAGGAAGATGTTTCCTTGATACTACAAGGACAAAAAGGCAATCCAAGCATGCCAATGCAGAGGAGAAACTACTCCCCTTTTCCAGCACAATCTTCAAACCCTCCATTGCCTAAAAGTGGAGAAGTAAAGCGACCTCGAGCGTTCACACCCTTAGGGGACTCGCTCGAGAATATTCTTGCTCTTCTGACTGCTCAGAAGAAAATTACACATCTTCTTCCACTAGCCAACCCTAATGGGAGGTGTTTTAATGCTACTCGGAAGTGTGCTTATCATGCCAGAGCACCTAGGCATGATACTCAGGATTGTTGGGCCTTGAAACATAAGATTCAAGATCTGATAGACAACGGTGAGATCATGGTCACTAAACCAGATCAACCTCATGTGCAAGACAACCCTCTTCCTCAACACAAAGAAGAAGAGGTCAACATGATCAGTTGGAGAACTGTACAAGGTTCTAATTCTAATGGTGAATCATCCCAACCCATCATAGACGGTGTTAACAAATGGGATTATACAAAGTTCCAGTTTACCATGGAACGAAAGATGAAAGATCTTTCCAAACAAATTGAGCAATTGACAGAACTGGTGACCCACCAGCATCAAGTCACAGGCTAATTAATCAGGCAGGAGCATGCCTATCTCCTTCCATTTGTTGTAAATGATCCATCAACACCTTCAGAAAGCGAAGCTATGGAGGATAAGGTTGCAAAGCGAGCAAATGCTAAAGCCCGTCGAGATTTTGCCAATCAGAGGGAATTCACCTATTTGGGCCAATCCATGGAGGAGATACTACAGATGTTGATCAACGAAGGAAGAATTACCTTCCTTCTCCCTCCAATTAATCCTCGTTTAGGACGGTTCAATCCTGATGAAATGTGTCAATATCATTCACATTCTCACAGTCACAACACAGAAGAATGATGGGCACTCCGCCATCTCATTCAGAATCTTATTGATAGCGGTGTCCTGCAAATAGCAGATGATTACACTGTGCAACTCAAGGGTGGAAATGCATATCCTACCAAATGGAAGGGATCAGTAGCAGTTATATCCGAAATGGATGATGAGACTGTCAAGGTATTTCCCATACAACCAATTCAACTCAAAGGAGCTGACAATCCTTTGAAAGTGGCCGCACCAGAGCCAATTTCTTTATCTTTCAGACCACAACATCCTGTTGTCAGCTTACACAAAGTTCCATGGAATTATGGAAAAGCTGAAGGATCCATGTCTCATACTACTGCTACAGTGTCGAAGGAAAATCCACTGTACCTTCATCAATGGGTTGTCAAACCTACTTGTAAAGTAAAGGGGAAGTTGTCCGTGGAGAAGATTGAAAAATTCCTCCGTACTATGGGCCACAATGAAGCCAAAGTGGTTTTAAGCTTGCGAGAATCTCCACAACAAATTTCGATACTGCATTTGGTTTTCTCGTCCGAGGATCATCGGAAGATCTTGTTGAAGGTTTTAGAAGAAGCCTACTTGTTAAAATCAGTGGATGTGGAAAAATTTCAACATTTGGTTGATCACATTTTCAACAACAATTTGATATCCTTCACTGATGATGATATACCTCCCGAAGGGACCGGTCATTGCAAGCCTTTGTATATTACAGTTTTGTCTTCCGGGTACATGCTAGCAGGAGTATTGATAGATGGAGGCTCATCTCTAAATATCTGTCCTTATGCCACCATGGTAAAGATGAATATCAATCTCAAGTGGATCCAAAGCAGCCATATGGTCATCAAAGCTTTTGATGGATCCCGGTGAAATTCCGTTGGAAAGATTGAATTGCCAATTGAGATTGGTCCCAATACATTCAATGTACCTTTCCACGTCCTCAAGATAGAATCAGGATACAACCTGCTCTTGGGGAGACCATGGATACACATGGCTGGAGCTGTTCCCTCCACGCTACATCAACAACTCAAATACATTATCAACAACAGTTTAGTCACTGTCAACGCTGAGCCGGATTGTCTTGAACAAGGAACTCTACCAATTATCAGCTTCAATTCAGAAGTTGAACCGGCCAGTTTCCATACTTGGGAAGTGAGTAACACGCAATACCATTCTATTGGAGCGCCATTTCCCATACCCAAGATCTATGCTAAGGTTATGTCGGCCACTCAAGAAATGATGTTATTGGGTCATCAACCTGGACAAGGGCTTGGTAAAGATAAGCAGGGTATTAAGCACCCTATCCAAATGTCCAATCAAATCGAGCAGTAGGACTAGGCTATTACGCGATTCGATCGATCACTGGGAATCCTCATAAGTACAAGAAGGTTCCTCAAGCTTCTGCCGCACAGTGATTTTCTATAACTTTACCCCATGAGTTGATGCAATCTCCAGTAAAGGTTCCAGCCTCTGTCGTGGCTATGATGTTTCCAAAACCAGTGCCAATCAAAGAAAAAGAGGTGCTGCTTCCTGATTCCGAGGCAGAAGAAAAGGAACAAAAATGTAAACATGACCTTGCCCTGATGATGGCAGGCATTCGCGTCATTGTTCATGATGAACATACAAACAGATACACCCTAGACGATGATTGCCCAGCTATCATGGTTATCATTCGGGAGAAGGAGGATAATGACAATCCTTCCATCACTGCAGTCCATCAGGACTTTGCCATCGACAATTGGAGCTGCACTCCATTCATTGGTCGACGAGGGTAAAATGGGCAGAAAATCCCTCTGCCCTATAGATAACTTTAATTGCTTGCTTTCCTTTACAACACTAGCAGTTATTTTATCAAGTACATGCTAACACTTTTGTATGATCGAACAGTTGCATATATTAAGTGAAAGCATCTTTTGTTTCGGGACTACGAATTTAGATGTGATTGTCGCTTGCGATGAGGTGCCTTCTCTCCCAAGAAATTTGTAACTTTGATGCAAAGTTGGATTCAGACTTGATGGACATCCAAGAGGACATTGAGACACCTCAGGAGATTAAGGAATGGGTCGCAGAAAAACCTAAACCCAATCTTAATCAAACAACTCCTTTCAATCTCGGAACCTTAGACAATCCTAAGCTAATCCAGATTGGTTCAGACCTTACCACAAATCAACGAAATGACATGGTTGCACTGTTAACCCAATTTCAGGATGCGTTTGCATGGTCTCATGAAGACATGGTGGGTTTGTCCACGGACATTGTTCTTTATCGCCTTCCCATTAAAGAAGGATTCAAGCCAGTTAGGTAAAAGCTCAGGTGATTGAAACCTGAATGGAGTTTAAAAGTTAAAGAGGAAATTGTGAAATAATTTCAAGCTGGCATCATCATGGTGTCTACATATCCAGAGTGGATATCCAACATTGTTCCCGTGCCTAAACCAGGGGGAAAGGTGCGAGTTTGCATGGATTACCGGGATTTGAATAAAGCTTTCCTTAAAGATAGCTTTCCCATGCCCTTTATCCACATTCTTATTGACAATACTACTCAATACGACATATTCTCCTTTGCTGATTACTTTGTGGGGTACCATCAAATTATGGTCGCTGAGGAAGATCGTGAGAAAACTGCTTTCATCATGCCTTGGGGAACCTTTTTTGCTGAGACGGTTGTCATTCGGCCTCATCAACGCCGGGCAACCTATCAATGAGCTATGATGGCTCTTTTTCACGATTTAATGCACAAGGAGATAGAGATCTCGTGGATGACATCATTGTCAAATCCGGAAGGAGGATGACCATTTAGACCATCTCAAAAAGCTTTTCAACAAGTTGCGTAAGTACAACTTGAAGTTGAATCCCGCCAAGTCGCCTTTGGTGTTAAGTCGAGCAAGTTGCTAGGTTTCCTAGTCACCACAAAGGATTGAGCTGGATCTACCAAAATCCAGGCCATCAAGGAAATGCCCATTCCTCGACAGAGAAGAAGAAATACGGGGATTTTGGGAAGAATCAACTTCATTAGCAGATTCATTTCTCAACTCACGTGACACTGTGAGCCTATCTTCAGTCATTAAGGAAGAACTCCTCCATGAAATGGAATGATGAGTGTCAGAAAGCCTTCCTTACCATTAAAGAGCAGCTGATTAACGCTCCTATTTTGGTACCTCCCAAGGATGATGTTCCCCTGTTCATGTACCTGTCCATAAATGACAATGCCCGTAGAATTTGTATCTTTGAAGCGAAAAAAGACAATAGAGGCCAAGAACAAGCTATCTATTACCTCAGCAAAAGATTCAGCATCAATGAACACAAGTACACTATGATCAAGAAGACTTGCTATGCTTTAGCATAAGATTCCATGAGGTTACAGCATTACCTCCATGGTCACCCAACCCATCTCATATCCCGGATAGATCCTCTCAAGTATGTGTTCAGTAAGCCCATACTGAATTGTCTACTGTCCAGATGGCAGTTGATCCTACAATAATTTGACATCGTCTATGTGACACAAAAGTCTGTCGAAGGTCAAGGAATTGCAGATCAACTGGCCGCCGCACCTACAGGGGATTACAAACCCTTAGAAACATACTTTCCTGACGAAGGAGTAATGACAATTCAGCGACAACATCAGTACGATACATCCCATACGTGGAGAATGTATTTTGATGGAGTACATTAACTGATAGAAGGCTCGAGCTGGAGCGGTTTTAATATCCGATGTGGGGAAGCGGTATCCGTCGTCGCGTCAAATTGCAGTTTGTCAGCACCAACAACACAACTGAGTATGAAGGCTATATCTTGGGGCTAAAAATTTCTTGTTCAATGGGCATCGGGCGGTTAACTGTCTTTGGGGATTCTGAATTGGTAATCAAGCAATCCACAGGAATCTATCAAACCAAAAAATTACATTTCTTTGCCTTACCATCGGCAAGTTTCTGAGATGGCTTTGGAGTTGAAGAAATCTCCTTTCTACACATTCCTCGTAATAGGAATGATTTTGCAGATGCATTAGCAACGTTGGCCTCCTTGGTTTACATACCTGACAAGGAAAACATGCCAAACATCACGTTTGCTCTGCAAAAAGCCCAGTCTATGGGAATTACATTGGAGAAGTATCGGATGAGCTACCTCCCATCCACAACCATTGGTATCAAGACATCGAGGAGTATCTACGAGATGGATCTACACCCACCGAGGCGAGCCTAAATCGAGAAGGCGGATTCATCGACTTCTTTATGAAATTCTACGGCGGAGATGCACTCTACAAAAGAGATGCGGGATTAGGTCTCCTCGGATGTCCGGACAAAGACCAAGCTCGAGAGACTCATGGATGAGATCCATGGTGGAGTATGTGGCCCTCACATGGCGGACCCCTACTTGTCAAGAAAATTCTCAAAAGCAGGACATTATTAGCTTACACTCAAAAGTCGATTTGTGATGATCACGTCAAGAGGTGCTATCAATGCGATTCATGGGAATGCTATCACGCCCTCAAGGAAACTCCACAATATGAGTTCTCCATGGCCCTTCTCAATGTGAGGAATGGGCGTGATGATCGGGCCCATCGAGCCCCAAAGCCGATAATGGACATCGATTCATATTCACCATGATCGACTACTTCACCAAATGGGTAGAAGCAGCATCCTTCCCCAGGGTTACTAAAGAAGTTATCATTATTTTCATCAAAAATAATGTCATGTGTCGATATGGACAACCAGAGGTCATTGTATCAGACAATGCTAAAAACCTCAACAACAAAATGATGGAGGAGTTATGTAGAAAATTCCACATCAAACATCTCAACTCCATCATCTATCGTCCAAAGATGAATGGTGTTGTTGAAGTGGCTAATAAAAACATCAAAAAGATCATGCAGAAAATGTCCGCGATCACAAAAAGGATGGCGACCTCTTGCCTCGACTTTATTAGCCTCTGAGAACTTCCATGCGAACTTCCCTTTGGGGCAACCCCCTACTCATTAGTCTATGGGATGGAAGCGAGTGCTCCTATAGAGGTGGAAATGGAATCCCTCGGAGTATTGATGGATGCTCGGTTGGATGAGGACCAATGGGTACAAAGCGGTATCACCAATTGTCTCTACGATAGGCGAAAGGCGATCCGCGGCTATCTTCCATGGTGAGATTATATCAAAGAAAAGGATCGCACGATCCTACAACAGAAAAGTCCGACTATGGCAATTCAAACAATATGACTTGGTTTTGAAGAAAATCATTGAAAACCAAAATCAATCTAAGGGAAAATTTGCTCCTAACTGGGAAGGCCCATTTGTTGTCAAGGAAATATTGACAGGAGGTGCTCTTAGATTGCAGGAAATGGATGGCGATGAATTTCCACAGCTTATCAACTCGGACACCGTGAAACGGTACTATGTCTAAAGTTACCATCAAACAAACATCTGGTTTTGATAATCAAATCACCGGTCATTCCGTTTTGAACCCTTTCCTTTTTGAATACTCTTCACCCCTCGAGGAAACATACACTTTCAGTGACATTTGGTTTACATTTGGTTTCAAACCTTCATACAATCTCGGTTATCACGAAGGCGGGATTTAACCTTTCACAATTGCGGTTTATCCACGAAGCGGGATTAAACTTTTCTACACTTGCAGTTTATCACGAAGATGGGATTAAACTTTTTTCGCGCGCAGATTTGTCACGAGGGCGGGATCAAACTTTTACACACTTGCGGTTTATCCCCATTATGGGATCAAACTTTCTTCTCCCATGATATAGCTGCGCACATTGGATTCACACTTCTCTTTAGCCTTGTGATTCATCACGAGGGGCGAACTACGTCGATCTGATCTCACGATACAGAAGTGCGTAGGCAACCATATTCTATATGGCGGTCATAATAAAAAAAAACAACAAAAACATTTACGCCCCTTCTCTACAAAAACAACAAAAACAAACAAAATACTTACTATACCCATACGCCTTCCGCATTCGGCGTTGAACCTCCTACACTAGGTTGAACTACGCGAGACTTGATCTCCTCTTCATATAGAATGCGTGGCTGCCATTCATGGTGCGATCTAACCCCTACCGAACAAAACTTACTTGTCACACTGCAGTCTTTGGGATCAACCTTGATTCTCCACATTTCATCGGTTTCAGATCAAAGGGATGGAATTACCCAACCTCTTCTCACAAATAGAAGATTCGGTGACCATCTAAGCTGCGATCGTTCCTCAAAGAACAATACCAACCCATAAGAGATGGAATTAACTAGGCTTCTCATAAATAGAAATCTTGGCGACCATATACGTGTAGTGCGGTCGATCTCGAGAGGAAGAAACCACCCTCCTCTCCATATTCCATACAGATACCAGTCCCAAGACACCAAAGATGGTAGGGATTTACAGAAATCAATGATCCATTATGAGAGATCTTGCGACGTCTCAATGTCCATCTATCAAGGATAAGTTCAGAATGCATCAAGATCACAAGGCCTTGGAGAAATAGGCAAATATCGAGCAAGTATCAAGGCATAACTAAAAGGGAAGTGAATCAAAATATATTTCCCTGCCATATATATAATACTGTTTAATATATACATCTATGCTGTACATGACAAAATGGCTAAGCTAGTGCATGCGAGGAAAATACAAAGCTATCTACGAGATCGTGTGTATGCGAACTATCGGATCTAACATAGCATCCCCTCTCGACGACGGAGTAGTAGCACTGCAAGCTCCTTGAGGGTATCTACACGAGCTAGCGATCAGAGGCTAAGCGCATGGTGGCATAATGCTCATCAATGTAAAGCTCATATCGGTGAAGACTAACGATCATCGGGATCTCCATCTTGAAGCGTTATCTGCAATGGCCACATCCTAGCGAGATAAGGCGACATCCGCTCCGCAATCAATGCATCCTGGTGATCTAGCCTCATCCCTCTCTAACAGCAGTGGTATCTCTCTCCATCAAGAAATGACAACATCGACATAGCCCTAGCTTTGATCTCTATCATAGGTCATCGGATGTAAGCTCTGCTCCAAATGTTGTGCCGAATCTTGAGTAATGATGGCTTTTCGGGGTGGGAGAATCCATCACAAATCTTTAGCGACCCAATGAGTCAAATCATCGATGGGAATAATGACCTCCTCTATAGGCTCCTCATCGTCGAGAATCAATCCTCACACTTTGTGGATACGCATGGCCGATCGATCTCTGTCTCCATCCATGCGGAATACTCTGTGAGAACAACACTGGATGGTCGACGAAAACTTCGGCTGACTCTCGTTGATCCCAACAGAATACAACTGGATCATCCTCCATTGATAAGCGATGTGGCGAACAGCGACTGACTTGCCCCCCCATACGGATGAAAATCTAAAAGCTGGTTAAACTAACACATCACGGCCCGGTGGGTGGTAAGTAATCATGCCCCTCAATCCGGCCGGAGGAGATAATCCATGCGAGGAGCATGAGTAATGAAGTTGTAGGGTGAACTAAGCCCTGAACACGACAATATGGCAAGCGGATCCCTAATCCACGCTAGAAAAGTGACCACGATCACGACATCACATGTGCACTCTGCGGAAAGTGAAAGGAGTATGACATGGCTATCTCTGGGTGAAACAAAACCCCCCGCCATCTAAATGTGCCTGATCGGTCTCAAGTGTGACATAAACCACACATGGCATGGTAGAAGCTACTGTAAACACTTCTGCTTGGGATAAGTGCGGCGGTATGTAGGCGACCTCGGCGTCTCTGCGATGATCATCGGTACAATGGTACGACCCTCCACGAGAGCTCTAACTTCGCCATAATGACGCCGATATCCAGCTCATCCATGTACCATGACATGAAGACATATGACAATACATTATAGAAGCGGTACATCTACTCCGGGTGAAACATGATAGTCCTCGGTGTGGTGAAATCCCCGGAATGCCGTGTGCATAGCTATCCTCGAGCCAAACACATCAAACAGAAATATTTGGGATATCACGTGGCGGATGTAATCTCAGCCTGGACCACTCTACGTCTCAATCCGGCGAGGGTCATGAACTGTCTGCTCATGTCTCCAATAGCCATATACACGCAAGGTCTGTCTAGCAGTAACATCGTTAATCGTGCATACTCCTCCAAAGTAGGAGTCAACTCTTGGGTCCCAAATCAGAAAACCTACCTCTCCGATACCCAGTGCCCTAGCATGCCCTCTAAAAATCCTGTGGGAACACAAAAACATCAGGGGTCATAGTATCTTTTGAAGAATCATCTACAATCACCATGTCTAATGGTGATATACTATCATACCATGAGTGCATACCAGCTACCACCACAAATGGTGGGGTATGATCAATACGGCTAACTGTCGAAGAAGACATCTGTACGGGCCGTGTCATAAGACCATCTAGGGGTCAATGATGAATATCTCTGGACATACATACATGTGCATAACATAATAATGTATGATACAATAGATGGAAATATGATATAGGGAATGGAAAGCGTACATACATTCCTAAGTATATCATCATCTAATACATCATCTGTATAAAGCTAAATACTAGGAAATGGGGTGAAGCTACCCAACATACAATGAGAGGCCTATCAAAAGAGATAGCGAGAAATACATCGAGAAAAAAGTCAAGAGTGTCGATGTTCACATCATCGATATCACATCCACGATGTAACTCCTGTAAGTCACTAGATCTCTATCTACAGGGATGTCGGCCGATCTGAGGAGGATCTGCGCCGCAAAACCATATGGGTCACCGAGGGACCGGCGTTAGAGCTGGAAGGATCAAAAGTATCTACCTCTGCAGGATCTCTCCCCAAATGCCGAATAAAAAGATGTGGCCAGGTCCGATTCTTTGAGTCGAATCATCAATCTGTGTCACATGAGTCGGATCTACGACATAGGCTAGCCAATTCATCATCATCACGGATCTGGAACCATATCCCCCATAAAGCGTGTGGTGGCGGGTGCGAGCTCCAATCGTCGAGGATCCACCAATCTTGGAACATCTCTTGAGAACGCAGGGCCCCTCGACAATATAAAACCGTCGATCCCCATCAATGGGATGTCAATGACGGGTGTCGCAAAAGCAAATAACGCTGGCGGGAGGCAAGATCGGCATCTGAATCTCTCTTGTAGTGCTCCTAATATACGCTCTCCTAAATAGAGCTTCCATCCTCCATCTCAGAAGAGAGGAATCCTGCGGGTGGAAATGGCGTACTTTACTCCAGTCTGGTACCCATCCTCAAAACCAACTCCCAAATGCTCTCCAGAGTAGGGAATCCATGTGATGACATCGGCTGTCAATAGCTCCAGCTGTAGGCGACAATGAGTGAAACCCTTAGCAACAGGGACCTCCGCCAGTATGGAATGATGTCATCTCTGTCCTCGTCGATAGGTGTCTAAACCTAACACGCTCACAGGACGTAAACAAGGAAGCCTCTCATAGGCCCAAAACTGCTAACACAAAGGCAAACATCTGCTGTTAGTCAACACTCTTAACCTATACATGGGAAAAGACATGAGAAACACTCACCAGCAGAAATGGGTAGAATCCTAACCACGCCTCGGTCAAGACCTGCGATCGCGTCGCATTCCACGAGGAAGTAGGCAAAAGGTGTAGGAACCCCAATCATACTCTCTATCTACGGTCCACGTGTCGAGTGGCACTGATCAAAGCAAAGGACACCATAAAAGAGTTATCTGCTATAAAGCAGCCCCTAATGATCATCAGGAACAATCGCTGGAGAATGCGATCCCTAACTCTCACATCATCGGTATGGGCTCACTTTCAGCGGCCCCGCTCATAGCATCTACGCTCAAAGGACTGCATCTGAGCAGTCCCTACTCTTAAGCGCCTCTCGCGGAACTCCCAACAAGGATCGACGGCGGTGGTGGGGTGATATCCACCAATGCAAAGGCTTGGCTCCCCTCAAACTCTATACCGTGATAAACCGCGATCCATTGGTGTCATCATCACCTCACGATCAAACAAATGGAGTGGTGAGTGCCGGTTAAACCCTTAGCTCGAGACAATGCCTTGAGGTAACCCCAGGGATAGTTACGGGGTAGAATGGAGAAGAACATCCCGAATCCCCAGCCATGGACAATCGCTCTATAGTCATCATGCAAGGTCTAATACATAGAGTGGATGCTAAACCAGTTCCCTCGAGGCTGTGTGAAGCCGGGAACCTACATCAAATGCAGATCAACATCAGACTCCTTGACTCCTCATCAATAGGAAATAAGGAAGATTAAAGATCTAACTTCATACCTTATTTGCGTGCAGGTATATTGAAGGATGCCTACTCAAGTCACCTAGAAGATCTGGGTTCACCACTTGAATACCTAGAAATTCCCTACGGGGAACACGTACAGCAGGAGCAGGAACCTCGATCGGTGCATCCTCCTCCTCGTCCTCGACATTCGGCACTTCAACCCGAATAGGATGTATCACCGCCTCCGCCAAACAATGAGGCTGTCTAACAAAACGGCGCTAAGGCTCTTCAAAATCCCTCCTCTGTACACCAGAAGTG
Organism: Panax quinquefolius; assembly: GCA_020205615.1. Lineage (NCBI taxonomy): Eukaryota > Viridiplantae > Streptophyta > Magnoliopsida > Apiales > Araliaceae > Panax > Panax quinquefolius. The sequence goes on from CM035161.1 coordinate 48,210,423, forward strand.
GTCCTGCGGGAACTACTCGGCTGATCCGGATCCATGATATCTGGACAACAAGTCTCCAAATCACCTCAGAAAGGGTGTGGTAATTTCTTACCTGGAGTCTTTTCAAAATGCATTCTATGATTACATGCATGCATGCATTATTTTAACATACATCTATAGTAGAGTTAAAAATGCATGACTACCCAATACCTACATTTTGGGAAAATTTTGCCATAGCCCCCTTTGTAAATGGGACTATCCACATGCACATAAGCATGACTAGGTGGCCATTCAGTAGCACACTTGTACACAGTCATATACATCCTATATGCATTAATACATTGCAGTAAAAAAATCGTAAGTGTAGTCTAATTACTAGGATTATTTTTCTTGTCTACCTTTACTCATTTGTCCTCGGATAGGATAAGAAATGACAGTAAAAGGGTGCCAATTTGACTGTTTCAAAAATCAAATTTTTTTCACATCATTACGTTCAGCATAGTTTAATACTAACATTTACTATGTTGAATATTTTTTATCAAGTCATATCAGCATGCATATTCATTACTATGTGTCTAAATGCATTTCATGCGATAAGTCATTTTCCAACGGACAGAAATTGGAAAAAAAATACATGCATGTGTTACCGGGCGATGTTGAAGAAAGCTTATGCGGTGGCGAGAATATGTAGAAAGTTACTTCGAACTTCGGCAGATCTCGAAGAAGAGCTCTCGGATTTCCTTCATTGCATGCAACTTGAAAATGACTTATGAAAGCAATCGACCACCTATACATAGAGCACGGGTTGGCAGTGAGCTAACTGCTAGCTCCTCGCAGTACACTGCTGGCACTCCTACATGGGTCCCACACCTCGGCTTGCTCCAGTTAGAGTTTGAAAGGAGGTCTCACAAGCTGAAAAGGCCAAATCAGGAATAAAAGTGCTACGTGATTGAGCGGAATAGCCTAAAATCCTGGTTTCTCATCGGTCAGAGTTAAACTCCCATCTCCTCAAAGGTATTCGCCTGAATGCAGGGTATACTATACCAATGAGCTCAGCTTTCAGAAATCATGCTCGGCAATACCCCACAAAGGTCCGATGCCATCATTTACAGGGTCACAACCCTAAAACCCTCCCTCAAACCTGGGAAATTCTGTGTATAAAACCACGACATATCAAACCTCCCCGGCGGGGGTTACAATGCCAAAGTTATCAACATATGCGTATCCCCGGCAGGGGTCATAACGCACTTCCTTCAAACTACTACGTATCCCCGGTGGGGGTTACAACACAATGCAACCATTGATACACACATCAATAAAGGTCAAGCAGCCTTGACGTCATGTTAGCCGATGGCAAGTAAACCCATCGAAGCAACCTTCCCCAGCAATGGCTACAACACAATGCTACCATTGACACATACATCAATGAAGGTTAAGCAGGCTTGACAATGCACCCAGTAGGGATTTATCCGGTGATACACACATCAGCGAAGATCAGGCAACCCTAATAACAACAAACTGTTGGCAGTAACTCCAACAGAATGAGGGAATATGTTATACACATCCTCAAACAGACAAAGCTTCATCCCCACATATCTCTTACACACAAGATGTACCTCTATGGAATATAAGCCAGTGTCTAGGATTCAAGACTTTGGTGATAGCCCCAATGTCAACATCCTTGGAGACTTGGATCGCATGTCCAAGCCATCACTGATTGTCATCCCAACAGGATTACCTGACAATCATTCATGCATTCTATATGCATTTGCATCATGTTGCTGCATATGACATCATATTTATCTTGCTTGCATTTCAAGTGTCTAGTATTCTTTATCCTATCCATGCCTTGCATTGCATGAATATGATAAAGAGGGGCATCTATGAGACACTCAAAATTTTTTCTGCACCCCTATTACTAACATTGCGGGAGGGTAGATTCGTCTTTGGAGATAACCACGAAAGACAAACTTACATCCATTCCGGATACTACGGAAGTGTAGTTCAACCGAACACAAAGCAGAGAACATCGGTCCAACCAACCCTGGTGGAGAGTCAGCAACCCCATCCTGGTGATAGCCCCAAGAGATGCCATTGCGATCAAAAGATAACGGTGATAAACGCCGGAGAAAATTCTTTTGATAACAAACATCGGTTCAATCCGCTTCAACCACGGTAGCAACCCATCTTGGTGATAATAGCTTAACACACCTCGATTCGAAGATAACCCGAAATGCTTGTTTCAAACATATCACCCACGAGGACCAGCGGTGAGACATACGCCACACACCTACTCGGAACGGAGTTAACAATCTAAGATGTAACATCTGAAACAAAGAAGCGGTCAATCTCGAGATGTAACGTCTGCGTTCGCTTAAACCGGCGATAACCCGGTGAGAGTCACCGCGTCATCTTACCATCTTAATAAGATGATATCACGGCAAGCATACCAACAAGTAGTCCAATCTCAATTTGTAACCACGAAAGCAACGTCTACTTTCAACTCAAGCCGTGATAACCCGGCGAGGAGTCAAATGTCATCTTGTTCCTTCGACAATGGCACGTCGTCTCAATACTTCATACATACATACATCCAACAATGTGCCCACAAGAAACCGAGGATTGACAATCCAAGTGACTATTACGTGTGGTGATACTTTGGATAGAATTTGAAGCTTGAAGACCATGGGCATATACCCTCTTCACGACTTCGTACAACCTCTAATCCATGTCATTCGTAACTCTCGACATAAGCGATCAGAAGAAGGTCGGATATACCTCGTTCGGATGATCGGATTGAAATTCTACAAGTTCGAGCGGACATTACAGTGCATGAGTGCACGTATTACGAGACGATGGGACCCACAAGGCTCGGATGCATAACGACCAGCCAGCAGTACAGTAGTAACTAATTGCGGCAGTAGTACTGCGACCATCCATCTATATATACAAGCCTTGGGGGGTGACCCATTTGAGAGAGAGAGAGGGAAAAAGGCGAGGAAGCCCTGTTCATTTTACTCTGCATACACACCTTTTGAGTGTTTCCTCATCTTTAAACACTAGTTAGCTCACATATAGCTATCTTTTATCCGGCGGGAGGTGAGTGTTTATCCATTTAAAATCATAGAAGTCTAGTTTGGCAGCCCACTGTAAGCCTTTTTATATTCTATAAAGTCTTTTTCTAATATTAGCACACACTGTTATACACATTGAGAATCCTGTTATGTGCATTTGCTCGGACTTCGGTCTGTGGTTTTCATTTTTGTCTGTATATATATACTTATATATGTATATATTTTATATATGGACTAACATTATCGAGTTATTCCTCAATTGAGCTATACTTGATGCGGAGTGTTTAATTGCTTTTATATATATATATATATATATATATATATATATATATATATAAACTATGGTCGGACTTTATCACGATGAGCTGGATTTTATATCCATTGCGTTTAATTGCTTATATATATATATATATATATATATATATATATATATATATAATTGTTATCGAGACATATTTGATGAGCTTTGGATTTACATCCAAATGCGTTTAATCGCTTTTATATATATATATATATATATAATTTATTATACATATATCAGATGAGCACGGATTCACATCCGGTCGTTTACTTACTTTTTATATATATATATATATATATATATATATATATATATATATATTTATTTTATCAGTTTAGAGTTCACTTACGTGGAGTTACTTATTGGCCTTTTAACTTTTATTTACATTCCGTCCTTCACTGGAGTTTACTTACGTGGCGGTTGATCGCTTTTACAACTTTATTAAATTTGTCCCTTTGGAGTTTACTTGTGGTGGTTGATGATCATATTTATATATATATATATATATATCTGACTTTTATATATATATAGCGCTATCGCTTTCCATACAAATTGCGATATCATGTGAGCCTAGGAATCATGTGATCACTGAGTTTAGTCTCCTGAATATAGATTCGGTTCCCATGATGGACATTTTCACGGTATAAGCGACTTTGTACATTATTTTACTGATGTTTGAATTTCCTTGGATGGTCGCCATGCCCATGAGGAGTTCGGCACTTATTGTATATTATTTTTCGGAGAATGCTTCGCATCTAGAAAAATAAAAGCAAACAATAGAACATTTAATAATAAAATGGAAGTATGAAAAGGTCTCAATTCCTATTGAGCGAGGTTTGAAAAACCTCTTTACAAAACTTCATTGCTATATCTTGGTTAAAAGCTGAATTTTCTATAAAATTCAAACCTTGTGTATATAGGTGCAAACGAGGCCTCGTACTACTTTCAAATAACTGCACATTGATCCCCACACACACACACAAACACACACATTCATATAATAATTTCTTGGAAAAGTGGCGGTCACCGTGGTAACACAGATGTCATGGGGTGCCTAACACCTTCCCTCGGCATAATCAAGCCCCCGGACCCAAAATGAATCTCGGTTTCACTGACCCGTTTAGCAGTGTCAAATCACTGGGTCAATGTGCAAAACTTTTTGGTTGCGTTGGTGCAACCAGTTAAATATACCAACTAGCGACTCTTAAAGTCAAATCGTTGACATTATACATGTCGGACCTTTTTCACTTGTTTTTTCAAATAAATCTCACATTAGCATGAGAACACCAAAGAACAAGTAACGAAAAGGGACACTCAAAAATCCCGACGTCGACACATACCTCGTCTTCTCTAATTTTTCTTAATGTAAATTCTAACTCCCTCCTATGTACTTCCCTTTGACTCCTGATCAAGGTTTCTATTTATTTTAAATAGTTTTGTAATAGGAATAGTTAGAATTAATTTTGAAGAATTGGACATCAAGGAACAATGAGCGCTTGAAGACCCATTTGTAATGGAGTCCGAGTTTAAATGTACTAGTTATACTTAAATATTAATTCTTTCACCCCTAGGGTTTGACCTTTTGGTTCACTTGGTGGCTCTAGTGAACCAAACAAGAATAAAAGTCCATAATCAATCCGGGTAGAATATTGTATTCTATAAGTGCATGCTTATACTATATATATATATATATATATATATATATATATATATATATTATATTATGCAAACATGCTTCGTATGTTCATTAATATAACGCGTATTTTATATATATATATAAATACTAGCTAAACAAGATGAGACAAATTAATAACAAACCCCTCAAATATTTTATATTAAGTTGTAACGTTCAAAGATATTTGGAATATCGAACGTCGCCTTCTAGCATGGTAAAATAATAGAGTATTAAATATTTAATATAAGTTTGTTGTGCACACACAAAGAAAGTATTAAATATTTAAGATGTTGTCTTATCACATTTAATGCTTATAAATAGACTGAACAATGCTATTTTGTTGTGCACACACAAGGACATTTTTTTTCTTTCGAATATATGGAAGTGCTAGATATGACTTAACTTAGATCATTTTAGTTCGGATGTGCACACACTTGACCATTATGATCTAAGAGGCAAAATACAAGGAGTTACATAGTTGATGTAATTGACAAGAGTTGTCTACCTATTTATTTATATATAGTTTGTTGTGCACACACAAGGCTATATAAATTTGAAATGGGTTCCTTATTCTCATTAGCATATCTTTAATTAGATATTATCGAACTATATATATTGAGGGTAATATAGTTTGAAGAAAATAGTGGGAGATACCAATTTAAAACAAGACCTAATTTATTTTGGTAATTAATAAAAGAATGTATTCTAAAATGTTGTTAATTACAAATTCATTTACAGAATTTTACAATGTCTAAAATTACTATCACTGCGTAGCATATTAGATGCTAAATTAACTGGACCGAATTAAACGGATTGGTTAAGGAATTTGAGAATAGTTCTCATGGCTGAAAAGCTATCTTATGTCCTTAATACACCTATCCCTACAATGGTTTCATATAATGCCTCTGAGGAAGAGATTGCTACTTTTAGAAAGTGGCAAGATGATTCATAATTGGCTCAATGCATCATGCTCGCATCCAAGAGTAACGAGCTTCAGCGTCAGCATGAAACTATGGATGCTCCTACTATACTCGTGCACGTCAAGTAGTTGATGGTGAGGAAAGTAGGACTAATAGATATCAAATATCTAAGGAGCTCTTCCAATCTAGAATGATCGATGACACTACAGTACAGATAAAAGTTCTTAATATAATCAGTTTGATTGATCAATTAGGACAACTAGTTTTGTCATGGATGGAGAGTTGAGCCAAGATTTGATCTTGCACTCACTCCCGGACTCCTTTCACAATTGTTGTGAATTTTTCATATAAACAAGCTAGATATCGTACCTTTGATTTGCTTAATATGTTGAAAAATGTTGAGAGTCACTTTCAACCCAGAAAGACCATGTCTTACTTGTAGGGGCCAAAGGATCTTCTTAAAAGAAGAACGATTCAAAGAAGGTAAATAGAAAGGCAAAAATAAAGGATAATAAGAACAAAACTAATAAGGATAGCAAAGGAGTTTGCTTCCGCTGCAATAAGCCTAGACACTAGAAAGAAACCGCAAGAAGTATTTTGCAGAGGCTAACCAAAAGAAGCATAGTGAAGTTTCAGTTATAAATACAAATTTGTTCATGATTTAAAATAAATTTTTCTTTAAGTAAAGGTTCTACTTGAGTATTGGATACCGACTTTGGTTATCATAAATATAGATTTATAAAGGGACCAAGCAGAAGTAGAAAGCTAAACAAAGATAAGTAATCCAATGTGTGGGAAATGAAGAAAAGGTTGCTGCATTAGCCATAGAAACTTATAGTTTAGCATTGCCTACGGGCAAATCTATTAAGCCAATAAGTTGTTATTGTATTCCAATTCTCGTCGCCTCAAAGGTATTCACCTGAATGCTGGGTATACTATACCAATGAGCTCAGCTTTCAGAAATCATGCTCGGCAATACCCCACAAAGGTCCGATGCCATCATTTACAGGGTCACAACCCTAAAACCTCCCCAGCGGGGGTTACAACGCAAAACCACGACATATCAAACCTCCCCGGTGGGGGTTACAACGCCGAAGTTATCAACATATACGTATCCTCGGCGGGGATCACAACGCACATCCTTCAAACTACTACGTATCCCCGGTGGGGGTTACAACACAATGCAACAATTGATACACACATCAATAAAGGTCAAGCAGCCTTGACATCATGTTAGCCGATGGCAAGTAAACCCATCGAAGCAACCTTCCCCAGCAAGGGCTACAACACAATGCTACCATTGACACATACATCAATGAAAGTTAAGCATCCTTGACAATGCACCCAGCAGGGATTTATCCGGTGATACACACATCAACGAAGATCAAGCAACCCTGATAACAACAAATTGTTGGCAGTAACTCCAATAGAATGAGGGAATATGTTATACACATCCTCAAACACACAAAGCTTCATCCCCACATATCTCTTACACACAAGATGTACCTTTATGGAATATAAGCCAGTGTCTAGGATTCAAGACTTTGGTGATAGCCCCAATGTCAACATCCTTGGAGACTTGGTTCGCATGTCCAAGCCATCACTGATTGTCATCCCAACAGGATTACCTGAAAATCATTCATGCATTCTATATGCATTTGCATCATGTTGCTGCATATAGCATCATATTTATCTTGCTTGCATTTCAAGTGTCTAGTATTCTTTATCCTATACATGCCTTGCATTGCATGAATATGATAAAGAGGGGCATCTGTAGACACTCAAAAATTTTCTACGCTCCTATTACTAACATTGCAGGAGGGTAGATTCGTCTTTGGAGATAACCTTGAAAGATAACTTACATCCATTAGGATACTCTAGGAAGTGTAGTTTCAACCGGAACACAAGCAGGGAACATCGGGCCCAACACCGGAACACAAAGCAGAACTTCATCTCAAACCCGGAACACACACTGGGAATGTCATTTCCAATCTCAGAGATAACCCCGAGATTTGCAGATCAAAAGACCGGCAACAAACACCGGAGAGGATAGTTTTGTCTCGGCGATAACACCGCAACGCTCAGTTCCAGTCCCAGAGATAACACTGGGATTAGCAACCCCATCCTTGGTGATAGCCCCAAGAGATGCCATTGCAGTTCCGGCGATAACCCCAAAAATGCTTGTTTCAAACATATGCAATCAGCTTCAACCACAGACATCCTGTCAAGGCACACACACCTCAGACCCGGAGATAACAACGGGCAGACAGTATCACCCACAGATGACAGTGAGACATACCAACAAGCAGTCCAATCTAAGATATAACCCTGAGCAATGTCTGCGTTCCGCTTAAACCGGCGATAACCCCGGTGAGGAGTCACCACATCATCTTACCATCTTAATAAGATGATATCGCGACATACCAACAAGTAGTCCAATCTCAGCTGTAACCCTGAGCAACGTCCACTTTCAACTCAAACCAGTGATAACCCCGACGAGGATTCAAATGTCATATTGTTCCTTCGACAATGACACGTCGTCTCAATACTTCATACATACATACATCCAACAATGTCCCACAAGAACCGAGGATTGACAATCCGAGTGACTATTACGTGTGACAGTACTTTGTCTAGAATTTGAAGCTTGAAGACCATGGGCATAGACCCCTCTTCCTGACTTCGTACAACCTCTAATCCATGTCATTGCGTAACTCTCGACATAAGCAGTCCAAATAAGGTCATATATACCTCGTTCGGACGCTCGGATTGAAGTTCTGCAAGTTCGAGTGGTCATTATAGTGCATGAGTGCACGTACTACGAGACGACGGGACCCACGAGACTCGGATGCATCACGACCAGCTGCAGGTATACCTGCGGTCATCCGTCTATATATACAAGCCTTGGGGTCAGCCATTTGAGGAGAAGAGAGAGGGAAAAAGGTGAGGAAGCCCTGTCCATTTTACTCTGCATACACATCTTTTGAGTGTTTCCTCATCTTTAAACACTAGTTAGCTCACATATAGCTATTTTTTATCCGGCGGGGGCTGAGTGTTTATCAATTTAAAATCATAGAAGTCTAGTTTGGCAGCCCAATGTAAGCCTTCTTATATTCTATAAAGTCTTCTTCTAATATTAGCACACACTGTTATACACATTGAGAGTCGTGTTGTGTGCGTTTGCCCGGACTTCGGTCCGTGGTTTTCATTTTTGTCTGTATATATATACTTATATATGTATATATTTTATATATGGACTAACATTATCGAGTTATACCTTAATTGAGCCTAGACTTCGGTCTGGAGTGTTTAATTGCTTTTATATTTATATATATACTTATATATATAAACTGTGGTCAGACTTTGTCTGATGAGCCTGGATTTTATATCCAGTGCATTTAATTGCTTATATATATATATATATATATAATTGTTGTTAGACATATTTGATGAGCCTAGATTTACATCCAGTGAGTTTAATCGCTTTTATGTATATATACATATATGTAATTGTTGTCGAACATATCCGATGAGCCTGGATTCACATCCAATGCGTTTACTGCTTTTATATATATCTGTACATATATATATATATTTACATTTCATCGGGGCACGGAGTTCGCCGTGGCCTTTTACGATTTATTTACATTAGTCTCCTGCATGGAGTTTACTTCGTGGCAGTTGATCGCTTTTACAGCTTTATTTACATTTTGTCCCGCCTGGAGTTTACTTCGTGGCGATTGATCATGTTTATATATATATATATATACAACTTTTATATATATATAACTGCTTACTGCTTTCCATACAAATTGCAGTATCATGTGAGCCTAGGAATCATGTGATCACAGGTTCAGTCTCCTGAATCTAGATTCGGTTCCCATGATAGACATTTTTCATTTATAGCGACACTGTACATTATTTTCACAGATGTTTGAATTTCCTTGGATGCATTTATCATGCCCATGAGGAGCTCGGCACATCTGTATATTATTTTTCTGGAGAATGCTTAGCATCTAGAAAATAAAAGCAAACAAGCCGAACATTTAATAATAAAATGGAAGTCTGAAATGGTCTCAATTCCTATTGAGCACAGGGTTTGAAAAAACCTCTTTTACAAAACTTCATTGCTATACCTTGGTTAAAACTGAATTTTTCAATAAAATTCAAACCTTGTGTATATAGGTGCGAACGAGGCCTCGCACTACTTTCAAATAACTGCACATTGATCCATACACACACACACACACACAACACACACATTCATATAAAAATTTCTCGTAAAAGTGGCTGTCACCATGGTAACACGGATGTCGGGGGGTGCCTAACACCTTCCCTCAACATTATCAATCCCCCGGACCCAAAATGAATCTCGGTATCATTGACCCGTTTAGTAGTGTCAAATCACTGGGTCAATGTGCAAACCTTTTCGTTTGCGTTGGTGCAACCAGTTAAATAAACCAACTAGTGACTCTTAAAGTCAAATCGTCGACATTATACATGTCGGACCTTTTTCACTTGTTTTTTCAAATAAATCTCACATTAACATGAGAACACCAAAGAACAAGTAACGAAAAGGGACACTCAAAAATCCCAACATCGACACATACCTCGTCTTCTCTAATTTTTCTTAATGTATATTCTAACTCCCTCCTATGTACTTCCCTTTGACTGCTGATCAAGGTTTCTATTTATTTTAAATAGTTTTGTAATAGGAATAGTTAGAATTAATTTTGAAGAATTGGAGATCAAGGAACAAGGAGCGCTTGAAGACCCATTTGTAATGGAGCCCGGGTTTAAATGTACTAGTTATATTTAAATAATTATTCTTGCACCCCTAGGGTTTGACCTTTTGGTTCACTTGGTGGCTCTAGTGAACCAAACTAGAATAAAAGTCCATAATCAATCCGGGTAGAATATAGTATTCTATAAGTGCATGCTTATACTATATATATATATATATATTATATTATGCAAACATGCTTCGCATGTTCATTAATATGACGCATATTTTATATATATATGTGCATGTGCGCTAAACAAGATGAGACAAATTAATAACAAACCCCTCAAATATTTTATATTAAGTTGTAACGTTCAAAGATATTTGGAATATCGAACGTCGCCTTCTAGCATAGTAAAACAATAGAGTATTAAATATTTAATATGAGTTTGTTGTGCACACACAAAGAAAGTATTAAATATTTAAGATGTTGTCTTATCACATTTAATGCTTATAAATAGACTGAACAATATTGTTTTGTTGTGCACACACAAGGACATTTTTTTTCTTTCGAATATATGGAAGTGCTAGATATGACTTAACTTAGATCATTTTAGTTCGGATGTGCACACACTTGACCATTATGATCTAAGAGGCAAAAAAACTGAGGAGTTACATAGTTGATGTAATTGTGAGAGTTGTCTACCTATTTATTTATATATAGTTTGTTGTGCACACTGAGGCTATATACATTTGAAATGGGATCCTTATTCTCATTACCATATCTTTAATTAGATATTATCGAACTATATATATTGAGGGTAATATAGTTTGAAGAAAATTGTGGGAGATACCGATTTAAAACAAGACCTAATTTATTTTTGGTAATTAATAAAAGAATGTATTCTAAAATGTTGTTAATTACAAATTCATTTACAGAATTTTACAATGTCTAAAATTACTATCACTACGTAGCATATTAGATGTTAAATTAACCGGACCGAATTAAATGGATTGGTTAAGGAATTTGAGAATAGTTCTCATGGCTGAAAAGCTATCTTATGTCCTTAATACACCTATCCCTACAATGGTTTCATATAATGCCTCTGAGGAAGAGATTGCTACTTTTAGAAAGTGGCAAGATGATTCATAATTGGCTCGATGCATCATGCTCGCATCCAAAATGCTTGAGCTTGACGTCGACAAGATGAAACTATGGATGCTCCTACTATACTCGTGCACGTCAAGTAGTTGATGGTGAGGAAAGTAGGACTAATAGATATCAAATATCTAAGGAGCTCTTCCAATCTAGAATGATCGATGACACTACAGTACAGATAAAAGTCCTTAATATAATCAGTTTGATTGATCAATTAGGACAACTAGTTTTGTCATGGATGGAGAGTTGAGCCAAGATTTGATCTTGCACTCACTCCCGGACTCCTTTCACAATTGTTGTGAATTTTTCATATAAACAAGCTAGATATCAGCCTCGCTGATTTGCTTAACATGTTGAAAAATGTTGAGAGTCACTTTCCAACCAAGAAAGACCATGTCTTACTTGTAGGGGCCAAAGGATCTTCTTAAAAGAAGAACGATTCAAAGAAGGTAAATAGAAAGGCAAAAACAAAGGATAATAAGAACAAAACTAATAAGGATAGCAAAGGAGTTTGCTTCTGCTGCAATAAGCCTGGACACTAGAAAGAAACTACAAGAAGTATTTTGCAGAGGCTAACCAAAAGAAGCATAGTGAAGTTTCGGTTATAAATACAAATTTGTTTATGATTTAAAATAAATTTTTCTTTAAGTAAAGGTTCTACTTGAGTATTGGATACCGACTTTGGTTATCATAAATATAGATTTATAAAGGGACCAAGCAGAAGTAGAAAGCTAAATAAAGATAAGTAATCCTATGTGTGGGAAATGAAGCAAAGGTTGTTGCATTAGCCATAGAAACTTATAGTTTAGCATTGCCTACGGGCAAATCTATTAAGCCAATAAGTTGTTATTGTATTCCAATTCTCGTTAGAAACATTATTTCCATTTTGTTGTTGGACAATGAAATCTTTGGTATTATATTTAAGAACAATTATTGTTCTATTTATAATAATAATATTTTGTATAGAACAAATATTACTTAATGGATTTTGTATACTTGACTTATGTAAAAATTATTTTGCAAATTGAACAAACTAGTATAAGAAAAGGAGATGATCATTCTAAGAGTTGAATGTATGTTTTTGCTCAAATACAAGTGTGAATTATTTGAAAGGTTCAAAGAATTCAGAACTGAAACAAATTGGAAAAATATTAAGATTCTTTGATTAGATCAAGGAATAAATACTTGTACGATAAGTTTCTAGATCATCTTAAATGGTTTTCTCATAATGGACGCCTCCTGATACACAATAATTGATTGATGTATCTAAAAGGAAAAATTGTACCTTGTTGGACATGGTACGATCCATAATGATTTTACCGACATTCCAGTATCCTTATGGGGTCATGCCCTAGAAATGGCTGCATATCTACGGAAAAGGTAACCTCAAAATCCAGCCCCAAGACTCCATAAAAGTTATGAACATGGAGGATTTCTAATCCTAAGTATGTTAAGATAAGGGGTTATCCAACTTATGTGAAAAAGGTTTCAAAAGGATAAGCTTGGGACAAAATTTGACAAGTAAAGATTTGTGGGACATCCTAAAGTAAGTTTAGGGTATATGTTCTATAATCCTACTTAGCAAAAGGTGTTTATCGCGAAACACACTATCTTCTAAGATAAAGGTGTTTATCATTGAAAGGGCTAGTGGGAGGATAATAGAATCTTGAAGAGTTCAAGAACCACAAAACACTATAAGTCAAATAAGAGGAACTTGTAGATAAACCTATTGTACCACAACTGAATCATAAATCTGAAATAGTACCGAATATACCTGAGATATATGGATTCATCATGGATGATGATGATGAGGTACGTAGCGTAGAAGATGATGATCCAGTTACATACGATGAGGTAAGAGTTGTAGACACTCAGAGAAATGGATTGAAGAAAGCTTCTCAAAAATGGAACATTCGTTTTGATGAAACAAATCGAAAGAGTTTGATTTTATCACAAATAAGAATGAACTTAGTGTGTACAAAAGGGTCAGTGGGAGCGTCGTGACATTCCTAGTATTATATGTTGATATACTACGGATAAGGAATGACATACCAATGCTACAATTAGTAAAGATAAATGTGGCGCCCCAAGAACAGGTATACATCACCCATCTTGTGTCGCCAAATACATGGTACAAAAATACAAATACAACTTAATAATACAATTGTCGTGTAAAATACGACAAAACATAAACTGAGAGTTTTAATAAGAATAGTGTCATCTAGACAATATCCACACTCAATGGAGTCCTCATTACATTTATTATCACACTATTTAATTGAATAGTGAGGACTACTAATACTATCATCTGGACCGTCACTCCGTTCCCCGACTAGTCCCGACTACGTTCTCATTTCCTGAAGAGAACAGTGAAAGAAATAGGTGAGCTCAACTAGCCCAGTAAGAAATATTATGACTAAGATAATGTAGAATTAATTATCATTAGTCTTCAACAATGTTAAACTGATAAAATATAACAAGCATCAAGTTTAACTGCAGCAGAACAAGCAATCCATTAAAAGAGTCAAGTAGAGAATAAAATCTACTATCTTCTATGATTTAAAAGGTTTTTCATCACATTTATCGGCGAGACTCAAACAATAAATAATCCACATCATCCACCTTTTCGACCAAGGATATTCATTAGTATCATAACCACAAATTTTCCATGCACTACGGGCCGAGGATATTCGTGTATTCATCAATGGTCATAATCATGCCAACAAGCGTCCATCGATGCACTCTGAGACCAATTAGGACTTTTACCACATCATTTATAACATTACGGGCCATGATTATACCGATTAATGCTGGTCATAATCATACCAAGTCCATCTATACTTCTACAGCCGCGGATGACTTTCAACATAATATAAACATGAGGATGATGACAATGATATAAGAATTCAATAAAACAAGTTCAAGAATTAATTTATCCAAGAACTAATAACGTCCAAATTGTCAACATGATACTTCTTTATAGAGTAAAATTCAAGAATGCTCAGAAGAATATTTCCATGAAAAGATACTGGGTGAAGGACAAATATCAAGGATATTCCACTAATTTCAACTAACTGAGTATAGTAAAGAGTGGAATAATAAAAGAAATCACCAGGCATGCAATAAACCGCACAGACAGGTTATTCCAACAGAATAATAAATAAAGGAACCAGGTCAGGCAAAATTCGCACCGACATGATATTCCAACATAATAATAAAGAATGGAATAACAACAGAAATCACCATACATGTGATAGACCACACAGACAGGTTATTCCAATAGAATAATAATTAATGGAACCAGGTCAGGCGTAATACGCACCGACAGAATATTCCAATAGAATAATAAATAACGGAACCAGGTCATGCATAAATGCACAGACAGGATGTTCCAATAGAATAATAAAGAATGGAATAACAAAAGAATTTCACCACGTATGCGGTACTTCGCATAGACTGGTTATTCTAAAATAATGATAAAGAATGGAATAACAGAAGAATTTCAACATGTATGCGGTACTTCGCATAGACAGGTTATTCCAACATAATGATAAAGAATGGAATAACAGAAGAATTTCACCATGTATGCGGTACTTCGCATAGACAGGTTATTCCAGCATAATGATAAAGAATGGAATAACATAAGTTCTCTTCATGAATATGAAAAAAATAATGCCCCTTACGAGTATAACAAATAATATCCCTTACCGTAAAAGAAGAGTATTCCAACTGGGAGGGCGAGGATATTCTTGAAGAAAACTTGCACTACGCTCAAAGCTTCTTAAAACTCTAAAGAAATACACTCAAGATTATAGAAGAATTCTCTGAACTTCTGGTGTGATTTCAATTCTAACTAAGCTTCCTATTTATAGGAAAATAGAAAGGATACTATGCAATAAAATATATATATATATATATATATATATATATATATATTAGTTAAAATCTAATAAAATAAATAACTTTATAAAAGTATTACATTTTATATAAAAAGATTTTACTATCTGAAAACACTATCGAGGAGCTACTATACAACACTACGCATAATAAAATATAATATATTCTAATTAATTATTATCTAATAAAACAAATAACTTTATAAAAGTATTATGTTTTATATAGAAAGATTTTACTATACAAAATACTATGCAAGCAACTATTAAACTTATCGCATAATAATAAAATATAATATATTCTAATTATTGTCTAATAAAACAAATAACTTTATAAAAGTATTCTATTTTATATAAAAATATTTTACTATGCAAAACACTATGCATAATAGAATATAATATATTCTAATTATTATCTAATAAAATAAATAACTTTATAAAAGTATTACATTTTTATATAAAAAGCTTTTCTTTTTTATTACATTAATAATACTAATAAAACAAAAATATATATATATATATATATATATATATAAACTTTCGTGACTTCATAAAAAGACACCTCAATATATCTAACAACATTTATCATTATTATTATAATTCACAATATTAATCCACTGTGTCATTCCCAGAGAAAGATGGGGGCTATCCAATAAGGATTTTTCCCCTATCAAGTAACATCTTGATTAGAAATTAATGTATAGTTAAAAGGGTATAATGCTTTCATACGCCTTTAAATAGCTTTAAATTCAATATTCCCCGCAATCAAACCTCTCCTTGCGTGAACTTCAGACATCATTAATATTAGAATAATAATATTAACAACTCATATCTCGATTATTGATTTAATAATATATAAAATAGCCAAGAAAAATCAAATAATTAGAGATAAAATCAACCATGAGTGAATCCATTAGAGAGTCAAACAATCATATCATCTTCTGCAATGTTTTTATCCTCGTAACATCAATCAACAATTCATCCCTCACACCATGCGGATGAGATAATTTCATCACTTATTTCTTTACCTGAAACATCAAAGATCTTATCTTCGCTTGTTAAAGATATATTCATCACCGCCTGCTTCAAATCAAAAGATAACACATTAGTATGATTCATCTGTGACAAAACAATTCTCACCCTCGACATCTAGAATCTGACCTCGCTACACTTCGACTGCCATTTTATTCATGTGAAAACAAAAGGGTGAAACCTGACGGGTAAAAAATATTTGCAGCAATTAATTCATCAAATTCAAAAGCAAAAGATATTAACGGAAGTCACTTGTCTTTCTTTGCATTCTGAGCCAAAGCATATTCATCAATAATTCATCTTGCAATCAATAATAAAAGATATTCAACAACGGGTCATCTTTCAAGCCAAAGATATTCAACATCAATAATTCATCTTTGCACCACATTTAAAGATATTTGGGCTAAAGATATTCAACAGTATTCTTTTATCTTTGCAGATTATTACGAGTCGAAACAAAAGATATTCATCAATAATTCATCTTCAGACTACAAATGTAAAGATATTTAACAACGGTCATCTTTGCATTCTGAGCAAAAGATATTCATCAATAATTCATCTGCACTCATTTAAAGATATTCAACAACGCATCATGTTCATTTAAACACTGTTCATCTTTGCACTACATGCCAAAGATATTCTTAAATCATTCATCTTTGCATTGGTTTTATCCACGCCCAAAATACCTCAAAATAATCATAGGTGTAAAATATGTGATACAATCAAAGCTAGTATCCGAATAGATATTTTAATTTAAAAGAAAATTTTTATTTTTCGATTGAATAGATCGCCTTGAATGAATAGTGAAGATATCGTGAATAAGGCCGTACACGTGAATAGTAACTTCGACACCAAAAGATAGAAATTCCAAAAAAACATCTTCACGCTTCATGAATAGTACTCGTGAATAGTAGTCTTCGCCGATGTTTCGTGAATAGTAACTCATGAATAGTAACTTCGTGAATAGTAACTCATGAATAGTAACCCCAGACATGAAAAAGTTCCAAATTTGATAAAAGTACCAACTAATATTTCAAAGATAATGATATTGAAGAATTAATATCATTCGAGAAGAAAATAACATCCCTTACCTCAAAGAATCGAGACATCGGAAAGAAAGGTCATGAAGTGATGTTTGAATCTTTGAGCAAGAACTCTCAAAGTATCTAAATACTCACAAAATACGCTCAATAATATAGAGAGAGAAGAGAAAACTTTGTTTACGGTGTGATTTTCAATTCTAACTTAGCCTCTATTTATAGGAAAATGTTATCTAGCCAAGCACTTGACACCGCAACCCGATGGCTTTTTCGCTACTATTCTCACCCACCACATTTGAAAATTCAATTGAGCACATTTCTCACCAACCAAAAGTGGGGCCCACCAATTTTAGAATTTTCCACCAAAATCATTTATAACCTAATTTACGAATCGGTCACCTCTTAAAATTCATAACAAATTATACGCTCATTTTAACGGCTCAAAATTTGTGAACATATACTCAACTTATATATGTATAATATATCCAAAATCCCAACGATCTAACTATCGATTAAAATTATAACTCATAATAATAAAGTCAGTAAGAACATTGATTTGATCTTTTAATACCTCCAATCCAAACAAAATAATCGATAAAATACCTCAACATTAATTCCTTCATTCATTTATAACCACATAAATAAATCCATCATTTATATCCACATCAAATAAATATTTCATTGTCATATAAATCAATAATTAATTATTCATAAATAACATTATAGAATCACAATAATGACAACCGTGCGGTTCAGAAAGAGGGGCTTTCAATAAGGATTTCTCTCATCTTGGCGCGCAATTAGGTGACCAAACCTCTCCTTGATGTAACTTTCTAGACATTGCCAATAATGTTATCTAATAATATTATTCAAATAATATGAATTATTGATCCGATAATGGAGATATCATACGATGATAATTATTGAACAACAATAATATAAAATATCAACACAAAGAATTATTGAATCAATAAAATAAAATATTGAGCGGTAATTATCGTAACAATTATCGAGTAGTGCCTTTCACGTAAGAATCAATAATTGAAAAAAATACTCGCAATACAGGTATAACTCGCATGTAACAACGCGTATTACTTTACTTTACCAACCGGGTATTCCAACGGTGTTAACGGTGAAACAATTACGCAGTTATTTATAAAACTTAGTTTTGTCGTTTTCTTCATCCGACAGCATATTATTACGTTATGGGGCCCACAAATAGGCTCGCTATAAATTTAATATTCCCAAATGTAAAGAATATTCCACCGACCAAACTAATATTCCCAAACAATAATGAATACTTTACCCCTGCGTATTTTGAAAAGAAAAATTCATATATCACCCTTAATTTAACTTTTATCAATTTAACCAATTACTTGAATGTAAAAATTGAATACTTTTATTTCATAAAATTCGGTCTTACATTCACAATATTAATCGACGTGTCATTCTGTGAAAGAGGGGGCTATCCAATAAGGACGTACATCATTAATATTGCAAATAATAATATTAACAACTCTATCATCTCAATTATTGATTTAATAATATATAAAATATCGACAATAATTGAATCAAATAACGCGAGATACTATGCAACAATATTGAAGCAATAATTAAACAAAACCGAGTGACTTCTCACGTCAAGCATCAATAATCAATACTGGGTGCTACTATGCAAATTGTATTATTATACTTTACTACCGAGTTGTTCAACAGCTTTTTTAGCAGTAAAGCTTCCGTAGTTATTTTCATTAAAATATTTTTGTCATTTTCTCAATCCGACAATAATTCCGTTGTGGGGTCCACCAATGATTGTACCGTCGTACGGATATTCCCCAATAAAAGGATATTCCCCGACCAATCAAATATAATATAATAACTTGCATACTTTGCAAAATTTATAAATATTACCCACAACTATAACATTATCTCAAATCCACATAATAATTTTGAAAAAAATATTTCGAGAAATTTAAATCTTTATTCATTAAATTTGGGGTCTCACAATATCCTCTCCTTATGAAATTTTGCCCTCAAAATTTACGTACGTACCTGGTATGCCGAAGAGGTGAGGATACCTTGACTTCATTTCAAATTCTAACTCTTAAGGTATAACCCTTGAGTGTTGAATACGATCCTTCTTATCCAAGATTTTAACACGTATCTCCTCATATGTTAAATTTTCTGCTATCTCGTCTAGTTCTCATTTAATAACGTGGTTCGGGTCATCCACATATTTACGTAACATCGATACGTGAAAAACGTTATGAACACGTGACATACTTAGATGTAAAACGAGTCTATAGCCACAGTTCCTACTCGATCGAGGATTTCAAATGGGCCAATAAAATCGAGGGTTGAGATTTCCTCTCTTCATCTAGTGTTGCTTTTAGAATAACGCCCTCTTGAACCTTCTTCTTCACATTCATCAGCTCCGGGTGTGTAGCTTGAGCGCCTTTAACTTTATCGATTAAAGTCGATTCTACTCGTATATTCGTTATCTTCACGTGGGTCTCTAGAGTCTTTAACTGTATCTTCATCATTTGTAAGTTATACAAAATGGGTTTTTGTGTTAACAACATCGCACTCGTAAACGCATACGATCTTCTATTCAACGCGTCAGCTACCACGTTCACTCTTTTATAATGATATTGAATGGTAAGATCGTAATCTTCAACAGCTCGAGCCTACGTCTTTGGCGCATTATACGTTCGTTTTGGTTGAAGAAATATTTAAGGTTTTAGAAATGGGGTTTTGTACTGGGGTCAATACAAAATTTGATTTCACGCTCTAGAGGTAGGCTAAGTCTTCAAGAATACGTCAGGAAATTTATTAACAATAGAAATATCATTCACAACTGTGACTCTCATCCAAGACTTGGATAACACGTCACATTGATACCTATCAACTTGCCATCATTATTCATAACGTCCCCTACGGAATGTCTGGCTTTGGTGCATTCCACACAAGGAAGTCAACAATGAAAGGACCGGGACTCTTTACTTATGGCTTGATATGACAATGATTGACTTTAGTGGTTTGGTTGCTTGAATTCGCATAATAGGTTGGTTAGGAATATGAAAGCTAACAACCTTACTAAAAGCATGATGAGTAGTTAACCAATTAATTCCTAAAATCACATCAAAGGCAAGTATTTTCAAAGAGATAAGATCGACAGGTAACGTGAAAGTGTCGATTTGAATCAAACAAGATTTATAAACAATGGAGGTAACGAAGGTTTCTACTAATGAAGTTTTAATCGATAAGTCAAAGTTTAATCTCTCCGGAGTCAAATTTAAATGTTGAGCGCAAGAAAGAGAGATAAAAGAATGGGTAGAACCGGTATCTAATAGGGTATAGACTTCGCAAGAATTTATAATTAACTTATCCGTGACAACTTTGTTCGAGTTCCTCGACAAACGCTCTCACTTAAACTACCGGCTTTGACTTGTTTGAGACATCCTTTGGCATCACTATCTCAGCTGGACTTGACTTCACTACACGATAAAATTGAGCTAGGTGACCTTCTCTTCCATAATTGAAACACTCTTTAGATTGATGCGTACAGTTTGGATGGATGTGTCCCTCCAGTTCTCATTTGAAACATACGACCGGTGGTCGTTCTTCTTCCTTTGAAACGAGTGCTGGTACTGCTATCTTTCCATCATTACTGAACCTTCTCTTCTTGAAATTTCCACTTCTATTATCTTGGCCATGATTACCACCGAAGTGGTTACCATTCTTGGCATGATAATTTCCTCCACGATGGTTATCATTATTAGATGGATGGTTGCACCCAATGTATGATTATTATCGTGTTGTTGCTCATTACCTTTTGGTTGTGTTGACTCATTATCGCGCTCCAATACTGAGCCCTATTAACAACATCTGAATACAAACACAGTTTATGATAGATAAGATATTGACGTATCTCAGGTTTCAAACCTCGCAGAAACATTCGCGTCATTCTTTCCTCATTATCAACCAAATGGGTCGTAAATCGGGAAAACTCGGCAAACTTGGCTTCGTACTATGACACGGTCATGTTGTTTTGCTATAGCTTGATGAACTCTACCTCTTTCATGTGACGAATACTTTCGGGAAAGTACTTATCGTTGAACAATTCTTAGAACTTCTCCCAAGACATCTTCAGTGCGGCAGGTTGAGTACACTTTTAGATTCCCACTAGAAATCTGCCTCTGCCCCCAACATGAAGGTGGAAAAGGGAACCTTTTACTCCTCAGAGCATCCTAAGACATCAAATATCTTGCAGATCTTCTTTATGCACGTCTCCGCCTTAAGTGGTTTTGGCTCTCCAAAAAACTCTGGTGGTCCTAGTTCCTTGAACTGCTTAGCGGTGACCGACCGTGGGTTGCCATTATTTCCACCTACATTATGAACAAGAATCTCTCTCGTTTGATGTTGCATGAATTCTAAAAAGCTCCTAAATGTACCGTCATTCGTCATTTGATCAGTGTTGTTGTTTGCATGAGGATTATCGCCTTCCTGATGCACATTATCTTGATTATTGATCTGTGGAGACTCAACGGTCTCCTGTGCTCCATTGATGTTCTCAACATTCTCGGATGTCATTTTCAAATACTTCCACAAAATAAGGGTTAATTGACTTATCACATATTATCCCTATACTCTGACCGACCAATTAAATACAAAATAAACTTAGGTAGGTCATACTAGCAAAGGAATTCCCCGTCTCTCCCCTCCTAGTTCTTGTCTCACATCTTAGCGGGGATCATATCCCTAAGCTTTGATACCAAGTTGTGATGCCCCAAAAGCACAGTATACATCACCCATCTTGAGTCGCCAAATACATGGTACAAAAATACAAATACAACTTAATAATACAACTGTCGTGTAAAATACGACAAAACATAAACTAAGAGTTTTAATAAGAATATTGTCATCTAGACAATATCCACACTCAATGGAGTCCTCATTACATTTATTGTCACACTATTTAATAAAATAGTGAGGACTACTAATACTATCATCTGGACCGTCACTCCGTTCCCCGACTAGTCCCGGCTACATTCTCATTTCTTGAAGAGAACAGTGAAAGAAAGGGATTAGCTCAACTAGCCCAGTAAGAAATATTATGACTAAGATAATGTAGAATAAATTATCATTAGTCTTCAACAATGTTAAATTGATAAAATATAACAAACACCAAGTTTAACTGCAGCGGAACAAGCAATCCATTAAAAGAGTCAAGTAGAGAATAAAATCTACTACCTTCTATGATTTAAATGGTTTTTCATCACATTTATCGCTGAGACTCAACTTAATAAATAATCCACATCATCCTTGCACTACAGCCAAGGATATTCATTAGTATCACAACCACAAATTATCCATGCACTACGGACCAAGGATATTCGTGTATTCATCAATGATCATGATCATGCCAACAACGGTCCATCAATGCACTGCAGGCCAATGAGGACTTTTACCACATCATTTGTAACATTACGGTCATGATTATACCGATTAATCCCTGGTTATAATCATACCAAGTCCATCTATGCACTACAGGCCATAAATGACTTTCAACATAATATAAACATGAGGATGATGACAATGATATAAGAATTCAATAAAACAAGTTTAAGAATTAATTTATCCAGGAACTAATAACGTTCAAATTGTCAACATGATACTTCTTTATAGAGTAAAATTCAAGAATGCTCAAAAGAATATTTCCATGAAAAGATACTGGATGAAGCGCAAATATAAAGGATATTCCACTAATTTCATGGAGTATAGAAGTCAAAACTTTAACTAACTGAGTATAATAAAGAATGGAATAACAAAAGAAATCACCAGGCATGCGATAAACAACACAGACAGGTTATTCCAACAGAATAATAAATAACGGAACGTGTCAAAGTGAAATTAAGACCGACATCATATTCTAACAAAATAATAAAGAATGGAATAACAACAGAAATCACCATGCATGCGATAGACCGCACAGACAGGTTATTCCAACAAAATAATAATTAATGGAACTGAACCAAAGTTAAAGCGAATACGATCGGCGAGGATATTCCAAGAGAATAATAAATAACGGAACCAGGTCATCCGTAAACGCACAGACAGGATGTTCCAACAGAATAATAAAGAATGAAATAACAGAAGAATTTCACCATGTATGCGGTACTTCACATAGACAGGTTATTCCAACATAATGATAAAGAATGGAATAACAGAAGAATTTCACCATGTATGCGGTACTTCAGGCGTAGAAAGTTATTCTACATAATGATAAAGAATGGAATAACAGAAGTTCTCTTCATGAATACGAAAGAAATAATACCCCATACGAGTACAACAAATAATATCCCTTGCCGTAAAAGAAGAGTATTCTGATTGGTAGGGCGAGGATATTCTTGAAGAAAACCTGCACTACATACAAAGCTTCTTAAAACTCTAAAGAAATACGCTCAAGATTATAGAAGAATTCTATGAACTTCTAGTGTGATTTCAATTCTAACTAAGCTTCCTATTTATAGGAAAATAGAAAGGATACTATGCAATAAAATATAATATATATATATATATATATTATTTAAAATCTAATAAAACAAATAACTTTATAAAAGTATTACATTTTATATATAAAAGATTTTACTATACAAAAAACACTACGCGAGCACTATGCATAATAAAATATAATATATTCTAATTATTGTCTAATAAAACAAATAACTTTATAAAAGTATTACATTTTATATAAAAATCTTTTTACGTTATATTACATTAATAATACTAATAAAACAAATTTATATATATATATATATATATATATATATATACTTTCGTGACTTCAAAAAAGACACCTCAATATATCTAACAACATTTATCATTATTATTATAATTCACAATATTAATCGATTTAGGTCGTTCCTGGGAAAGATGGGGCTTTCAATAAGGATTTCTCCCTATTGGCGCCGCAATTAGGTGACCAAACCTCTCATTGATGAGAACTTCTAGACATCGTTAATATTACAAATAATAATATTAATAACTCATCATCTCAATTATTGATTTAATAATATATAAAATATCGACAATAATTGAATCAAATAACGTGAGATACTATGCAATAACTATCAAGCAATAATTGAACAAAACCGAGTGACTTCTCACGTAAGCATCAATAATCAATACTGCAGTGTGCTACTATGTAACCACGCAGACATCAGTACTTTACTACCCAGTGAGTTGAACAATTTTAACGAAGAAAGCTTCCGTAGTTATTTTAATAAAAATATTTTTGTCATTTTCTCAATCCGACAATAATTCCGTTGTAGAGGGTCTACTAATGATTGTATTCGAGTAAATGCGGATATTCCCCGACAAAAAGAATATTCCCCGACAAATCGAATATAATATAACAACTTGCATACTTTGCAAAATTTATAAATATTACCCACAACTATAACATTATCTCAAATCCACACCATAATTTTGAAAAAAATATTTCGAGAAATTTAAATCTTTATTCATAAAATTTGGGGTCTCACAAAATAGTTGTCTAAACATTCCTCCATGAATGATTTGGGAAGAGTATCGTAATTGGGGATAAAATCTATATAGATAGATTTAAGAGGATGCTCGACTTAAAGAAACATATATTCATTTGATGCTAAAGTCGTTTAGCATGACAAACTCCATGGGATGTCTCATGTTGATGAGCCATGGAGTGTATCTCTCTTAGTAGTCCCCATAGACTCATAAAAGTGAGATCACATGAGTAACAATCATGTATGCAATGAAATATACGAGACCTGATGTTGATCAGTCACTATGAGTCAGTGAAAAACATCTTAAAGTACTTAACCGGCACTAAGGATGTGATCATATTCATGGTGGGTCTGAATTAAATCTAGAGGGCTTAACAAACTCAGGTTTTTTCAGACAGACCAAGACGACAGAAAATCCACTTTCAGGTAAAGTGTAAGACCCCAATTTATTATTAAATGAAATTGAATTTCCTCTATTTATTATTTTGAAATAGTAAGAGTTGATTTGATTAATGTGGTTAGTTATGGATAAAATGCGCAAATATTTCAAATAAGCAAGTGGTTATAAAATATTCATTTTTTATCGGAGAATATTCGTTTGGTCGTGGAATATTCTTATTGTTATTAAGGGAATATTCGCGGTTGCGGTGTGCCTTTGTGTGGGCCCCATAATGAAAGCGATTGGATGAAGAAAACGACATAAGTATAAGTTGTTTATAAATAACGGTGTAGTTATTATCATTAATACTATTAAAATACCCGTTGGTTAAAAACACGAAGATTACGATGATTGCACCAATTATTGATTCTTACGTAAGAAGGCACTACTCAATAATTGTTACAGTAGTTATTGTTCAATATTTTATTTTATTGATTCAATAATTGTTATGTTGATATTTTATATTATTGTTGTTTCAATAATTGTCACTACACAATATTTTCATTATCAGATCAATAATTCATATTATTTTAATAATATTATTAGATAACATTATTGGCAATGTCTAGAAAGTTCTGTCTAAGGAGAGGTTTGGTCACCTAATTTGCGCCAAAGAAGGAGAAATCCTTATTGGAAAGTCCCCTCTTTCCTAGGAAAGGCATGGTTATTCGAGTATTGTGATTCTGTAATATTATTTGTGAATAATTAATTATTGATTATTATGATAAGGAAAATATTCATTTTATGTGAATATAGATGGAGAAATTTTTTTAATGTGACAATTGTTGAAAATTGATATTTTATCTTTTCTAATAAAATAATTCATTTAAATATATTATTATATTTTAATAATATAATAATGGTGATACTTTTACAATAAATATGGGATATATGAATAAATGAGGAGGAAGAATATTTTTGTTACTAAAAATATTTAAAACATGTTTTTCATGTTTGTGGACCCCATTTCTTAACTGAAATTTGATTATAGCATGTAAAATCGTCTGTTTGTGGATTTCGGTCAATTTCTGTTTGGAATTTTGAAAAAATTTCTTCTGCAAAGTTGTAGAGAATGGAATTTCCTATGGAAAGGACATAAGGTTTGAATTTTTCTGATAAAAGGGCTATTTATTATTAATTATTGAAGTTCCGGATTAATTGATTATTAATTTTTTTGGAGTTTTAACTGATTATTGTATGAAAAACATTTTTGGTGATGTTGGTACGTGTTTGGCTGAATTCAAATCTTCAAAGGTGTGCATAGGAAGTTTTGTTATAAATAATAATATTTTATTAAATTTTCTGTTTGGTGTTCTAAGCAATTTCCTATAAATAGGGTGGTTAGGATAGAATTGAAAATCACACCAGAAACTTAAGTTTTCTCTCTCTTTCTCTCTTTATATTATCGAGCGTATTCTTGTGAGTATTTTGATACTTTGAGTGTTGCTATACGGTGCAAGTTCCTTCAGCACTATATCTAGTATTCCAGCTAGAAGTACTGTCTTTTCGAGGTAAGGGATATTATTTTTTTTTTAAATGATATTATTTCTGTCAATATCATTATTCCGGAATATTGATAGTATTTTTCTTGTGAAATTCTTGTCTTTTAGTGTCGGGGTTACTATTCATGTATACGACACTATTCACGTATACGGTAGTATTCACGAATACGGCACTATTCACAGAAAAATTATATTTTCATTTTTTGTCCAAAAAATCTATTATGGATACTAGCTTTGATTGTATCCATGTTTTGATCATTCTTGAATTTTGCACCACTATGATTATTTATAAAGTATTTTTGAACTCGGATTGTTTAAAGTACGAATCCTTAATATTTATTCTTTTGTTTCACTGGATTCATTTTCTTTAAAATATTTTTCATCATCCTCGGTCCTAAATGATGATATTACTGAATATCTTTAGCCTATAGTGCAAAGATTAATGATTTTCTGATGAATATCTTTGGCCCATAGTGCAAAGATGAACAGGTGTTGAGATGAACATGACCAACTGATGAATATCTTTGGCCTGTAGTTCAAAGATGAATATTTGATTCAAGATGAATATTGATTGATGTTACAGGGATAAAACAATGATGATGGGCTTTTAAATTCATAGATTATAGTAGATTCCATTCTCTACGTAACTCATCTATGAAATATTATTTCCACTACGAATATTGATCTAAAATTTGTTGTTTATTGTATTTTATCAGATTTTTCCCTATTGAAGACTAACAATAATTTGTTCTATATTATCATAGTCATAATATTCTTTACTGGGCTAGTTGAGCTCACCCTTTTTCTTTTTGTTCCATTTTTCTTCTCAAGAGGCGAGAATGTAGCGAGTTCTAGTCGGGGTGTGGAATGATGGTTCTAGAAAGTTATTTTAGTAGTCCTCACCATTTTTGTAAAATAATGTACCAATAATTGTAATGAGGACTTATTTGGGTGTGAATATTGTCTAGATGACAATATTTGTATTTAAACTCACATTTTTTATGTTGTATTAATAAAGTTGTAGTTGTTTCTGTACCATGTTATTGACGACTCAAAATGGGTGATGTATACCTATTTTGGGGGTATCACAGTTGGTATCAGAGCTTAGGGATATGATCTCTGGCGGAGATCAGGGAATAGAACTAGGAGGGGAGAGACGAGTAAATCCTTCGCTAGTGTGTCCTACCTAAACTTATTTGTTGGTTGGTCAGAATATAGGGATATTATGTGATATGTTAATTTCTTTAATTAACCCTTATTTTATGGCAGTATTTGAGAATGTCGACTGAGAATGTTAACAGTGGTGTAAATGAGACCGTGGAGACACCTTTACTCACCCACGAGGAGAACGTGCAACAGGCTGGCAATGTTCCTCCTGTGAACAACACCACTGAGCAGATGATGAATCACGGGATGTTTAGAAGCTTTTTGCAGTTCATGCAAAATCAGACGAGGGAGACTCATGTTCAAAATACAGGTGGAAATGATAACAACGCACAGTTTGTCATAGCCAAGCAGTTCAAAGAGTTAGGACCACCAGAATTCTAGGGAAAGCCGGCTCTGATTAAGGCAGAAATGTGGGTCAAGAAAATTACCGAGATATTCAATGTCTTAGGATGCACAAAGGAACAGAAGGTTCCATTCACCACCTTTATGTTCCGTAATGAGGCAGATTACTGGTGGGAATCTGTGAAGCGTACCCATCCAGCCTCACTCAGCATGTCTTGGGAGACGTTTCAGAAACTGTTCAACGACAAGTACTTTCCTGAAAGTATTCGTCATATGAAGGAAGTGGAGTTTATTAGATTGGAACAAAACAACATGACAGTGTCCCAGTATGAGGCGAAGTTTGTAGAGTTATCTAGGTTTGCACCTCACTTGGTGGAGAATGAGGAATGTATGACGCGGATGTTTCTGAGAGGTTTAAAACCCAGCATACGTCAATATCTCATTTCTCATAAATTTTCTCTCTATTTAGATGTTGTCAACAGGGCTCAATTATTAAAGCGAGATAACGAGTACGTTCAACCGAGGGACCACAACCAGGATCATACCCGTGGATGCTAGATCATCGTAACAACGATAACCAATGAGAACGATCGATGTCGTATGCTATAAATGTGGAAAAGAGGGACATATCATATTTAAAAGCGCCCACAACATTCCAAGGCACGCTTATAATTGTGGAAAAGAAGGACATATCGCTCAAGATTGTACGGTAGCGAAACCAAGTCCAACGGGGATGGTGACTCAAAAGGCTGTCCCAGAAAAGTCAAAGTCAACGATTCTTGGAAGAGCGTTTGTCGTGACTGGTCAAAATGCGAGAAACCCAAACGAGGTGATCATGGGTAAGCTAATCAGAAATTCTTGCGAAGTTTATACCTTACTAGATACCGGTGCTACCCATTCATTTATCTCTCTTGCTTGTGCTCAACGTTTAAACTTAACTCCGGAGAAATTAGACTTTGATTTATCTGTGGAGACTCCGTTAGGAGAAACTTTCATCACATCCACTATTTTATAAATCTTGTTTGATCCAAGTTGTCACCATCACATTACCTGTTGATCTTATCTCTTTAAAGATACTTGCTTTTGATGTGATTTTAGGGATTGATTGGTTAACTACTCATCATGCCAAAATTGATTGTTTTCATAAGGTTTTTAGTTTTCATATTCCTAACCAACCCGTGGTACGAATTCAAGCAACTAAACCACTAAAATCAATCACTGTCATATCAAGTCATAAAGCTATTTGTTTATTGAAAAACGGATGTCAAGCTTTCTTAGCCCATGTTATGGATTTGAATAAAGACACGCCGGATTTGAATAATATTCCTGTTGTTAGTAAATTTCCTGACCTATTTCCTGAAGAACTTCCCGGTCTACCCCCAGAACGTGAAGTTGAATTCTTTATTGATCTTGAACCTGGTACAAAGCCCATTTCTAAAACCCCATATCGAATGGCCCCTATTGAACTTCAGGAGTTAAAAGTCCAACTATAGGAATTATTGGACATTGGTTTCATTTGTCCTAGTACATCTCCTTAGGGTGCTCCTATTTTATTTGTAAAAAAGAAAGACGGGAGTATACGACTTTGTATTGACTATCGGGAATTGAACCATGTCACCATCAAGAATAGGTATCATCTACCTCGCATTGATGACCTGTTTGACCAGTTGCAAGGAGCACAATTATTTTTAAAGATTGATCTTTGTTCGGATATCATCGGTGAAGATTAGAATCGAGGACATTCCAGGCGCGCCGAGAACTCGATGCGGGCATTATGAATTCTCGGTCATGTCTTTTGAATTGACTAATGCTCCCCATGGCTTTCATGGATATGATGAACCGAGTATTCAAGGATTATTTGGATCGATTCGTTGTTGTTGTCTTTATTGATGACATTCTCATATATTCTAAAAGCCAGTGAAGATCATGAACACCATTGAAGTTTGGTACTCCAAAGGCTTCGTGAAAACAAGTTGTATGCCAAGTTAAAGAAATGCGAGTTCTGGCTTGAGGAAGTAGAATTCCTTGGGCACGTGGTATCAAAACATGGAGTATCTGTTGACCCGACGAAGATTGAAGCAATACAAAGTTGGGAGCAACCAAAGTCGGTGACCGAAGTACGTAGTTTTTTGGGCCTAGCTGGTTATTATCGGAGATTCGTGGAAGGATTTTCTCGAATCGCTACCCCATTAACTCAACTAACTCGGAAAGATACAAAATTCGTATGGAGCGAGGAATGTGAAAAGAGTTTCCAAGAGCTTAAGAGGAGACTCATTTTAAGACTGTTTCGACAATACCATCCGGTTCGGATGGATTTGTTATATCTACAACGATGCTTCGGGCAAAGGGTTAGGATGTATTCTCATGCAACATGGGAAACTCATAGCCTATGCCTCGCGACAACTTAAAGAATATGAGAAGAATTATCATACTCGTGATCTAGAGTTAGTAGCAGTCGTTTTCGCACTAAAGATCTGGAGGCACTATCTATATGGGGAGAAAGTGGAGATATATTCAGACCATAAAAGCATCAAATATTTCTTCAATCAAAAGGAACTTAACATGCGGCAACGACGTTGGCTCGAGCTGTTAAAAGATTATGACCACACCATTCAATACCATCCTGAAAAAAAGCGTGCGTGGTAGGTGACGCGTTGAGTAGAAGATCATATGAAGGAACGAGTGCGATGATGTCAAGTATACGCATAGAACCAACTTTAATAGAAAAAGTTAAAGTTGCTCAAGCCACAGACCCAGTATGGACGTAAGTGTCGCTCTCCAGTATGTTGGGATGAGGTTGGTGAAGCAACATTGTTGGGACCAGAATTGGTACGTATGACTACAGAAAAGATCCAAATGATTCGATAGCGTATACAAACGGCATAGGATCGACAAAAGAGTTATGCGGATCTTCATTGAAAGGACGTGGAATTTAGTATTGGGGATCATGTATTGTTGCGTGTGGCTCCATGGAAGGGAGTTACAAGATTCGGGAAGAGAGGAAAGCTCAATCCACGATTTATTGGTCCATTTCAGATTCTTTACTGAGTAGGAAATGTAGCCTATAGACTCGCGTTACCTCCAAGTATGTCTCGTGTTCATAATATTTTTCATATATTTGTGCTTCGTAAATATGTGAAAGACCCGAACCACATTATTTAGTTAGAACCGGATGAGATAGCCGAAGACTTAACGTACAAAGAGTTACCTGTCAAGATCTTGGATAGGAAGGAGCATGTCTTACGTACAAAGGTCATACCCCAAGTCAAAGTTTTGTGGAAAAACCATGCTATTGAAGAAATGACCTGGGAGTTGGAAACGGAAATGAAAGCGAGGTTTCCTCACCTTTTCGAAACACCAGGTACATACGTTAATTTCGAGGATGAAATTTCATGAGGGGAGGTTGTAAGACCCCAACTTATTATTAAATGAAATTGAATTTCCTCTATTTATTATTTTGAAATAGTAAGGGTTGATTTGATTAATGTGGTTAGTTATGGGTAAAATGCGCAAATATTTCAAATAAGCAAGTGGTTATAAAATATTCATTTTTTATCGGAGAATATTCGTTTGGTCGTGGAATATTCTTATTGTCGGGGAATATTCATACGACGACGCAGCCTTGTGTGGGCCCCATAACAGAAAGCGATTGGATGGAGAAAACGACAAGTATAAGTTATTTATAAATAACGGCATAGTTGTTACCGTGAATACTGTTAAAATACCCGGTGGTTGAAACACGGTAGCACATGGTTATTGCACCAATTATTGATTCTTACGTAAGAAGGCACTACTCAATAATTGTTACAGTAGTTACTGTTCAATATTTTATTTTATTGATTCAATAATTGCTACATTGATATTTTATATTATTGTTGTTTTAATAAATGTCACTACACAATATTTTCATTATCAGATTAATAATTCATATTATTAGATAACATTATTGGCAATGTCTAGAAAGTTCTATCTAAGGAGAGATTTGGTCACCTAATTGTGCGCCAGTAAGGAGAAATCCTTATCGGAAAGCCCCCTCTTTCCTGGGAACGGCCTGGTTGTCGGTATTGTGATTCTGTAATATTATTTGTGAATAATTAATTATTGATTATTATGATAAGAAAAATATTAATTTTATGTGGATATAGATGGAGAAAATTTTTTAATGTGATAATTGTTGAAAATTGATATTTTATCTTTTCTGATAAAATAATTCATTTAAATATATTATTATATTTTAATAATATAATAATGGTGATATTTTTACAATAAATGTGGGATATATGAATAAATGAGGAGGAAGAGTATTTTTGTTACTAAAAATATTTAAAACATGTCTTTTATGTTTGTGGACCCTATCTCTTGACTGAAATTTGATTATAGCCTGTAAAATCTGCCGTTTGTGGATTTCGATCAATTTTTGTTTAGAGTTTGGAAAAACTTTCTTCTGCAAAGTTGTAGGGAATGAAATTTCCTATGGAAAGGACATAAGGTTTGAATTTTTTTGATAAAAGGGCTATTTATTATGAATTATTGAAGTTCCGTATTAATTGATTATTTTTTTTTAGAGTTTTAAGTGATTTTTGAATGAAAAACATTTTTGGTGATGTTGGCACATGTTTGGTAGAATTCAGATCTTCAAAGGTGTGCATAAGAAGTTTTGTTATAAATAATAATATTTTATTAAATTTTCTGCTTTGGTGTTTTAAGCAATTTCCTATAAATAGGGTGCTTAGGTTAGAATTGAAAATTGCACCAGAAACTGAAGTTTTCTCTCTCTTTCTCTCTCTATATTATCGAGCGTATTCTTGTGAGTATTTTGATACTTTGAGTGTTGATATATTTGGCAGAAGTTCCTTCAAGATTATATCCCAGTATTCCAAATTTAGAAGTAATTTGTCTTTTGAGAGAGTATGGGATATTATTTTTTTAAAAATGATATTATTTCTTTCAATATCATTATGCCGGAATATTGATAGTATTTTTCTTGTGAAATTCTTGTCTTTTAGTGTCGGGTTTACTATTCACGTATACGGCACTATTCACGAATACAACACTATTCATAGAAAAATTAAATTTTTGTTTTTTGTCCAAAAAATCTATTATGGATACTAGCTTTGAATGTATCCATGTTTTGATCATTCCTGAATTTTGCCTCAGTATGATTATTTATAAAGTATTTTTGAACTCGGATTGTTTAAAGTACGAATCCTTAATATTTGTTCTTTTGTTTCACTGGATTCGTTTTCTTTAAAATATTTTTCATCATCCTCAATCCTAAATGATGATATTACTGAATATCTTTGGCCTGTAGTGCAAAGATTAATGGTTTTTTGATGATTATCTTTGGCCCGTAGTGCAAAGATGAACATGTGTTGAGATGAACATGACCAACTGATGAATATCTTTGGCCTGTAGTGTAAAGATGAATATTTGATTCAAGATGAATATTGATTGATGTTATAAGGATAAAATAATGATGATGGACTTTTAAATTCATAGATTATAGTAGATTTCATTTTCTACGTAACTCATCTATGAAATATTATTTCTGCTGCGAGTATTGATCTGAAATTTGTTGTCTATTATATTTTATCAAATTTTTTCCTGTTGAAGACTAACGATAATTTGTTCTATATTATCTTAGTCATAATATTCTTTACTAGGCTAGTTGAGCTCACCCTTTTTCTTTTTGTTCCAATTTTCTTCTCAGGAGGGGAGAATGTAGCGAGTTCTAGTCGGGGTGTGGAATGATGGTTCTAGAAAGTTGTTTTAGTAGTCCTCACCATTTTTGTAAAATAATCTACCAATAATTGTAATGAGGACTTATTTGGGTGTGAATATTGTCTAGATGACAATATTTGTATTTAAACTCACAGTTTTTATGTTGTATTAATAAAGTTGTAGTTGTTTCTGTACCATATTATTGACGACTCAAAATGGGTGATGTATACCTATTTTGGGGGCATCACATAAAGCGTTACCTTGAACGGTGGTGCAGTGAATTGAAAAGGTTCCAAATAGCAAAGAGTTGCTGGTTTAATGATAAAGACAAAGTATATAGCTGTAAATGAAGCTGCAAGTTGATTGTTTGGATGATAAGTTCATTACAAAACTAGGAATAGTTCCTAAGTCTCATCTTGGATCTAAACATGTGTTGTGGCACTTTCACTTGATTATAGGAATCATTGAAAGATGGGAAATCACTATAGAGATAATAGACTCTAAAGAACAACATTACATATCCATTAACTAAAGCTTATCCAACAACAGGATAATCGTCACTTAGAGAAGAAGAGTATGAGATACCATGGCGATTGGCTTTAGTGCAAGTGGGAGATTAAAAGTAGTATGCACACAAGCCAATCATGTTTGATGATAAAGCATATACTTTGTAACAATCTTATTCATTTATTAATAAAAAGTATTAATTTATTAAAGGCTTTTAATTATCTACATGATGCTGTTTTATAATATGTAATAAACCCATAGTTTTAAGCAATGCTTTTAGAATAATGATGATGATCATTCTAATGAGATCTAAATTCTTAGAAAGCTTAAAACTAAAATAGTTCCCAATCGTTGGATTACAAAATTGCGGATTAGTGAATCCGGATAGATTGGTACATACGTTGCTTGCTCATTGGACGAGGATGATTGATCTCATGATCATTTATGTGGAGACACTAAAGCAAGTATGTACGTGCTTATTAGAGAATAAGTTCACTGAACGTGGTTCACTAAGGAATACCTAATGGAGGTTTACTTGCCTGTTAATAGGAATTACTGTAGTGATAGTAGTACAAGTGATCCTTGGACTTGAGATCATCATAGTATCTTGTGTATGATAAGTTATACTTTGACTTATTCCTGAAGACACTTAGGGTATATCAAAGGGTATGCTTGGATATAATAAGTTGTACATGGAGATAATGTATGATCAATAAAGAAACTACCACTTCTAGTAAAAGAAGAGAAATATCCTATGTGATTCGATAAATGACAACCCAGTAGTCCTTGGCCAAGGCAGAACGAAATTAGAAAGGATTTTCTAATTTGCATTATTTGGAGTTGTGCATTTAAGGATCGAAAAACATATAATTAAATAAAATAAGATTTGACAGTAATTCCAAGTCTTATATTTAATTGGGACATTGTATGGTGGAAGGATTGAATTGTATGATAACTATTTACTCAAAGGTTCTTTTATGATTAATGTTGAAATCTATATTATCTAGAAAGTAGTTAATCACTAGGGAGGTTTATCCCTATTGTAGAATAACTATTATTTATTTAAATAAATTAATAGTTTAATTTATTTTTTTAAATAAGATTAGAATTGTTCTAATTGATTTATTCACAA
The DNA here is from genome assembly GCA_020205615.1 of Panax quinquefolius. Classification (NCBI taxonomy): domain Eukaryota; kingdom Viridiplantae; phylum Streptophyta; class Magnoliopsida; order Apiales; family Araliaceae; genus Panax; species Panax quinquefolius. The sequence continues at coordinate 48,246,576 of CM035161.1, forward strand.
CCGGTTTAATATGGAGAACCTAAAGAGTCACACCATAAAAGGAAGAATAATTATTTAAGAAGTTAATGGCATAATCGTAATATTAAGTTAAGTATATTTAATTTAGATACATGGTGATAGAATAAATTAAATAGCTTAATATTTATTATTTAATATTTTAGAAATATTAAATATAAATTAATATGAGGAGTCTTATTATTATTATTACTATTATTATTATTTAATTCCTAAAGGAGTTTGGGAATTAATTAATAAAAGTACTCTCATATATCCTAATAAGATTAGGAGATTAATTAATTAAAAAAAGTTTAATTAATTATTCCTAATAAGATTGAGAGCCTAATTAATTAAAGGAATTTAATTAATTAAAATTAAACCCAATTCATTAATTGTTAAGGAGGGTTGCCCACATCTATAAATACGAGGAGTCTTATTATAGGTGGTGTGGTTGTTGACTTTTTAACAACATACACAATTCCAATAGTTGGAGAGTACCTTCCTTTTCTATGAGAGATAGAAAATTAGGGTTTTGCCAAACATCCATCTTCTTGAATCTTTATTCTTCTTTGGTGGATCACCTCTAGAGGTCAAACACTTGGGTGGCTAACATTGATCAAAGGAAGGAACCAAACCCGGTGGATTCAAGTTAAACGCGAAAAATATTGGAGGTGAACTTGTACTTGAGGAAACTCGAATCTTCAAGGGTATGATTCTTGTTCTTTCTTTTTCGTTTAATTAATAATTGTGCATAAAGGATGATCTGGGTATATGGTTTATAAAATTTTAAAACTCTGATTTTTACACGTTTCCGCTTATTTTGTGCAATTTAATTGCGTTCATGAATATTACAAACCTAACAGTGGTATCAGATCCAAATTTTTATGCGAATTATTAATTGTTTAATTTGATATGTATATTGATATGTATTTAGAACAATTTAATTGGGTATATTTTTTTTGTATAAAATTTATTTTAAAAAATATGTTACTATTTTTTTAGCTTCTCCTGATTCGCGTTATATATTCATATATATGAATCACCTACCACATGTATCACGTGGAAAGAATTCTACATAATCCATTTCCTCAGCATATATATATATATATATATATATATATATATATATATATATATATATATATATATATATATATATATATATATATATTAGTTAGTTAGCAGGGGAATAACATGATAATGTTTTTAGGAATCGTATGGATTTTTGATATTCACCAAAAAGATTCATAGGAGGATTCTGATTTTCGTAATTTCGTTGATTATATATATATATATAATATTCTTAATTATTTTATAATTAAAATAAAATTTTATTTTAATCTTAAAATGAAAAGGTTTATTTTAATTTTAAAATTGAATTTCATGCTAACTAATTAGAGTTGGAATTGGATTCTATGATAACTAATTGGAGTTGAAATTGGATTCCATATTTTCTTAAATAAAGGAGTTTATTTAGATATGAAATAAAATTTCATATTATTCAAAATAAAAGAGTTTATTTGTGAATAAGAAAGAGAATCAAGTATTTCCTTAAATAAAAGAATTTATTTAGATATGGAATAAGATTTCATATTATTCAAAATAAAGGAGTTTATTTGTGAATAGGAAAGAGAATCCGTGTTTCCTTTTATAAAGGAGTTTTTTTTTAACTTTGAATTGGATTTCATAATTAATTAAAATAAAGGAGTATATTTTGATTAAAGAATTTTGATTAAAATAAAAAGTTTATTTTATTCAAGATTGGATAAATTAAAATAAAAGTGGTTTATTTTGATTTAAATTTGGATTAAAATAAAGGAGTTTATTTTGATTCAAAATTAGATTTTATACTAACTAAATTTGCCCATTAAATGATATCAATATATACATTGAATGTTTATTATTCATGAGATGAATGTTATTTATTGATGCATATGGTGATGTGTATGATAATAAATGAGATTGATTATGGACTATTGACTAATGTGATTGGATTTTATTTTAGTTAGATGCATGAATGTATGGGTTTTATTAAATGGGGTCTGCGTTCCTCGTCTTCTCTAATTTTTTTTAATGTAAATTCTAACTCCCTCCTATGTACTTTCCCTTGACTGCTGATCAAGGTTTCTATTTATTTTAAATAGTTTTGTAATAGGAATAGTTAGAATTAATTTTGAAGACTTGGAGATCATAGAACAAGGAGTGCTTGAAGACCCGTTTGTAATGGATCCCGGGTTTAAATGTAATAGTTATATTTAAATATTAATTCTTGCACCCCTAGGGTTTGACCTTTTGGTTCACTTGGTGGCTCTAGTGAACCAAACTAGAATAAAAGTCAATAATCAATCCGGGTAGAATATAGTATTCTATAAGTGCATGCTTATACTATATATATATATATATATATGTGTGTGTGTGTGTGTGTGTGTGTGTGTGTGTGTGTGTGTGCGTGCGCGCTAAACAAGATGAGACAAATTAATAACAAACCCCTCAAATATTTTATATTAAGTTGTAACGTTCAAAGATATTTGGAATATTGAACGTCGCCTTCTAGCATGGTAAAACAATAGAGTATTAAATATTTAATATGAGTTTGTTGTGCACACACAAGGCAAGTATTAAATATTTAAGATGTTGTCCTATCACATTTAATGCTTATAAATAGACTGAACAATGCTGTTTTGTTGTGCACACACAAGGACAGTGTTTTTATTTCGAATATATGGAGTGCTAGGTATGACTTAACTTAGATCATTTTAGTTCGGATGTGCACACACTTGACCATTATTATCTAAGAGGAAAAATACAAGGAGTTATATAGTTGATGTAATTGACAAGAGTTATCTACTTATTTATTTATATATAGTTTGTTGTGCACACACAAGGCTATATACATTTGAAATGGGATCCTTATTCTCACTAGCATATCTTTAATTAGATATTATCGAACTATATATATTGAGGGTAATATAGTTTGAAAAAAATAGTGGGAGATACCAATTTAAAACAAGACCTAATTTATTTTGGTAATTAATAAAAGAATGTATGCTAAAATGTTGTTAATTACAAATTCATTTACAGAATTTTACAATGTCTAAAATTATGTCCTTAATACGCCTATCCCTGCAATGGTTGCAGATAATGCCTCTGAGGAAGAGATCGCTACTTTTAGAAAGTGGCAAGATGATGCACAATTAGCTCAATGCATCATGCTTGTTGATAAATGGATTTTATATACGCAAATCAATGTCCATTTCATGCTTATTTGTTGCTAAATTCCATTTCATGTCTATTACTCAATCAACAAGGAATTCAACAACACACAAGACATATAACGAAGATTAATCTCAGTTTTTCTTAGTGAGCAGTGGAGGAGTATTTCGTCGAGATTTTCAAGACGATTTCAATTCTAGGCTACATGAAGGGTGTTTTTCAATATTCTTCTCCTTAGGCTATTATTTGTAATTGAAATGATTTCTATGATTTATTCAGTGTTTATTTCGTTTATGATGAACTAATTCACTTTTTAGGCTTATGATGGATCTTCGAGTGAATCGATGATTTTGTAACTTTGATTTCAAGTTCAATAATCTATTTCCAGTTTATCTATATTAATTTTAGCTTGAATTTATGAATTTCCCGATCAACAATTCTTTGTGGATTTGTATAGAATCAAGAGAAGATATTCAAATCTAAACTTAGTTAATATAGCATGTGTTCATGAATTTTTTGAATAGCAGAATCTTGATGAATGTTAAGGTAGAGATATGCTTGACATCGCATGTAATCGGATAGAGAACTTAATCTTAAACATTCTTTAATTGTAATTCACATAGAGATTTAGTGAGTTAGTTAATTAAGGTGTTTAACTTGCTTCTATCTTAATTGTGGATTTAAGTTAATACGGTATTAGTGCATCGAGAGGTGGTTAATACTACGTTCGTGTTCTTGATTAATAAACTGGGATAGTGAGTTGAATTGGAATAAGGGTGTTCAAGTCAGAGTGAAGCTTAGGGAGAAATCATAAGTCTAATTCTCCATTAATTATTTGAAATTCCAGATTTTGATATTTATGATTGTTTTGTGGTAGTTTAATTATTCTTTAATTTAAAATCTTTAAATATAATCATTGAGTTGAATAGTTTAATAAAATTAGGATTAATAGAAAATTGGTAATTGTAAGTTAAGATTATTGCTAGTTGATCTCTGTGGGAACGATACTGTACCCATCACTTTATTACTTGTTGACCACGTATACTTGCGTGTATTACGCAATATAGATTTTATTCAACAAGTTTTTGGCGCCATTGCCAGGGATACAATTTAGTATAGATCTTAATAATTTTTCAATATCAATTTAATTATCCAGTTTTACTTAAACATTTTTTTTTATTTTTATTTTTGTTTTGTTCCTCTTATTTCAGGTGTTTGAAGCAGTTTATGAAAACTTGGTCCAAAAATCCAGACTTGCTGCCTTTTGAGGATGACATAGAGAAAAGGTTTCAAAGGTTAAGTAAGTGGATTAAGGAAACAAGGCAAGAATTTGAAACATCTGAGAAAGAAGAGAAAATGGCAGCCGAAGATCATAAAGTATTAAGGGACTTCGCCACACCTAAGGTGACTGAATTGTAATCAAGCATCACCAGGCCCGCAATAGCTGCAAATACATTTGAAATTAAGCCTGGGATGATTCAAATGATTCAGAATTCAGTTCAGTTTGGGGGATTGGCAAATGACGATCCGAATGAACATATAAATTAGATCATATTCATTTCATCTCATTGCATTGCATAGCATGTAGTTGTTTTGTGCTTGAAGACTAGCACGGTTTAAGTTTGGGGGATTTTGATAAGTGGATTTTATATACGGAAATCAATGTCCATTTTATGCTTATTTGTTGCTAAATTCTTTTATTCATGTTCGTTTTCATTTGTTTTATGTTATTTTATGTGTAGGATGGTTGTTGCTGCATTTAACGTGTATTTGGATTCAATTGGGATGATTTGGAGTCAATTGGTGCAAGTTTGGATTAAATCATGAAGCTCAGGAAGAATTCTAGCAGAACACACCCCCGTCTGGGCGGGCATGTTTGCCGTGTATACCCGCGTAAAATGGGGTCTTCATCGAGAACTAGCGAGGAAAGGTAGTTCAATTTGAGCGTGCCTATTTAGCATATACACACCATGGGGTGAGGGTGTCAAACTCTCTGATCTATTGTTACATTTGAAACTCTTCTTGGGCATGGATTCTAGCTTATTGCATGGCAATGGAACTCTAGAGAGATGGTATTTTGGCTGGGACTTGTGTGTTGGACATCCATTACTAAATCAACAAGGAATTCAACAACAGACAAGACACATTACGAAGATTAATCTCAGTTTTTCTTAGCGAGCAGTGGAGGAGTATTTCGTGGAGATTTTCAAGACGATTGCAATTCTAGGCTACGTGAAGGGTGTTTTTCAATATTCTTCTCCTTAGGCTATTATTTGTAATTGAAATGATTTCTATGATTTATTCAGTGTTTATTTCGTTTATGATGAACTAATTCACTTTTTAGGCTTATGATGGATCTTCGAGTGAATCGATGATTTTGTAACTTTGATTTCCAGTTCAATAATCTATTTCCAGTTTATCTATATTAATTTGAGCTTGAATTTATAAATTGCCTGATCAACAATTCTTTGTGGATTTGTATGGAATCGAGAGAGGATATTCAATTCTAGACTTAGTTAATATAGCATGTGTTCATGAATTTTGTGAATAACAGAATCTTGATTAATGTTAAGGTAGAGATATGCTTGATATCTCATGTAATCGGATAGAGAACTTAATCTGAAACCTTCTTTAATTGTAATTCAAATAGAGATATAGTGAGTTAGCTAATTAAGGTGTTTAACTTGCTTCTATCTTAATTGTGGATTTAAGTTAATAAGGTATTAGTGCATCGAGAGGTGGTTAATACTACGTTCGTGTTCTTGATTAATAAACTGGGATAGTGAGTTGAATTGGAATAAGGGTGTTCAAGTTAGAGTGAAGCTTAGGGTGAAATCATAAGTCTAATTCTCCATTAATTGTTTGAAATACCAGATTTTGATATTTGTGATTGTTTTGTGGTAGTTTAATTATTCTTTAATTTAGAATCTTTAAATATAATCATTGAGTTGAATAGTTTAATAAAATTAGGATTAATAGAAAATTGGTAATTGTAAGTTAAAATTATTTCTAGTTGATCTCTGTGGGGACGATACTGTACTCATCACTTTATTACTTGTTGACCATGTATACTTGTGTGTATTGCGTATATAGATTTTATCCAACACTTGCATCCATGAGTAATGAGCTTCAGCGTCAGCATGAAACTATGGATGCTCCTACTATACTCGTGCACGTCAAGTAGTTGATGGTGAGGAAAGTAGGACTAATGGATATCAAATATCTAAGGAGCTCTTCCGATCTAGAATGACCGATGACACTACAGTACAGATAAAAGTCCTTAGCATAATCAATTTGATTGATCAATTAGGACAACTGATTTTGTCATGGATGGAGAGTTGAGCCAAGATTTTATCTTGCACTCACTCCTGGACTCCTTTCACAATTGTTGTGAATTTTTCATATGAACAAGCTAGATATCAGCCTCGCTGATTTGCTTAACATGTTGAAAAATGTTGAGAGTCACTTTCCAACTAAGAAAGACCATGTCTTACTTGTATGGGCCAAAGGATCTTCTTAAAAGAAGAACGATTCAAAGAAGGTAAATAGAAAGGCAAAAACAAAGTATAATAAGAACAAAACTGATAAGGATAGCAAAGGACTTTGCTTCCGCTGCAATAAGCCTGGACAATGGAAAGAAAGTGCAAGAAGCATTTTGCAGAGGCTAACCAAAAGAAGCATAGTGAAGTTTTGGTTACAAATACAAATTTGTTCATGATTTAAAATAAATTTTTCTTTAAGTCAAGGTTCTACTTGGGTATTGGTTACTGACTTTGGTTATCATAAATATAGATTTATAAAGGGACCAAGCAGAAGTAGAAAGCTAAACAAAGATAAGTAATCCTATGTGTGGGAAATGAAGCAAACGTTGCTGCATTAGCCATAAAAACTTATAGTTTAGCATTGCCTACGGGCAAATCTATTACGTCAATGAGTTGTTATTGTATTCTAATTCTCGTTAGAAACATTATTTCTATTTTGTTGTTGGACAATGAAATCTTTGGTATTATATTTAAGAACAATTATTGTTCTATTTATAATAATAATGTTTTGTATAGAACTGGAATATTACTTAATGAATTTTGTATACTTGACTTATGTAAAAATTATTTTGCAAATTGAACAAACTAGTATAAGAAAAGGAGATGATCATTCAAAGAGTTGAATGTATGTATTTGCTAAAATACAAGTGTGAATTATTTGAAAGGTTCAAAAAATTCAGAAGTGACACAAATTGGCAAAATATTAAGATTCTTTGATTAGATCATAGAATAAATACTTGTGCAATAAGTTTCTAGATCATCTTAAATGGTTTTCTCATAATGGACGCCTCCTGATACGCAATAGTTGATTGATGTATCTAAAAGGAAAAATCGTACCTTATTGGACATGGTACGGTCCATAATGATTTTACCGACATTCCAGTATCCTTCTGGGGTTATGCCCTAGAAATGGCTGTATATCTACGGAAAAGATAACCTCAAAATCCAGCCCCAAGACTCCATAAAAGTTATGGACAAGGAGGATTCCTAATCTTAAGTATGTTAAGATAAGGGGTTGTCCAACTTATGTGAAAAAGGTTTCAAAAGGATAAGCTTGGGACAAAATTTGACAAATATATATTTGTGGGACATCCTAAAGTAAGTTTAGGGTATATGTTCTATAATCCTACTTAGCAAAAGGTGTTTGTTGTGAAACACACTATCTTCTAAGATAAAGGTGTTTATCATTGAAAGGGCTAGTGGGAGGATAATAGAATCTTGAAGAGTTCAATAACCACAAAACACTATAAGTCAAATAAGCGGAACTTGTAGATAGACCTATTATACCACAACCGAATCGTAAATCTGAAATAGTACCAAAGATACCTGAGAGGTATGGATTCATCATGGATGATGATGATGAGGTACGTATCATAGAAGATGATGATCCAGTTATATACGATGAGGTAAGAGTTATAGACACTCGAAGAAATAGATTGAAGCAAGCTTCTCAAAAATGGAACATTCATTTTGATGAAACAAATCAAAAGAGTTTGATTTTATCACAAATAAGAATGAACCTAGTGTGTACAAAAGGGTCAGTGGGAGCGTCGTGACATTCCTAGTATTATATGTTGATATACTACGGATAAGGAATGTCATACCAATGCTATAATTAGTAAAGATAAAGTTGTCTAAACATTCCTCCATGAATGATTTGGGAAGAGTATCGTAATTGGGGATAAAATCTATATAGATAGATTTAAGAGGATGCTCTAATTAAATAAACATATATTCATTTGATGCTAAAGTTGTTTAGAATGACAAACTCCATGGGATGTCTCATGTTGATGAGACATGGAGTGTATCTCTCTTAATAGTCCTCATAGACTCATAAAAGATAGATCGCATGAGTAACTATCATGTATGCAATGAAATATACGAGACCTGATGTTGATCAGTCATATTTTGGAGAAGTTCACTATGAGTCAGTGAAAAACATCTTAAAGTACTTAACCAGCACTAAGGATGTGATCATATTCATGGTGGGTCTGGATTAAAACTAGAGTGCTTAACAAACTCAAGTTTTATCAGACAGACCTTGACAACAGAAAATCCACTTTCAGGTAAAGCGTTACCTTGATTGTGGTGCAGTGAATTGGAAAGGTTTCAAACAGCAAAGAGTTGCTGGTTTAGTGATAAAGACAAAGTATATAGCTGTAAATGAAGTTGCAAGTTGATTGTTTGGATGATAAGTTCATTACAGAACTAGGAATAGTTCCTAATTCTCATCTTGGATCTAAACATGTGTTGTGGCACTTTCACTTGATTATAGGAATCATTAAAAGATGAGAAATCACTATAGAGATAGTAGACTCTCAAGAACAACATTACATATCCATTAACTAAAGCTTATCCAATAGTAGGATAATCGTCACTTAGAGAAGAAGAGTATGAGATACCATTGCGATTGGCTTTAGTGCAAATGGGAGATTAAAAGTAGTATGCACACAAGCCAATCATGTTTGATGATAAAGCATATACTTTATAACAATCTTATTCATTTATTAATAAAAAATATTAATTTATTAAAGGCTTTTAATTATCTACATGATGCTGTTTTATAATATGTGATAAACCCATAGTTTTAAGCAATGCTTTTAGAATAATGATGATGATCATTCTAATGAGATCTAAATTCTTAGAAAGCTTAAAACTAAAATAGTTCCCAATCATTGGATTACTAAATTGGGGATTAGTGAATCCGGATAGATTGGTACATACGTTGCTTGCTCATTGGATGAGGATAATTGATCTCATGATCATTTGTGTAGAGACACTAAAGCAAGTATATAGGTGCCTATTAGAGAATAAGTTCACTGAACATGGCTCGCTAAGGAATACCTAATGGAGTTTTACTTGCTTGTCAATAGGAATTCCTGTAGTGATAGTAGTACAAGTGATCCTTGGACTTGAGATCATCATAGTATCTTGTGTATGATGAGTTATACTTTGACTTATTCCTTAAGACCCTTAGGGTATATCAAAGGGTATGCTTGGGAATAATAAGTTGTACATGGAGATTATATATGATCAATAAAGAATCTACCACTTCTAGTAAAAGAAGAGAAATGTCCTATGTGATTCGATAAATGACAACCCAGTAGTCCTTGGCCAAGGCAGAATGAAATTAGAAAAGAGTTTCTAATTTGCATTATTTGGAGTTGTGCATTTAAGAATCGAAAAATATATAATTAAATAAAATAAGACTTGACAGTAATTCCAAGTCTTATATTTAATTGGGACATTGTATGGTGGAAGGATTGAATTGTATGGTAACTATTTACTCAAAGGTTCTTTTATGATTAATGTTGAAATCTATATTATCTGGAAAGTCGTTAATCGCTAGGGAGGCTTATCCCTATTTTAGAATAAATATAATTTATTTAAATAAATTAATAGTTTAATTTATTTTTTAAAATAAGATTAGAATTGTTATAATTGATTTATTTACAACCGGTTTAATATGGAGAACCTAAAGGGTCACACCATAAAAGGAAGAATAATTATTTAAGAAGTTAATGGCATAATCGTAATAATAAGTTAAGTATATTTAATTTAATCTATGGTGATAGAATAAATTAAATAGCTTAATATTTATTATTTAATATTTTGAAAATATCAAATATAAATTAATAAGAGGAGTCTTATTATTATTATTACTATTATTATTATTATTTAATTCCTAAAGGAGTTTGGGAATTAATTAATAAAAGTACTCTCATATATCCTAATAAGATTAGGAGATTAATTAATTAAAAAAAAGTTTAATTAATTATTCCTAATAAGATTGGGAGCCTAATTAATTAAAGGAATTTAATTAATTAAAATTAAACCCAATTCCTTAATTGTTAAGGAGGGTTGCCCACATCTATAAATAAGAGGAGTCTTATTATGGGTGGTGTGGTTGTTGACTTTTTAACAACATACGCAATTCTAATAGTTGGAGAGTACGTTCCTTTTCTATGAGGGATAGAAAACTAGGGTTTTGCCAAACACCCATCTTCTTGAATCTTTATTCTTCCTTGGTGGATCACTTCTAGAGGCCAAACACTTGGGTGGCTAACATTGATCAAAGGAAGGAACCAAACCCGGTGGATTCAAGTTGAACGCGAAAAAGATTGGAGTTGAACTTGTACCTGACGAAGCTCGAATCTTCAAGGGTATGATTCTTGTTCTTTCTTCTTTGTTTAATTAATAATCGTGCATAAAGGATGATCCGAGTATATGGTTTGTAAAATTTTAAAACTCTGATTTTTACACATTTACGCTTATTTTGTGCAATTTGATTGTGTTCATGAATATTACAAACCTAACACAGCTCACCCTACAGCTTCATCACTCATGCTCTGGGCATGGATTATGTGATGACCCCAAAACAGGTATACATCACCCATCTTGAGTCGCCAGATACATGGTACATAAATTCAAATACAACTTAATTATACAACAGTCGTGTAAAATACGACAAAACATAGCTGATAGTTTAAACAAGAATATTGTCATCTAGACAATATCCACACTCAATGGTGTCCTCATTACAATTATTATCACATTATTCCGTAGAATAGTGAGGACTACTAAAGCTATTTATCCTAAACCATCACTCCATTCCCCTACTTGTCCTAGCTATATTCTCATTTCCTAAAGAGAACAATGAAAGAAAGGGTGAGCTCAACTAGCCCAGTAAGAAATATTATGACTAAGATAATGCAGAATAAATTATCCTTAGCCTTCAACAGTATAACAACTGATAGAATACAATATACAACAAGTTTTAGGTCAACAACTGTAGCGGAAATAAGCAATTCATTAGAAGAGTCAAGTGGAGCATAAAATCTACTATTTTCTATGATTTAAAAAGTTTTTCATCAACTTTATTATTGAGACTCAGCTTAATAAATAAAATGGAATCATCCCTGCACCACGGCCAAGGTTATTCATGTAATCATCAATGGTCATGATTATACCGAATAATCGCTAGTCATAATCATACCAACAATTGTCCATTAATGAACTACAGGCCAATGAGGACTTTCACCACATCATTCATCACATTACGGTCATGATTATACTGAATAATCACTGGTCATAATCATACCAAGTCCATCTATGTACGTATGACAAAGATGACTTTAATCACAATATTAGCATGAGGATGATGACAATGACATAATAATTCAATAAAACAAGTTCAAGGATAAATTTTAAAGATTTATAATTTAATTTATCCAGAAATCAATAACGTCCAAATTGTTAACATGATTTTGCTTTTTCGAGTAAAATTTGAGAATAATATTCATGTACCAAAAATAATTTGGACAGAAAAGAATCAATTTTTCTTCGTGAATAGTACTTCAGGATTAGTACCTCGTGAATAGTACCCCGACATGAAAAGTACTCCAAATATTTGAGTGAATAATATTCGGGTGAATAGTATTTTGAGTGAATAGTACTCCGACACGAAAAGTGCCCCGAATACCCGAGTGAATAATACTAGAGTGTATAATAACCAGGTGAATAGTAATTCGTGAATAGTAACTCGTAAAAAAAATACCAAAGAAAATGATATTCCATGACGAGTACAAAAGAAATGATATCTCATACGAGTATAATATAATATACGAAACTGCAAATAGATTTTCACCCGCCATACGGTAATCCACGTAGACAGATCATTTCCATAATTTAATAAAGAATGAATACGAAAGGTCATTCACCATGCATGCGGTAATCCACATAGACAGGTTATTCCAACAGGATAATAAAGAATGGAATAAATGAAGAATTCACCGAGCATGCGATGACCCGCATGATGAGTTATTCAATAGAATAATAAATAATGGAAGTAGGTCATGCATAATACGTATAGACAGGATATTCCAATAGAATAATAAAGAATGGAACTAGGTCATACGTAATCTGCACAAATAGGATATTCCAATAGAATAATAAAAAATGGAATAACAGAAGAATTTCACCATATATGCGGTACTTTGCATAGACAGGTTATTCCAACATAATAATAAAGAATGGAATAATAGAAGAATTTCACCATGTATGCGGTACTTTGCATAGACAGATTATTCGAACATAATAATAAAGCACTCTTCATGAATACGAAAGAAATAATACCCCTTAACTCAAAAGAAGACTGGATACTGGAATAGTGAGGTAGCAGACTTCTCTTCTTCTTTCTCTCTATAATTTCTCTCTATAATAATTGCTCTATAGCTTTAGTAAATTGGTGAAAAATAATGAAGGAATGAGCTTCTATTTATAGGAAAATATAGTTTCGATAATTACACATTTTGGGGCTCGAAATATTACAGTATAATACCTTCCTCTTTTCCTTCATTTTTAATTTAGTCCTGCAAGTATTATCAAACTTGCACCACCTCCCCTAATAGTAAATCATGTGAATCAATAGTTATAGACATGTGAAAATATGAATTACAGTATAGTACCTCCATCTATACCTCCATTTTTAACTTAGTTATGCAAGTATTATCAATCTTGCACCAACTCCCCTAATAGTAAATGAATGTGAATCAATAGTACACACATTTGAACAAATAGTTATAATCATATGAATCAATAACAATTAATTGCTCATTTATCCAATTAATTACCCGATTGGTCAATATAACCTCTAGACATCAATTATTATCGAAATAAATGTCGATTTTCACTAACACTAATAATTCCAACACAATGGAACTATCAATTTCATCTTTAATCAACTCGAACTTATTCATCATTAATATTATAATTCACAATATTTAATAACCAGGTCATTTGTAACGCCCCCATATCTATACTCCCACGGTATCTGATATGGTGTTTACAGAAAATCAACATAATGCTTTTAAATCTATACACCCATGGTATCTGATTATAAAATTACATTAAATAGAGGGACTAGCAGATATAATTCTCATAGATCCAAAATTCACAGTATCCCATAATGGTTGTCAATTCTCAAGAGAACTTTTCTTTGTGTTTGGATACCTCACTTGGATATATGAACTGTATCTGTGACTAGAGTCTATCTATCCAAAATTCAGAGTATCAGCAATAACATGAATAGTCCATATTACTAATACCCTCACCTAGATGTATAGTCTAAGCCAAACTAATTTATACTATCGTATCGATATTAACTATCTATCTGAAATCCAGAGTATCAATAACAACATGAAAAGTCCATGTTATTAATACCCTCACTCAGATAAATAGTTCCCAAGGATCTCAACTAGATTTGAAGAAGTCTAATTTTACATCTATGTATGTAAGAAAACACGGTTGCGGAAATAAAGATGTCATATATATCATAATATTAAGATTTGATTACATGATTCTCATAACGAGTTCTTATTACAAGGTATTCAAACAGACAAGAATATAATCTAATCTATGTAGGGATGTTTCCCTTTATCTACTCCAGAAGTTCCAAGATTACCATCTAAAACTGCAAAGGGAATAATTTGCAAGGGTGAGCTATGACATGCTCAGCAAGTTTTGTATTTATAACATCATAGGATTTGAAGAAATATACAGATTCAAATTTAAATGATAGTTGTACCATTTCGGATTTCTAATTTCAACCATTTCTGGAATTTTCTTTATTTCTGTCAGTCACACAGACTTAGAATTTTTGTTCAGGTATGAGATAGGGGATCAGCCTATTCAACATCTTAAGAGTATGCATATCATCCTACCAGTGCTCAAAATACACTAAATGTCAATATATGAATTGACTAACTTTCAATCCCTTACGGGATACCCAACTTCAGAATAAGATGTCTTACCAAAATAATTTGGTTTGACTTAACAGTTCATGCTCAATAAACATTATCATATGAATAAACAATTCATTTCTTAGTTATGCTGGAACTATAGCAATAACTTTACAATAAGAAGGTAATTCAATTGTAGGTGTAGTATATTATATCAACAGCATATCAAGATAAAAATCTTGTCCAATGAATATACAGGGTTTAAGAAATTTGCTTTATAAGAAATTTAAGGATAGAGAACTTACGGCGTAGATCGACCAAGTTATGCTATTCAATCGTTAATAAATACTACTACGAAGTTCATATATATAAATCTAACACGTTAATATTGATAACAATACTCAATTATAACATTAATATAATATCGGGTTAGATTAATAGGTTTTGTGTTTAATACCTTTGATAAATGGACTAAATTTTATTTATAAATTGTATTTATAATTTAAAATACCTTTTAGAAATTTTAAAGTATTTAAAACATTTATTTTGATTTTAAATCATTTATTTCTATTTATAAGTAATTAATATTTTCTTAAAATTTTACAAAAATATTGATTATAACTTTTAAATAGTTTATATTCATTTATTATAATTTTTATATCATTAATAATATTTTTCCATAATTATTTAGTATTTATAAATAATTATTCTAATTTATTTATTAATAAGTTAATTATTAATAATATCAAAATAATATAAAATAATTATTGAATTTATGTAAAAATATCGTAATTTATTTATAATAATTTAATATAATTTTAAAATTGTTTTATATTTATTTATTAATTATTTCTAATTTTTATAATTTATTTTAGAAAAATAATTTATATCTCGTCGTTAAAGCCCTTGAAGTGATGTAAAGTGTCGTTGTAGGTGTTCTTGAGTTTAAAGGCGTTTAATTTGGTACGGTACGGTAGGTATTTGGTTTGACCATTAATTATAAGGATACTATTAATGAGTTTTGGTTTGTTCAAGAGTTGATGTTGTAGTACTCATATAGTAGTATAACATTAAAACAAATTTTATGCTTTAACCTTCATATAACAAGAAGTTATAGAGGCTCAAAGTCACTGTCAAAGCTGTTCTTGAGTTTCTGGGTAACCCAGAACATAAGTCATGGTCGGTCCACGGTTTAGTGGCTTAAATATCTTCGATTCTGTGTATTTGATGTGTGTAATGTTTGTTGTAACATGTAGTATATATGTCAGGGTACATATATATAACATTAACATGAACAAAGCATAAATCTAAGGTCTCTATTTATCTTTGGTCAAAAAATGCATACCAAACGTCATTCTTCGTGTTCTTTAGTTTTCTGAAAAACCCAAAAAACATGGTCAAGCTCGGTCAACGACTTTTGACTATTATTTCCTGTAAACCTATACGTTGTTTGTTCCATTAAAGATTATAGATATGTAGTACATATAACAGAGTATTGATCTATAATAAAAACTTACAAAAATAACAAACAGAAGACGATTTAACAGATTGGTCAAAGTAGCCGGTTCAATTGTTCTTGAGCTTTCTGGGTAACCCACTTTGACTGCTTATAACTTGAAATCTATGGTTCAAATGAACCTGGTTTCTTTTCCAGATTAAAGACCTACTAATAGTCTACAAATACCAAACAATTAACAGACCAAAACATAAACACATATGAATCTATAGGCTCTGACATTCGGTTGTCAGACTTAGTTTTTCAAAATTTCCAGATTTTTTAAAACACTTAATTAAGGCATCTAGATGTTATGAAAACGTGTTCTAACAATCTAACATACTTTCTACCATATTAATACATAATTCTAAACATCTAACCAACAAATCTAACATAGGATCAAAGAGCTAACTATGAACTGGGGTTTGTACCTTTTCTTGAGCAATTTTTGATTCTAACTTCTGATGTTGTTGCTACTATCACCCAGGCTTGATTTGGTAGGTTTATAAGTGTATCTAGGCTTAGGAATTTCTTGAGTTTGCTTAGTCCTAAGGTTCCTATTTATAGAATTCTTCAACTTGGCTTTTTGGTCATTTTTGAGCAACTTGCCTCTACAAGGATCTGATCTGATGACTATGGTGATGCTTGGGAGTTACAAGCATGTCATGTGCTACCTTGGAACTTGCAATGGTGACTCCTAACCTCCTTGTGAGCTAGTTAGGTTTGTTTAGTAGCTTAATTAGGCTTTAATCTTCACTAATCTTGATTAGGGTTTTGTTTTTAATGATTAGGAATGTTAAGTAATGTTAATTAATACCTAATTGAAGTTTACTAACCATGATTAGGTGTTAAGATAATCTAATTAGGGTTTATTTAGCTAATTAGGGCTAGGTTTATAAATTAGGGTTAGGGTTTTGCTAATTAGGGTTAGGGTTTGTTAATCTAGGATTGTTAACCAAAATTTCTCACTAATCCTAACAAGCACGACAAAGCATTTTGTCAGTGTAAGCACGACAAAGCAACTTGTCAAAATAATTTTGCCGAAAAGTCTGAATATAGAAAAAAAAATTTAAGCACGAGGTGTCAATCACGACGTTTTTCGGAAAAAAATTTATTTGGTCAAATTTGTAAAACCAAGTATATATTAACACATAACACATTCAGAACGAAGATATTTTATTTATATAACAGGATTTTATACATACGAGTCTTATTAGGGTTTTGGGTTTTTATATCGTTCCCAGTAAAGATGGGGCTTTCCAATAAGGATTTCTCCTTATTGGCGCGCAATTAGGTGACCAAACCTCTCCTTGACTGAACTTCTAGACATTGTCAATATTGCAAATAATAATATGAATAACTTTGCAGTCTCAATTATTGATTTAATAATATAACATATTATACAGATGATACTGTGACAATAATTGAATCAATAATATGAGAGATATGATGCAACAATTATTGTAGCAATAATTGAGTACAACTGAGTGACTTATCACGTAAGCATCAATAATCAATACCGTGTGCTACTATGCAACCACGCATATTACTATTCTTTTACTACCGGGTAGTTCAACAGTTTTAACGGAAACACTTTCACCGTTATTTATATAAAATGATAATTCTGTCGTTTTCTAACTACGACAATACTTCCGTTGTGGGATCCACCAATGATTGTGCCGTCGTACGAATATTCCCTGTTAAAACGAATATTTCCCGACCAATTGAATATTATATAACAACTTGCTTACTTTGCAAACTTTATAAATATGACCCACAACTATAACATTATATCAAATCCACACCATAATATTCAAAAAAAAATATTTCGAGAAATTTAAATCTTTATTCATAAAATCTGGGGTCTCACAATCTCCCCTTCTTATGAAATTTCGCCCTCGAAATTTACGTACGTACCTGGTATGATGAGGATACCTTGACTTCATTTCAGATTCTAACTCTTGAGGTATAACCTTTGAGTGTTGAATACGATCCTTCTTATCCACGATTTTAACACGTATCTCCTCATACATTAAATCTTCTGCTATCTCCTCTAGTTCTAATTTAATAATGTGGTTCGGGTCGTCCGTATATTTACGTAACATCGATACGTGAAAAACATTATGAACACGCGACATACTTGGCGGTAAAACGAGTCTATAGGCCACAGTTCCTACTCAATCGAGGATTTTAAATGGGCCAATAAAATCGAGGGTTGAGATTTTCTCTCTTCATCGATTCTTGCTGCTAGAATAACGCCCTCTTGAACCTTGTTCTTCACATTCATCAGCTCTGAGTATATAGCTTGCACAGCTTTAACTTTATCGATTAAAGTCGATTCTACTCGCATATTTGATATCACCACGTGGGTCCTTAGAGTCTTTAACTCTATCTTCATCATTTGTAAGTTATACGAAATGGTTTTTTATGTTAACAACATCGCACTCGTAAACGCATACGATCTTCTACTCAACGCGTCAGCTACCACATTCGCTTTTCTACGATGGTATTGAATGGTACGATCGTAATCTTCAACAGCTCGAGCCAATGACTTTGGCGCATGTTACGTTCATTCTAATTGAAGAAATATTTGAGGGTTTTAGAATTGGGTTTTGTACTGGGGTCAATACAAAATTCGATTTCATGCTCTAGGGGTTGGCTAAGAAGTCTTTAAGGATACGTCAGGAAATTTATTAACAATAGAAATATTATTCAACACTGTGACTGTCATCCAAGACTTGGATAGTACGTCCCATTGATACATATCGACTTGCCACCGTTATTCACGACGTCCCCTATGGATAGTCTGGCTTCGGTGTATTCCAAGACTTGGAAGTCACCAGCGAAAGGCTCAGGGCTCTTTACTTATGGCTTGATATGACAATGATTGACTTTAGTGGTTTGGTTGCTTGAATTCGCATAACAGGTTGGTTAGGAATATGAAAGCTAACAACCTTACGTAAAGCATGATAAGTAGTTAACCAATCGATTCCTAAAATCACATCAAATGCAAGTATTTTCAAAGAGATAAGATCGACAGGTAATGTGAAAGTATTGATTTGAATAAAACAAGATTTATAAATAGTGGAGGTAACGAAGGTTTCTCCCAACGGAGTTTCAACAAATAAATCGAAGTCTAATTTCTCCAGAGTCAAATTTAAACATTGAGCGCAAGTAGGAGAAATAAAAGAGTGGGTAAAACTGGTATTGAATAAGGTATAGACTTCGCAAGAGTTTATAATTAACTTACCCATAATAACTTTGTTCAAGTTTCTCGACAAACGCTCTCACTTAAACTACCAGTTTTGACTTTGCTATAGAGTACATTCCACCCTTAATTGCTTCGTCACATTCCTGATCCATGATTCGAATCATTACTATCCGATCCATATCGAATTGGGGTTGACCGCTCTGCAAAGTGTAATTCCGAATTCGATGTTGGATTCTCCCAATTGTTGTCCAAAAAGCAAAATCCATTTCATCTATTTTGGCCTTATTGGATCGGACGTCTTTTTCTACAATATCTACGCGTCGTGCGACTTTTACCCATGCATCATCTATTCTCCTTCGTTCAGTTGTTTCTTCTTTCATAAGAACTTTGATCATAGCATTCTCAGATTCCAGCTCTAATATCTTATACTCTGCCAAAGAGTGCTTCTGTTCAAGCATCGCACATCGGGTAACATAATTTTGAATTGTTACATCTCTTTGTTCCACGACCGCCTATCGTTCTTCAGCCTGCTCTTTTAACTCATGAATACGATTTTGTAATTCTAAATTTCAATCATAAAATTCTTCTAATAAATTCTCCTCAGGTTCCTCTTCTTCCTCTTCTTCATCTTCTTCCTCACTCTCAGCTGCTACCTTTGCAACTAGTTCGGGTGCAACTATTAGTTCTTAACTCACCACGTAGATATCTCTAATTTCTTCTTCGTGTGACATCACATTAACCTGGTTAGTGATTAAAGGTGTATCAACGGTCTCATTCACTTCATTGTTAACATTTTCAGCTGCCATTTTCAAACACTGCCACAAAACAAGGGTTAATTAACATATCACATATTATCCCTATACTCTTACCGACCAATTAAATATCAAATAAACTTAGGTAGGTCATACTAGAAAAAGAATTCCCCGTCTCTCCCCTCTTAGTTCGTGTCTCACATCTCAGCCACGGATCATATCCCTAAACTTTGATACCAACTGTGATGACCCCAAAACAGGTATACATCACCCATCTTGAGTCGCCAGATACATGGTACATAAATTCAAATACAACTTAATTATACAACAGTCGTGTAAAATACGACAAAACATAGCTGAGTGTTTAAACAAGAATATTGTCATGTAGACAATATCCACACTCAATGGTGTCCTCATTACAATTATTATCATATTATTCCATAGAATAGTGACAACTACTAAAGCTATTTATCCTGAACCATCACTCCATTCCCTGACTCGTCCCAGCTATAATCTCATTTCCTGAAGAGAACAATGAAAAAAATGGTGAGCTCAACTAGCCCAGTAAGAAATATTATGTTTAAGATAATTCAGAATAAATTATCCTTAGTCTTCAACAGTATAACAACTGATAGAATACAATAGACAACAAGTTTTAGATCAACAACTGCAGCGGAAATAAGCAATCCATTGGAAGAGTCAAGTAGAGCATAAAATCTACTATCTTCTATGATTTAAAAAGTTTTTCATCAACTTTATCGCTGAGACTCAGCTTAATAAATAAAATTAAATCATCCCTGCACCACGGCCAAGGATATTCATGTAATCATCAATGGTCATGATTATACTGAATAATCCCTGGTCATAATCATACCAACAATTGTCCATTAATGAACTACAGGCCAATGAGGACTTTCACCACATCATTCATCATATTACGGTCATGATTATACAGAATAATCCCTGGTCATAATCATACCAAGTCCATCTATGCACGTAAGCCAAAGATAACTTTAATCACAATATATGCATGAGGATGATGATAATGACATAATAATTCAATAAAACAAGTTCAAGGATAAATTTTAAAGATTTATAATTTAATTTATCCAGAAATCAATAACTTCCAAATTGTCAACATGATTCTGCTTTTTAGAGTAAAATTCAAGAATAATATTCATGTACCAAAAATAATTTGGACAGAAAAGAATCAATTTTTTGTCGTAAATAGTACCCCGACATGAAATGTACCCCAAATACCCGAGTGAATAATATTCGGGTGAATAGTAATTTGGGTGAATAGTATTCCATGAATAGTAACTCGTGAATAGTACTTCGACACGAAAAGTGCCCCGAATACCTGAGTGAATAATACTAGAGTGAACAGTAATCGGGTGAATAGTAACCCGTGAATAGTAACTCGTAAAAGAAAATACCAAAGAAAATGATATTCCATCACGAGTACAAAAGAAATGATATCTCATATGAGTATAATATAATATACGAAACTGCAAATATATTTTCACCCGTCATGCGGTAATCCACGTAGACAGATCATTTCCACAATTTAATAAAGAATGAATACGAATGGTCATTCACCATGCATGCGGTAATCCACATAGTCAGGTTATTCAAACAGAATAATAAAGAATGGAATAAGAGAAGAATTCACCAGGCATGTGATAGACCGCACAGATAGGTTATTCCAATAGAATAATAAATAATGGAACTAGGTCATGCGTAATACGCACATACAGGATATTCCAACAGAATAATAAAAATGGAACCAGTTCATGAGTAATCCGCACAGACAGGATATTCCAACAAAATAATAAAGAATGGAATAATAGAAGAATTTCACCATGTATGCGGTAATTTGCATAGACAGGTTATTCCAACATAATAATAAAGAATGGAATAACAGAAGAATTTTACCATGTATGCGGTACTTTGTATAGACAGGTTATACCAACATAATAATAAAGAATGGAATAACAGAAACGCACTTCTTGAATACGAAAGAAATAATATCCCTTACCTCAAAAGAAAACTCGATACTGGAATAGTGAGGTAGCAGACTTCTCTTCTTCTTTCTCTCTATAATTTCTTTCTATAATAATTGCTCTATAGCTTTAGTAAATTGGTGAAAAATAATGAAGGAATGAGCTTCTATTTATAGGAAAATATAGTTTCGATAATTACACATTTTGGGGCTCGAAATATTACAGTATAATACCTTCCTCTTTTCCTTCATTTTTAATTTAGTCCTGCAAGTATTATCAAACTTGCATCACCTCCCCTAATAATAAATCATGTGAATCAATAGTAAATCATGTGAATTAATAGTTCTAGACATATGAAAATACGAATTACAGTATAGTACCTCCATCTATACCTCCATTTTTAACTTAGTCATGCAAGTATTATCAATCTTGCACCAACTCCCCTAATAGCAAATGAATGTGAATCAATAGTACACACATGTGAATAAATAGTTATAATTATGTGAATCAATAGTAATTAATTGCTCATTTATCCGGTTAATTACCCGATTGGTTAATATAACCTCCAGACATCAATTATTATCGAAATAAATGTCGATTTTCACTAACACTAATAATTCCAACACAATGGAACTATCAATTTCATCTTTAATCAACACGAACTTCTTCATCATTAATATTATAATTCACAATATTTAACAACTAGGTCTTTCCCAGGAAAGAGGGGGCTTTCCGATAAGGATTTCTCCTTATTGACGCACAATTAGGTGACCAAACCTCTCCTTGACAGAACTTCTAAACATTGTCAATATTGTAAATAATAATATGAATAACTTTGCCGTCTCAATTATTGATTTAATAATATAACATATTATACAGATGATACTGTGACAATAATTGAATCAATAATACGAGAGATATGATGCAGCAATTACTGTAGCAATAATTGAGTATAATTGAGTGACTTATCACGTAATCATCAATAATCAATACTGTGTGCTACTATGCAACCACGCGTATGACTGTACTTTTACTACCGGTTAGTTCAACAGTTTTAATGGTAACACTTTCGCCGTTATTTTTATAAAATAATAATTCTGTCGTTTTCTAACTAGGACAATACTTCCGTTATGGGATCCACCAATGATTGTACCGTCGTACAAATATTCTCTGTTAAAACGAATATTCCCGACCAATCGCATATTATATAACAACTTGCTTACTTTGCAAAATTTATAAATATTACCCACAACTATAACATTATATCAAATCTACACCATAATATTTAAAAAAAATATTTCGAGAAATTTAAATCTTTATTCATAAAATCTGGGGTCTCACAGATTATCTCCCTTTAGCTGGTTTGAGGGGCATGATTACTTACCACCCACTGGCCGTGATGTGTCAATTTGACCAGTTTCAGGACTTCCATCCATTTGAGGGGGCATTGAGTCAGCGCTTAGCTTCTCGCCACTTATCAGCAGAGGATAGATCCAGGTTGTAGGCCTCTTGGGATCAGTGTGAGCTAGCTGAGTTTTCCGTCAGCCATCCGGGTTGTTTTGCAGAGTATTTCGCAAGGATGGAGATAGAGACGGCATTGACTATAGCAGTATCCACAGTGCAGGGGATTAATTTCGACGATGGGGAGCCTATGGAGAAGACCTATATTCCCATTGAGGAGGATTTGACTACTGGGTTGCCAGCAGTTGTGATGGATTTTCCCACTATGAGTGCTACTAAGATTTAGCATTTAACACAGTATCTAGAGAAAATTCTACATCTGATGACCTTTGAGAGAGATCAGGCTAGGGCCTTGATGTTTACAGCTCTTGATGGGAGAGACGCTGCTCTATTAGAGAGAGACGAGGCTAGATCAGCCAAAGATGCATTGATTGTAGAGTGGGATGCTGCCCTATCTGCCCGGGATGTGGCCCTCATAGACAGTACTTCAATGAGATCCCTTACGACTAGCATCCTTGCCGATATAAGTGTATACATTGATGAGCATCATGCCACCATGCAATTAGCCACGGATCTGCTAGCTTGTGTATATACCATTGGGCAGGAGCTTGCAGCGTTACCTCCTTCTTCGAAGAGGGATGCTATGTTAGATCTGATAGTCCATATATATACAGATCCGTAGATAGACTTGTATTTTCCTATACAGACTAGCTTAGCCATTTTGTCATGTACAACACATATTGTATATATCAAACATTATTATATATGGCAGGGAAATATATTTTGATTTACTTCTGTAAGACCCCGAATTTTATTTACTTTTTTTTATATAAATAAAATTGAATTTCCTCTATTCATTATCTTGAAATAATAAGGATTTAATTTGATATAATGCTTTAGTTATGGGTGAAATGTGCAAATTTTGCAAAATAAGCAAGTGGTTATAAAATATTCATTTTTGACAGAGAATATTCGTTTTGTCGTGAAATATTCTTGTTGTCGGGGAATATTAGTACGACGGCGCAACCATTTATGGGCCCCATAACAGAATAACTGTCGGATGAAGAAAACGATAAGTTTGAGTTTTTATAAATAACGGCGTAATTGTTACCATTTACACTGTTGGATTACTTGGTGGTTAAAATACAGTAATACACGTGGTTGCACAGTAGCACACGGTATTGCACAATATTTTTGAATTATTGATTCTTACGTATGAAGGCACTACTCAATAATTGTTACAGTAATTACTGTTCAATATTTTATTTTATTGGTCCAATAATTACTGCGTTAATATTTATATTATTATTGTTTCAATAATTCTCACTGCACAGTATTTCCCATTATTAGATCAATAATTCATATTATTTGAATAATATTATTAGATAGCAATATTGGCAATGTCTAGAAAGTTCTGTCAAGGAGAGGTTTGGTCACCTAATTGCGCGCCAGTAAGGAGAAATTCTTATCGAAAAGCCCCCTCTTTCTTGGGAACGGCCTGGTTGTCATTACTTTTATCAAAAATGGCATGCTAGATTTTTCAACAAAGGGTGCGTGGAAGATGACAAAAAATTAATATTATTTTATTATTTCAGTCTGTTTTGGCGTTTTAGCATTTTCCTATAAATAGGGTGCTTAGTTAGAATTAAAAATCACACCAGAAACAAGTTTTCTTTCTCTCTATATTATCGAGCGTATTTTGTGAGTATTTAGATACTTCAAGAGTTGGTATTCAGTGCAAGTTTCCTTCGGCTTTACATTCGATATTCCGATCAGAAATACTGTTATTTTGAGGTAAGGGATGTTATTTTCTTCGTAAATGATATTATTTTCTTCAATATCATTATGCCGAAATATTGATATGAATTTTATTGAGGAATTTCTACCTTTTTGTGCTGGGGTTACTATTTACTATCTTTGATTGTTTCCATGTTTTGATCTTTATTCTTGAATTTTACTCCATTATAGTTTATTATGGAGTATTTTTAAACTTGAATTATCTAAAGTACAAATCTCTAATCTTGGTTGTCGACGTCAAGATTTTTTAGTGTCCCTTTTCGTTACTTGTTCTTTGGTGTGCTCATGTTAATGTGAGATTTATTTTAAAAAACAAGTGAAAAAGGTCTGACATGTATAATGTCGACGATTTGACTTTAAGAGTCTCTAGTTTGTGTATTTAACTGGTTGCACCAACGCAACCAAAAAGGTTTGCACATTGACCCAGTGATGTGACAATCGCTAAGCAAAATGCTAAAGCAAGAGATTCATTTGAATTCGGGGGCTTGATTATGCGGAGGGAAGGTGTTAGGCACTCCCCGACATCCGTGTTGCCACGGTGACCACCACTTTTCAAAGAAACTGTTATATGAATGTGTGTGTGTGTATCAATGTACAATTATTTGAAAGTAGTGTTGTACCTCGTTCGCACCTATATACAAAGGGTTTGAATTTATAGAAAAATTCTATTTTAATCAAATATATCAATGAAGTTTTGTAAAAAGAGGTTTTTCAAACCATGTGCTCAATAGTAATTGAGGCCTTTGATACTTCAATTTTATTATTAAATAATAGGGGATAAATGTAAATATATATATAATAAGAACAAACAGATGTAAATCCAACTAATCACAATTTTGATTACTAAATATAAAACAAATTTATTGATAATTGAAATATTTACAAATGGAAATGCCACGTGGGGAAAAAAAAAAAAAATGGGGACTTACTTATTAAAGAAACATTTCCCACTTAAAAGAAGAAGAAGAGAGGGTTAAGTAGGCTAAGCGAATTGGTAGAAACCTAAGATTAAATGCGAGAAGGAACGGAAAATCGAGTCTTACTAAGTTTGAAGTTGGTTGTTGGCCTTGGTAGAATAAGATTAGATTTCCTTTTATAGATCAAGAGATCGAATAAGGAACTATAGATCAAGAAAAGGAACTATTACATTAGCTTGAGGGTAAAATAAAAACATTTTACATAAGGAAAAGTAAAATCTGAGACACTTACTATTGATGATGAATAGTAATTACTTTTGACTAAATCTGAGACGCTTTTGGCCGAATGGCGAAACAACTTTTGACTCATTGATGCTTTTCGGTGGAAAAGAGCATCTTTTGTCTTTTGGAGCGAGAGCGCGTGTGGTAGAAATTTGCTTTCGATTGGAAAAGCGAGGAGATTCTTGATTGATTGGTGGTGATTTGTAGGAGGCGGTGCAAATAAGCGAGGACATCGAGCAAATGGATCTGAGCGTCCTGTAGGTTGATGGTCTTAGTATGGGTCATTATCATCATTGAGGTTCTTAGGAGAACCATATTTGGAGGATGAAGAACATCTTGAGGCTTCTTCATGTATGGCCGTCGATCCTTTTGTTGAGTGCTTGGGCAATTTTATTAATTCTTTCTTTGGAACAATTTTAAAATCAGAAATTTTACTAGAACATCTTTGAACGGTGGGGTGACTTTAGACTCTTTTGACTTGGATTTTGACTCTTTTTCTTTACTAGCTTTGAGGAATGGGTTTGTTGGAAGAAGAGGAAAGCTGGAGCAACGAAATTCTGCTAAACGACCAACTATTACATTAATGTCAAATTTATCCCACCACTTAACATAAAAGAGGCGAGACACTCGAGGGAGTGGATCATTGAATACCATTATTTGGAGTAGAGGGAGGTGGAATTCCATCTTGCCATTTAAGAATCGAGGATCTTATATTTACTAACAAATAAAAGAGTGAGGGAACTCAAAGTCATTCTTTGGATCTATTTTCTTGTGATTGCTAAAATGATTTAGTTGAACTTTAAGGAGGTCGGGAAGAAGGTCGTAAGTAGAACCTAACCTATACCACCAAAGAACAAACTAATAGAGGGATTGGGCTCTTGAATTTATGGTCAAATTGAATGAACCATGAATGACTATGTGATTCATTTTGGTGAAGGAGAACCTTGTACCAAGCTTGATATAATCATAATAATGAGAAAGAATTATCTTGACTAGAGAGATTCATAAGATCGGAGGGGTTTTCCCCAATCGGACATTTGAACAAAGCATTTAATGTATAAAGAATGATAAAGAACTTTAGTCTTATCATTGTTGGCGTAAATTGGTTTAATGTTCTTGACTCTGTTTCGAGAAGAATATCCTTATAAAATACAAGAGATTTATAAGGGCGAAATTTGGAAATGCCATCGGGGAAAAAAAAGCTGAGGACAAGCTTAATGGGGTCATCTTTTGGTTTCATGTAGGGGTTAATATGAAAAAGGTAATTTTCCCACTTAAGCATATGCTCGGAAGGAGGATGACTAGGAGTGAAGATGAAGCCTTGGTTGGATTACTAAAAGGATTGATTGGTTCGAGCTTCTTGGTTAAAAATTTGAACTATATGGCAGGAAGTGTTCAAGGTTTGTGAATTTGTTTGGTGATAAAGCTGGGGTGTGGTGGGTGAGGAATCAAAGTTCCTCTGGGTTGATTACTTGGGCGATAAAGGCGACCCGGACCCCTTGAGGAAGATGATCCTCTAATGCTCGTATGCGAATAGTACTGTATTGATAAATTTCGAGTGAGAAAATCGGGAATTGAATTATTACTACCTTTGATGTATTGATATCAAAATCAAAAATGCTCAATATGGCTTGCCATCTAGCAAAAAGAATGCTTAGAGGCTAGATTTTCAACATCCTTTTCTAAGATATATTTGTTTGACTTGCAATCAATCTGGACTAAAATTTACGATTTAATAGATCACTTTGAAATTTATTAATACATAATACTAAAGAAAGTATTTCTTTTTAATAATCTTGTAATTTAATTGTGTACTATTCCATGCACCGGAATGAAAATGAACAATTTGTTACAGGGAATTTGGAGTTAACTTTTGTTTAAGAATGCCTCGAATCCAATATCGAAGCGTCGGTTTCAACAATTTTATCTGTTGAATCATTGGAAATGCGAAGGCAGAGGCAATGCCTTGGCGTAAATTTTTACTTGTTGGATGATGAAGTATGAGCGTCGGTCAAGGTGGAGGATTGTCTTCTTGCTTATTTGGAAAAAGAGGTTTGCAAATCTTCTAAGATTCTTGTAAAACTTGCCAATATAATTGAAGCGAGCTAAGAAATCTCTGCGATTGGGTTTTATTGGTTATCTTATCGGGAAACTTGTCGGTGAATTGAATAGCTCTTTCGATGAAATTTGAACTTGTCCTCTAAAGATATTAAGACCAAGAAACCTTACTACGACTGAAATAAATTTGCATTTGGAAGGTGAAAGAACTAGACCATTATCTTTAAGCTGTCTTGAAGAGCGATTTCAAATGTTTAATGTGTTCTTTGATGGCCTTTGAAAAAATGAGAATATCATCGATATAAAGCGACAATAAAATGGTGAAAGGGTTTAATATGTCATTGAGAATATTTTGGAATTCATTGGGAGCATTTTTTAGGCCAAATGCTGGACATTCCATTCGTAATGACCAAGCGGAGTAGTGAATCTTTATTTTGTATCTATCATCGGGATGAATGGCAATGCGAGAAAGCCGGACTTAAGGTCAAATTCTTGAATATTGTGGCGTTACTTAATCTATTGATAAGGTCGTCTTTGTTGGGAAGGGATACCTAATCCATTCTAGAACCTTATTGATGGTGGTTTGTAATTAATGACTAGTCGAGGTACACCTCTTTCTTTTTACGCTTCATTGTTAACATAGAAGCGCGGGACAAGACCGAGGGGATTTCTTGGGTTTAATTAAACCTTTACTAAGGAGATCATTAATTTCCTTTTACATAACTCTACTTGTTCATGATTCATTTGTATTGGCTTGGCCTTAGTAGGAATTAGGTGTTCTTTGAATTCCTTAGCATAAGGGAGCCTTACAACATGTTTTTTCCGATGCAAAAGGCATTAGGAGAATCGAGAACAAAAGATTGTCTTTTAAATAGATTTTTAACTCTTGATTTTTCTTGAACTTCTTTATACTGTAGTATTTGTTCTTCAACTCGTTTGTACTTAATTTCTTCCTTTAAGAAATTCAAATGAGTGGATTTACAATTTAATAAATTTAATGATTTGGAAATAGATTCTTCTTGAATAAATTTTAAATCTCTTTCTTTTGGTTTAATAAGAAATTTAAATGTTATTTTCTTTCCTAAATGATTACAACAATCCTTCATTCTTTGGTAGTAAAAGGGTAAAGTAAATATATAAATGGTAATCTAAGATGATCTTATCAAGTAAGATTGCGGATTAAAACAAAGCGATGTTTTAAAACACATATTATCTTGTGAGACATGAACATTAGGTAACTTATATTTAATTTCCATTTGACTACCATTAAATTTGAATTCAATTTTTCATTAGTTTTCCTATAGTAAATAGTTGGGATTAAGCCTTCTTGAATACAGTTTAAATCTGCGCCGGTATCAACTAGGGCAGGAAGCTGTATTGAAAAGGTTTTATTGACAACTAGATTAATGGAAATATACCATTTTTGGATGGTGATATCCTTAATTCTTTTAAGTGAAAGACCTTGAACAAAAAGATCAGTTTCTTCCTTAGTACCAGATGATTCAGGTTCATCGTGATCTTCATCACTAGAGGAAGAATCTTGAACATGAAGGTCGGATCTTTTGTCATCAAAATCTTTTCTTAAATTAGAGACTTCTAATTTTAGGTTAGAAATTTCCTTTTTTAGTTTATTGACTTCTTGATTTAATTACGGAAGGTTACTTCCATGCTTAGGAGTTTTAAATCGTTTCTAGGGTTTTATTAGGACTAAATCTTTGGTTTAACTTTAGCCTTAACAATTTTATCCTTAACTCTATTATCTTTAGTCGATAAATCTTTTAATTGTTTAGTATCTTTGAGATTTTAACTTCGGGATCGAGATTTTCTTGATTAAATCAATTAGCGAGAGCTTTCTTCTTCATCTTTATTAATTACATTGATTTGCTTAATCTGACACTTTTCGTTGCAATTGTTAGTACAAATAGTGACTTTCGTCATTGTCCTTATCTCATTTCATGATTACTAGAACTGCTATTAGAAGAATAAGGAATATCAGAACCTTCATCATTACTGACATTGTTCTCTATTCTCATTAGTTCTAATAATTGTTCAGTATCTTCGCTAGAGATATTTAATTGAGATAATTTCTTTTTTATTTTGCATTCATTTTTGTAATGCCCTTTACGCCTTACAATTGTGGCAAACAATTTTACTTTTATCAAATTTTTAGATGATTTTTTATTATATTTTTTATTTGTGGGTTTAGGTTTACTATAATAATCTTCTTGATTTTTATCTTTTCTATGACTGCGTCTTTGTTTATGACGTTTGTTACTTTTATGATAATCAATATGTTTATGCAGGTGCTTCCATACGGAGAAGCAGCGGTAGTAAACTCATATTGTTCCTGAAGCGATGCCTAACTTCGTATTTAGCTTTTTTTTTGTCTTTCTTGGCTTGTTTAGCTAATTTAAAGTCAATACACATTTTAATCATTTTTTGAATATAATTGATTATGTCACCATATGTTAGGTTATCATAATCGATATATCCTAAATCTTTGCTTAACTCTTCACGAACTTTATATGCGAATAATGAAGGTAAACCATTGGTGAATTTTTCTTTTCGAATGGTTTATTACTATCGATTCGCAACATAACTTCGTGAGGTAAACACATCTTTATACCACCTAAAATCACTTAGGGTGGGACAAGTGAGGTTATAGCGGTCGTGAATTCTCTCGATAATATTCTTTGGGAGTACCAACAAAATGTTTAATAATGGTAAAAATTAAAGTATTAACACCATCTGGCGGACCAATACCAACATCTTCATCAAAGATGGGATTAAAATCATCGTCTATCTGAATAGCATGAATTATTGATAATCTAGTATCTTGGTGAGATGTTTTTCCCACAAGATACGAGAATACCGGTGAATCCACTAGCTAACAACTCAACAATATCTCATTTGAGACGGGTTGTTGAATTTAGTTATATAGTTGTTTGCTACCATAGACATGTGGTTGATTTATTTAATATCTCTTGTTCTTTGAATCCATCGATATTCCATTCATAGATTTTATTAGATGATCTGAAAACATTTATCTAGATTTCTCTCTTGAGCTGTAGATCAGGAGGTAGGTCTAGAATACCGGTTTACGGTTATACTAGTGTTTTTATTTGTTAATTTATTTAGCGATCATTAAAGTTGGAATTGAATCGATGTCGAGCGATCGTATGACTCTTGCTTTCAATATCGGTTTCAACTTGATCGATAGTAGCAATAGTGCCACTTGGATAGGGTTCGATTTTTAATTTTTAAATAACTTATCAATTGATCGAACAAGTTCACTATCATCATTAAGCGGAACCTAATTTACTTCTATTTTACGGTAAACTTATTAAAGGATGTTCAATTTTTGAATCGGGTTTTTGATAATGGTTTCTTCAAACTTTTCTTCAATCTATCTATTTGTCTTCCTACGGTTGCTAGATATTGATTACTAAAATTTAATTGTTCAATTATTTTTTATCATCTTTGTTACCATCTGAAATCTTAAAAAATTTGGCAACAACGGATGTATTTTAAGCTGGGATTAGAACGGTTTCTAATGGGGATGACTAGAAGAAATTTTGACTTATCTTCTCGTATCCATTGAGTTTTAGTAATAACACTACATTTACCTTGATATTGATCATACCAATCGTAAAGGTAATGTTTATTTTTCCTTTATTAATAAAAGCGTTTCCATCTATTAACCATTTTATCACGTTCCTTTTTGGAAGGGTGATTGGAGTGAAAGCGGTGTCTTTTTCTTTATTAGATTTAGAATTAAAAATCTTTACAAGATTGTCCCAATCTAATATGAATTCTTTTTAATGACTCTTAGTTGATTATTAATAGGGATTTCAAAATCAATTGAGTTGGAAATTCGGAAGAAGTAGGAGAGGAGGATTCCTCTTCTTGAGGTCGACTTAATGCATAGCAAGGGTGACTAGCTTGACCTTGATTAAGGATTCCTTTAATTTAATATCCCTAAGCGAAGGATTCTTTGAGTACTTGAGTATCTCTTCTAGTGTGAAGCTGAAGGTGCTAAAGAACTAGTAAAATCTTGATAATAGCTTGGTCTTGGTGCGCTCAAAACTTATCTTGGCCAGTTCCATCGAAGAAAATTGCTTAACATTTTCAATATTTAATGATTATTGACTACTGAGGTTGTTGTGGAATTTCATTGGGTAAAGTCCATTGACTAGGTAGCGTAATATCCTTCGGAGGATGGTTCTCGGGATTTGAATATTAGCATCACTAGTTGAACTACGAATTAATACAGTTTGATCCTTAGGACTTTTATTAAGAGCATGAGCGTTTAAATTCGTTTTCATGGTCTTATAATAAATCTGTAAATCAAAGCTATGGGTTGAGAACCCTCGATGTATGAGTGATCTCACGGATGTTTTAATGTTTAATGTTAAAGCTTTTAATAGATGTTGATCACTAAGGCTTAGTGTGAAATCGGAAAGCAATTAAAATGGATAGGTCCATTGTGCAAACTTGATTCCATCGCACCTATCATCTTTGGGATAGTAATTAGGGAACCTAGCATCTCTAAGACAAAGGTAGATGCTTGAATTAATTCCCTTAATGTTCGATGGTTTAAGCTACATGACTTGTACTAGACCAATGTGGATAAAATTGTAACCTTTCTTCCTATGTTTTTTAATGACATCGAGGAGATAAAGACTACAATTTTCATACTCTTTGTTAATTGCGTAAACTTTTCTATAGTTTTAACATTATAATCGGTTTTGAAGTTATCAAAAATGTTGGTAGTAAATTTCTTTAGGAGATACTCTAGGTATGTTCCAATTATGTAAAGCTTGACTAATGTTTTCATAAGCTTTGTGTGATTCTTGGTTAACTATATGCGGAGCAGGGAGGCAAAAGTCGATAGGTTACTAGTTGAGGAGTTAGACTGAATAATCTACTCATCTTTTCTGATTTTCAAAATAAATTTTTATTCATTATTCTTCCATTCATACCCTCTTACCTTAGAGGCAGACTGTTACATGTTTACAAAAGGTATACGAAACCTGAAGTTTGCTCACTTGAATAAGAGACTTATAAAAGGTGAACCACGAGCAAGGTGGGTGAAGTAAGTTAGGTGACTTGATATATAAGAATAAAGAAAATTTTGAAAATAGTAAAAAGCGAATGAACATATACTACTAGATCTTCTTGGCAACTAGAAACAAATAACATGCTCAATCGAGGGCTCGATACCATTTATGTACTAGCTGTAGCCACAGTTACACCTGTGGCTGGTCGAGGTGTCCCCGGGCTTCGCGGTTCCCGTCGTCTCGAAGTACGTGCACTCGTGCACTGTAATATCCGCTCGAACTTGCAGAACTTCAATCCGAGCATTCGAACGAGGTATATGTGACCTTCTTCGGATCGCTTGTGTCGAGAGTTACGCAATGACATGGATTAGAGGTTGTACGAAGTTAGGAAGAGAGGACCATGCCCATAGTCTTCAAGCTTCAAATTCTATCCGGTGTACTACCACGCGTAATAGTCACTCGGGATTGTAACTCCTCGGTTCTTGTGGAACATTGTTGTATGTATGTATGTATGAAGTGTTGAGACGACGCGCAGGTGTTGATGTGGCAAGATGACGTTTGACTCCTCACCGGGGTTATTGCCGGTTTGAGTTGAAAGCAGACGTTGCTCAGGGTTACATCTGAGATTGGACTGCTACAAGTGTTTGAATGCCGCAAGGTCATCATGTGAGTGTGCCTGTCTACCCGTTTTTAGTTCCGGGTCTGAGGGATGAGTGCCTCGACAGGAGGTTTGAGATTGAAGCTGCATGTGTTTGAAACAAGCATTTCTAGAGTTATCGCTGGAACTGCAATAACATTCCTTGGGGTTATCGCCAAGGACGAAACTCGGGCTTATCTCCGAAGTTGGAAATGATCCTTTCGGTGTGTGTTTCGGGGTCAGAAATGATGTTCCCGGTGTGTGTCCTGGGTTTTGAACTTGATCTTCCGATAGTATCCGGAATGGATGTAAGCTGTCTTCCAAGGTTATCTCTGAAAGACGAATTTGCCCTCCTGCAATGTTAGTAATAGGTGTGCAGAAAATTTTGAGTGTCTACAGATGCCCCTCTTTATCATATTCATGCAATGCAAGGCATGGATAGGATAAAGAATCATAGACACTTGAAATGCAAGCAGATAAACATGATGCTATGTGCAGCAACATGATGCAAATGTATGATGCATGATTGTCAGTTAATCCTGTTGGGATGACAATTACTGATGCCTTGGACATGCGATCCAAGTCATCAAGGATGTTGACATTGGGGCTATCACCAAAGTCTCGAATCCTAGACACTGACTTATATTCCATAGAGGTACCTCTTGTGTGCAAGAGATCTGTGGGGATAAAGCTTTGTCTTTTTGAGGATGTGTATAACATATTTCCTCATTCTGTCAGAGTTAATGCCAACAGTCTATTATTGTCAGGGTTGCCTAACCTTCGCTGATGTGTGTATCACCGGATAGATCCCTATTGGGTGCATTATCAAGGTTGTTTCACCTTCATTGATGTATGTGTCAATGGTCACAGTACGTTGAAACCCCCGCCGAGGATACGTGGCTAAGTTGCTTCGATGGGTTTACTTGCCATCGGCTAAGATGACATCAAGGCTACTTGACCCTCATTGATGTGTGTATTAATGGTTGAGAATGCATTGTAACCCCCACTAGGGATACGTAGATGCTTGAAAGATGTGCTTTGCGACCCCCGCCGGGGATACGTAGATGCCTATAACTTAGACATTGTACCCCTCGCCGGGGAGGTTTAGCATTTCGTTGTTTTGCGTTGTAACCCCCGCCGGGGAGGTTTAGGGTTGAGACCCTGCAGTGATGGCATCATACCTTTATGGGGTATTGTCGAGCATGATTTGTGAAAGCTGAGCTCATCGGTATAGTATACCCTGCATTCAGGCGAATACCAATTAGATGATGGGAGTTCAATTCTGACTCGTATAAAACCAGGATTCCAGGCTATTCTGCTCAATCGCGTAGCATTTTTGTTCCTGATTTGGACTTTTCATCTTACAAGACCTCCTTTGCAACTCTAACTGGAGCGAGCCGGAGGTGTGGGACTCATGTATGAGTGCCTCAAGTATACATGCAACAGCCGCAGGTAGGCCTGGGGCCAACCGTTACTATGTAAAGCCCCAAAGGTTGCGTTCATAAGTCATTTTTAAGCTGCGCTACGAAGGAAATCTGAGAGCTCTTCTTTAGATCTCTTTGAGTTGAGGCAACTTTCTCGCATATTCTCGCCACCGTCAAGCGTTCTTCTTCATCACGGTAACATATGCATGTATTTTTCCGCTTTTATCCAGTTGGAAAATGACTTATCACATGAAATGCATTTAGACACATAGTAGTGAATATGCATGCTGATATGACTTGATAAAAATATTCAACATAACAAATGTTAGTATTAAACCATGTTGAACATAATGATGTGAAAAAAATAAATTTTGAAACAGTCAAATTGGCACCTTTTACTGTCATTTCTTATCCTATCTGAGGACAAATGAGTAAAGGTAGAAAAGTAAAATAATCCTGGTAATTAGACTACACTTACGGATTTTTTACTGTGATGTGATAATGCATGTAGAATGTATATGACTGTGTACAGATGCGCTACTGAATGGCCACCTAGTCATGCCTATGTGCATGTGGATAGTCCCATTTACAAAGGGGGCTATAAAAAAAATTTCCAAAATGTAGGAATTGAGTAGACATGCATTTTTAACTCTACTGTAGACGTATGTTAAAATAATGCATGCATGCATGTAATGCATAAAATGCATTTTGAAAAGCTCTAGGTATGAATTTACCACACCCTTTCTGAGGTGATTTGGAGACTTGTTGTCTAGATATTATGAATCTGGATCAGCCGAGTAATTCCTGTAGGACCCCTTCAGGTGTACGGAGGGGGGCTTCTGAAGAGCCTCAGCGCCGGTCTATCAGACAGCCTCGTAGTCTAGTAGAGGCGGTGATACGTCCTATCCGGGTTAAAGTGTCGAATGTCGAGGACGAGGAGGAGGACGTACCGATTGAGGTTCCTGCTCCTACTATACGTGTTCCTCGTAGGGAATTGCCATATATTCAAGTGGTGAACCCAAATCTTCTGGGTGACTTGAGTAGGCATCCCTTAGCATACCTGCACATAAACGAGGTATGAAGTTAGATCTTTAATCTTCCTTATTTCCTATTTGATGAGGAGTCAAGGATTCTGATGTTGATATGCATTTGATGTAGGTTCCCAGCTTCACATAGCCTCGAGGGAACTAGTTTAAGATCCACTCTATGTATCATGCTTTGCATGATGACTACAGAGCGATTGTACATGGCTGGGGATTTGGGACATTCTTTTCCATTCTTCCCCATCGATGTCCTTGGGGTTACCTCAGGGCATTGTCTAAGCGGTGGTTTCACCAGACTCAATCACTCCATTTGCTAGACTGTGAGGTGATGATGACACCGATGGATTGGCGGTTTATCACAGGTATGGAGTTTGGAGGGGATCTAGTGCCTTGTACGGCGGATATTACCCCTACTGCCGTTAAATCCTTGTTGGGAGTTTCGGATGAGGCGCTCGAGGAAGGGCTGATTCGTCTGAGTCCTTTGAGTGTAGATGCTATGAGGGAGCTGTTGAGTGAGCCCATACCCGATGATGTGAGAGTCAGGGATCGCATTCTTCGATGATTATTCCTGATGATCATTAGGGGCTACTTCATAGCAGATAATTCCTCTATGGTGTCCTTCACTTTGATCAGCGCCACTCGACACATGGACCGTATAGGAGAGTATGATTGGGGTTCCTACACCTTTGCCTACTTCCTCAGGGGAATGCACATGCGATCGGAGGGCTTGACCGAGGCGTGGTTAGGATTCTACCCATTTCTGCTGGTGAGTGTTTCTCTTATCTTTTCCCATGTATAGGTTAAGAGTGTTGATTGACAGCAGATGTTGCCTTTGTGTTGGCAGTTTTGGGGCTATGAGAGGCTTCCATGTTTGCGTACTGTGAGCATGATAGGTTTAGACACCTATCCACGAGGACGGAGATGGCATCATTCCATACTGGCGGAGGTCCCTATTGCTGAGGGTTTCACTCATTGTCGCTTATAGCTGGAGTTATTGATAGCGGATGTCATCGCATGGGTTCCCTACTCTGGAGAGCATTTGGGAGTTGCATTTGAGGATGGGTACCCGATTGGAGTAGCGTACGTCATTTCCACCAGCAGGATTCCTCTCTTCATAGATACAGGATGGGAGCTCTATTTAGGAGAGCGTGCTATCAGGAGCACTATAGGAGAGATCCATATGATGATCTTGCCTCCTGCCAGGCGTTATTGGCCTATTTCGGAGTCACCCGTCATTGACATCCCATTGATGGGGATTGACGATTTTACATTGTCAAAGGGCCCCTGGTCTCAGGAGATGTTCCAGCATTGGTGTATCCCTCGTACTATTAGAGCT
Organism: Panax quinquefolius; assembly: GCA_020205615.1. Lineage (NCBI taxonomy): Eukaryota > Viridiplantae > Streptophyta > Magnoliopsida > Apiales > Araliaceae > Panax > Panax quinquefolius. The sequence continues at coordinate 48,284,543 of CM035161.1, forward strand.
CAGACCCACGCCACACAGTTTATGGGGAATATGGTTCCAGGATCTATGATGATGACGAATTGGCGAGCCTGTGTTAGAGATCCGACTCATGTGACACAGATTGACAGATTGACCCGGCGGCTGGACCGGACACATCTTTTCATTTGGCATTTGGGCAGAGATCCTTCAGAGGTAGATACTTTTGATCCTTCCAGCTCTGGCGCTGGCCCCTCAGGTGACCCATATGGCTTTGCTGGTGCAGATCCTCCATTGTATAGGCCTGACATCCTTTTAGATAGAGATCCAGTGACTCAGGAGGAGTTACATCAGGTGGATAGGATCGATGATGTAGACATCGACACCATTGACTTTTTTTGATGTATTTCTTGTTATCTCTTTTGATAGGCCTTTGTTAGCTGCTGGGTAGCTTTGGCCCATTCTCTCTATATCTTTTGATAGGCCTCTGTTGGATGTTGGGTAGCTTCGCCCCATTTCCCTATATTTTAGCTGTACAGAGATGTATTAGATGATGATATACTTAGGAATGTATGTACAATTTTCCATTCCCTATATCATATTGCCATCTATTGTATCATCCATGTTATTGTTATGCATATATATGTATGTCCAGAGATATTAAACATTGACCCCTGGATGGTCTTATGACACGGCCCGTACAGATGTCTTCTTCGACAGTTAGCCATATTGATCATAACCCACCATTTTTGGTAGTATCTGGTATGCGCTCATAGTATGATAGTATATCACCATCAGACATGGTGATCGTAGATGATTTGCTGCAGCATACTATGACCTTATTGATGTTTTAGGTTCCCACATGATTTGTAGAAGGTATGCTAGAGCACTGGATATCGGAGAGGCAGGTTTTCCGATTTGGGACCCAAAAGTTGACACCTACTTTGGAGGAGTATGCACGGTTGACGATGCTGCCGCTGGATAGACCTTGCGTGCATATGGCTATTGTAGACATGAGCAGGCAGTTCATGAACCTCACCGGATTGAGATGTGGAGTGGTACAGGATGAGATTACATCCGGCCACGTGATATCCCAACATTTTCTGTTTGATAGATTTGGCTCTGAGGATAGTTATGCATGGCATTTCGGGGATTTCACCACACCGAAGGATCATTGGCGTTAAAGCAGAGTGGATGTGCTGCTATTGTGCGTATTGTCATACATATTCATGCCACGATATATGGATGAGCTGGATATCGACGTCATTATGGCAGTGAGAGCTCTCAGGGAGGGTCATACCATTATACCAATGATCATTGCAGAGACTCTGAGGTCAGCTACATACTGTTGCACTTATCCAGCAGGAGTGTTTACAGGTAGCTCGGTCATGTTGTATGTGTGGTTTATGTCACACTTGAGACCGATTGATACACTCAGACGGCACGGGTTTTGCTTCACCCATGGTATAGCCATGTCATACTCCTTTCAGCCTGCGGAGTGTACAGATGCTGCATCGTGGTTAACTTTCCTGGCAGGGATTAGGGATCCCTTTGCTATATTGCCGTGTTCAGGGCTTAGCTCACCCTACAGTTTCATTACTCATGCTCCGGGCATGGATTATCTCCCTCTGGCTGGATTGAGGGGCATGATTACTTACCACCCACTGGCCGTGATGTGTCAGTTTGACCAGTTTTAGGACTTTCATCCTTATGAGGGGGCAGTGAGTCAGCGTTTTGCTTCACACCATTTATCAATGGAGGACAGATCCAGGTTTTATGCCTGTTTGGATCAGCGAGAGCTAGCTAAGTTTTCTGTTAGTTATCTGGGTTGTTCTGCACAGTATTCCTCATGGATGGAGACAAAGACTGCATTGGCTGCGGTAGTATCCACAGTGCAGGATGTTGATTCTGACTATGAGGAGCCTATAGAGGAGGCTGACATTCCCATCGGTGACTTGACTGCTGGGCTGCCAACATTTGTGATGGATTCTCCCACCCCGAGTGCCCCTGTTACTCAGTATTCGGTATAGCATTTGGAGCAGAGCTTACATCCGATGACCTGTGATAGAGATCAGGCTAGGGCCGCGATGTTAACAGCTCTTGATGGGAGAGATGTCGCTCTGTTAGAGAGGGATGAGGCTAGATCGGCCAGGGATGCAATGATTGTCGAGCGGGATGCCGCCTTATCTGCTAGGGATGTGGCTATTGCAAACAGTACTTCAGTGAGATCCCAGATGACTGTCAGTCTTGCCGACATGAGTCATTACATTGATGAGCATTATGCCACCATGTAGTTAGCCTCTGATCTGCTAGCTCATGTAGATACCATTGGGCAGGAGCTTACAGCGTTACCTCCGTCTTCAGAGAGGGATGTCATGTTAGATCTGATAGTCTGCATACATATAGATCTGTAGATTGCTTTGTATTTTCTTGTACAGACTAGCTTAGCCATTTTTTCATGTACAACACATATGAATATATCAAAATATATTATGTATGGCAGGGAAATATATTTTGATTCACTTCCCTTTTAGTTATGCCTTGATACTTGCTTGATATTTGCCTGTTTCTTCAGGGCCTTGTGATCTTGATGCATTCTGAATTTATCCTTGATAGGTGGACATTGAGACGTCGCAAGATCTCTCAAAACGGATTATTGATTTTTGTATATCCCTACCATCTTTGGTGTCTTAGGACTGGTATCTATATGGAAAAGTGGAGAGGGGGGTGGTTTTTTTTCTCTGAGATTGACCGCACCACAGATGGTCGCCAGTACTTCTATTTATGAGAAGCCTAGTTAATTCCATCTATTATGGGTTGGTATTGCTCTTTGAGGCATGATCGCAGCTTAGATGGTCACCGAATCTTCTATTTGTGAGAAGAGGTTGGGTAATTCCATCCCTTTGATCTGAAACCAATGAAATGTGGTGAATTGAAGGTTGATCCCACTACCGTGTGACAAGCATTTTTTGTTCTGGTAGGGGTTAGACTGAACCATGAATGGCTGCCTACGTACTCCTATTGAAGAGGAGATCAAGTCTGCGTAGTTCGAACCTGGTGTAAGAGGTTCAACGCTGAATATGAAAGGCAGAAGCTTTATTGACGAAGAAGGGTGTAAAAGTATTTTTGTTGTTTTTATTTTTGTAGAGGAAGGGCTGAAATGTTTTTGTTATGTTTTTTTTATTGTGACCGGGCCATATAGAATATGGTTGCCTACGTACCCCCGAGTATCAGGGAGATCAGGTCGACGTAGTTCGCCCCTCAGGATGAATCGCAGCAAAAGAGAAGTGTGAATCCCATGTCACTATAAGAAAACCGGCTAATTCCGATGGAATTTTCGGTTGGATATAATCCTCTTCCGTCGAACATTTACTATTTCTGACGAAAAAGTCAGTCCAAAATTAAGTCGTAAATAATCGCATCGGAAATAAGATCCTTCGAGAATTCTGTCGGATTTAACTTATCTTCGACGAACTTATCTCCGACGGAGTTTCGTCGAACATAATTTAGTTACAATAGAATATGTAGGACGAAACTTTTCGTTGAATTAAAGTCTTATGTCTGATGGACTGATTCTCTCGAAATTATCTTATTTCCGACCGAAAATTAAAATAGCCCAAAAATTATAAGACATGACTGCTTATTAAGGTCGACGAAATTTTTGTCGGGCATAGGATGTTTACGACGGATGTATTCCGTCGAAGATGGAGTATTCTGTTGAAATTAGAATATTCGGTAATTATTAAAATTGTTTTTGTTATCTCCGAGGGAATTTTCGTCGCAACTACCTTATTCCGTCGGAATTAACTAATTTTGTTTTTTTAATACAGATTTTAAAAGTTCAGTTTCCAGGTGTTTAAACCCATTAACGTGTTAGGTTTGTAATATTTAAGAACGCAATCAAATTGCACAAATTAAGCGGAAGTGCGATAAATCAGAGTTTAAAAATTTTATAAACCATATACCCGGATCATCCTTTATGCGCAATTATTAATTTAATGAAAAGATAAAGAACAAGAATCATACCCTTGAAGATCCGAGCTTCCTCAGGTACAAGTTCACCTCCAATCTTTTTCGCGTTCAACTTGAATCCACCGGGTTTGGTTCCTTCCTTTGATCAACGTTAGCCACCCAAGTGTATGGCCTCTAGAGGTGATCCACCAAGGAAGAAGAATGATTCAAGAAGATGGGTGGTTGGCTAAACCCTAGTTTTTCTATCTCTATAGAAAAGGAGCGTACTCTCCAACCATTGGAATTATAACGTAGTCTAAATATCTGATATAAGACTCCTCTTATAAAGATATCAAGTAACCCTATTAAAATAAGGTATTATTTAATTAAACCCTTTTTAATTAAACGGGCTCCCTAATCTTATTAGGGATAATTAATTAAACTCCTTTAACTAATTTTCCTTCCTAATCCAATTAGGAATAAATGAGAGTACTTATATTAAATTAATTCCTAAACTCTTTTAGATATTAAAATAATAATAATAATTGTAATAATATTAATAAGACTCCTCTTATTAATTTATATTTAATATTTCTAAAATATTAAATAATAAATATTAAGCTATTTAATTTATTCTATCACCATAGATTAAATTAAATATACATAACTATATTATTACGATTATGCCATTAACTTCTTAAATAATTATTCTTCCTTTTATGGTGTTACCCTTTAGGTTCTCCATATTAAATCGATTGTGAATAAATCAATTAGAACAATTCTAATCTTATTTAAATAAATAAATTAAATAATTAATTAATTTAAATAAATAATATTTATTCTCTGATAGGGATAAGCCTCCCTAGCGATCAAATGACTTTCCGGATAATATAGATTTCAACATTAATCATAAAAGAACCTTTGAGTAAATAGTTACTGATAATACAATTCAATCCTTCCACCATCAATGTCCCAATTAAATATAAGACATGGAATTCTTGTCAAGTCTTATTTTATTTAATTATATGTATTTCGATCCTTAAATGCACAACACCAAATAATGCAAATTAGAAACTCCTTTCTAATTTCATTACGCCATGCCAAGGACTACCTAGGGTTGTCATTTATCGAATCACATAGGACATTTCTCTTCTTTTAATAAGTGGTAGATTCTTTATTGATCATACATTATCTCCATGTACAACTTATTATACCCAAGCATACCCTTTGATATACCCTAAGGGTCTTAAAGAAAAAGTTCAAAGTATAACTCATCATATACAAGATACTATGATGATCTCAAGTCCAAGGATCACTTGTCTTACTATCACTCTGAGGAATTCCTATTGACAGCAAGTAAAACTCCATTAGGTATTCCTTAGCGAGCCCACGCTCAAAGTGAACTTATTCTCTAATAAGCACCTACATACTTGCTTTAGTGTCTCCACACAAATGATCATGAGATCAATCATCCTCATCCAATGAGCAAGCAACGTGATGTACCAATCTATCCGGATTCACTAATCCCCAATTTAGTAATCCAACGATTGGGAACTATTTTAGTTTTAAGCTTTCTAAGAATTTAGATCTCATTAGAATGATCATTATCATTATTTTAAAAGTATTGCTTAAAACTATGGGTTTATCACATATTATAAAACAGCATCATGTAGATAATTAAAAGCCTTTAATAAATTAATACTTTTTATTAATAAATGAATAAGATTGTTACAAAGTATATGCTTTATCATCAAACATGATTGGCTTGTGTGCATACTACTTTCAATCTCCCACTTGCACTAAAGTCAATCGTCATGGTATCTTATACTCTTCTTCTTCTCTAAGTAGCGATTATCCTGCTGTTGGATAAGCTTTAGTTAATGGATATGTAATGTTGTTCATGAGAGTCCACTATCTCTATAATGATTTCCCATCTTTCAATGATTCTAATAATCAAATGAAAGTGCCACAACACATGTTTAGATCCAAGATGAGACTTAGGAACTATTCCTAGTTCTGTAATGAACTTTTAATCCAAACAATCAACTCAAAGCTTCATTTATAGCTATATACTTTGTCTTTATCACTAAACCAAGTAACTCTTTCTTTGTTTGGAACCTTTCCAATTCAACGCACCCTTATTCAAGATAACGCTTTACCTTAAAGTGGATTTTTACATCATCTTAGTGCGTCGAAAAACATGAGTCCATTAATCCCTCTAGTTTTAATTTAGACCCACCATGAATATGATCACATCCTTAGTGCCAGTTAAGCACTTTAAGATGTTTTTCACTGACTCATAGTGAACTTCTCCATAATATGACTGATCAACATCAGGTCTCGTACATTTCATTGCATACATGATTGTCACTCATGCGATCTCTCTTTTCAGGAATCTGTGGGGACTATAAAGAGAGATACACTCCAAGGGCTCATCAAGATGAGACATCCCATGGAGTTTGCCATGCTAAACGACTTTAGCATCAAATGAATATACGTTCCTTGGGTTAAGTCGAGGATCCTTTTAAATCTATCTATATAGATTTGTATCCCAAATTAAGATACTCTTCCCAAATCATTCATGGAGGAATGTTTAGACAACTTTATCTTTATTGATTGTAGCATTGGTATGTAATTCCTCATCCGTAGTATATCAACATATAATACTAGAAATTTCACGATGCTCCCACTGACCCTTTTGTACACACTAGGTTCATTCTTATTTTTGATAAAATCAAACTCTTTTGATTGCCTCATCAAAACGAATGTTCCATATTTGAGAAACTTGTTTCAATCCATTTCTCTGAGTGTCTACAATACTTACCTCATCGTATGTAACTGGATCATCATCTTCTATGATGTGTACCTCATTATCATCATCTATGATGAATCCATACCTCCCAGGTATCTTCGGTACTATTCGATTTCTGATTCGATTTTGTGGTATAATAGGTCTATCTATAGGTTCCTCTTATTTGACTTATAGTATTTTGTGGTTCTTGAACTCTTCAAGATCTATTATCCTCCCACTAGCCCCTTTTAATGATAAACACCTTTATCTTAGAAGGCAGCGTGTTTCGTAACAAACACCTTTTGCTAAGTAGAATTATAGAACATATACCCTAAACTTACTTTAGGATGTCTTACAAATCTGTACATGTCAAATCTTGTCCCAAGCTTTTCCTTCGAAACCTTTTCACATAAGTTGGACAACCCCTTATCTTAACATACTTAAGATTAGGAATCCTCCCCATCCATAACTTTTATAGAGTCTTGAAATTTTGGATTTTGAGGTTACCTTTTCAGTAGATATGCGACCATTTCTAGGACATGATCCTGAAGGATCTTTGGAATGTCGGTAAAATCATTTTGGACCGTACCATGTTCAACAAGGTATGATTTTTCCTTTCAGATACATCAATCAATTATTACGTATCATGAGGTGTCCATTATGAGAAAAACCATTTGAGATGATCTAGAAACTTATTGAACAAGTATTTATTCCTTGATCTAATCAAAGAATCTTAATACTTTGCCAATTTGTTTTCACTTCAATTCTTTGAACCTTTCAAATAATTCACACTTGTATTCAACAAATACATACATTCAACTCTTTGAATGATCATCTCCTTTTCTTATACTAGTTTATTCAATTTACAAAATAATTTTTCACGTAATTCAAGTATACAAAATCCATTAAGTAATCTTTCAGTTCTATACGAAACATTATTATTATAAATAGAACAACAATTGTTCTTAAATATAATACCAAAGATGTCATTGTCCAACAATAAAATGGAAATAATGTTTCCAACGAGAACTGGAATACAATAACAACTTATTGACTTAATAGACTTGCCCGTAGGCATTGCTAAACTATAAGTTTCTATGGCTAATGTAGCAACCTTTGTTTCATTTCCCACACATAAGATTATTTATCTTATATTTGTTTAGCTTTCTACTTCTGTTTGGTCCCTTCATAAATCTATATTTATGATAACCAAAGTCGGTATCCAATACCCAAGTAGAACCTTGACTTAAAGAAAAAATTATTTCAATCATGAACAAAAACTGTATTGTAACCAAAACTTCACTAAGCTTCTTTGGTTAGCCTCTGCAAGATGCTTCTCGCAGTTTCTTTTCCAGTGTCCAGGCTTATTGCAGTGGAAGCAAACACCTTTGCTATCCGTATCTGTTTTGTTCTTATTATCCATTGTTTTTGCCTTTCTATATACCTTCTTTGAATCGTTCTTCTTTTCAGAAGATCCTTTGGCCCCTACCAGTAAGACATGGTCTTTCTTGGTTGGAAAGTGACTCTCATCATTTTTCAACATGTTAAGCAAATCAACGAAGCTGATATCTAGCTTATTTATATAAAAATTCACAACAATTGTGAAAGGAGTCCGGGAGTGAGTGCAAGATCAAATCTTGGCTCAACTCTCCATCCATGACAAAACCTGTTGTCCTAATTGTTCAATCAAATTGATTATGTTAAGAACTTTTTGTCTGTACTATAGTGCCATTGGCCATTCTAGATCGGAAGAGCTCCTTAGATATCTGATATCTATTAGTCCTACTTTCCTCACCATCAACTACTTGATGTGCAGGAATATAGTAGAAGCATCCATAGTTTCATCTTGTGGCTGAAGCTCGTTACTCGTAGATGCGAGCATGATGCATTGAATAATATTGTGCATCATCTTGCCACTTTCTAAAAGTAGCAATCTCTTCCTCGGAGGCATTATTCGCAACCATTGCGAGTAGATAGGCGTATTAAGGACATAAGATAGCTTTTCAGCCATGAGAACTATTCTCAATTCCTTAACCAATCCGAGTAATTCGGTCCGTTTAATTAACATCAAATATGTTTCGCAGTGATAGTAATTTTAGACATTGTAAAATTCTGTAAATGAATTTGTAATTAACAACATTTTAACATACATTCTTTTATTAATTACCAAAATAATTTAGGTCTTGTTTTAAATTGGTATCTCCCACTATTTTCTTTAAACTATATTACCCTCACTTATATAGTTCGGCAAAATTTAATTAAAGATTTGCTAGTGAGAATAAGGATCCCATTTCAAATGTATATAGCCTTGTGGTGACACAACAAACTATATATAAATAAATAGGTAGACAACTTTTGTCAATTACATCAACTATGCAACTCCTTTTCTTTTGCCTCTTAGATTATTTTGATCAAGTGGTGGCACATCCAGAATCAAAATTATCCAAGTTAAGTCCGACCTAGCACTCCATACATTCAAAAAAAAGAAAATATCATCCTTGTGGTGACACAACAAAACAATATTGTTCAATTTTCTTTATAAGCATCAAATGTGATAAATTAACATCTTAAATACTTAATACTTGCCTTGTGGTGACACAACAAACTCATATTAAATATTTAATACTCTATTAATTTTATCATGCTAGAAGGCTACGTTCGATATTCCAAATATCTTTGAACGCTTAGGACTTAATATAAAAATTGAGGGGTTTGTTATTAATTTGTCTCATCTTGTTTAGTAAGCGTATGCATATATATATATAAAATACGCGTCATATTAATGAACATGTGAAGCATGTTTGCATAATATATAATATATATAGTATAAGCATGCACATATAGAATACTATATTCTACCCGAATTGATTATGGACTTTTATTCTAGTTTGGTTCACTAGAGCCACCAAGTGAACCAAAAGGTCAAACCCTAGGGGTGCAAGAATTAATATTTAAATATAACTATTACATTTAAACCCGGGCTCCATTACAAATGGGTCTTCAAGCGCTCTTTGCTCCTTGATCTCTAATTCTTCAAAAATTAATTCTAACTATTCCTAATACAAAACAATTTAAAATAAATAGAAACCTTGATCAGCAGTCAAGGGGAAGTACATAGGAGGGAGATAGAATTTACATTAAGAAAAAATTAGAGAAGACGAGGTACGCAGACCCCATTTAATAAAACCCATATATTCATGCATCCAACTAAAATAAAATCCAATCACATTGGTCGATAGTCCATAATCAATCCCATTTATTATCATACACATCACCATATGCATCAATAAATAACATTCATCTCATGAATAATAAACATTTAATATATATATTGATATCATTTAATGGGCAAATTTAGTTAGTAAAAATCTATTTTGAATCAAAATAAACTCCTTTATTTTAATCCAAATTTAAATCAAAATAAAACTATTTTATTTTAATTTATCCAATTCTGAATAAAATAAACTATTTTATTTTAATCAAAATTTTAATCAAAATAAACTCTTTTATTTTAATTAATTATGGAATCCAATTCCATGTAAAAAAACTTTTATTAAAGAAAACATGGATTCTCTTTCCTATTCACAAATAAACTCTTTTATTTTGAATAATATGAAATCTTATTCAATATCTAAATAAACTCCTTTATTTAAGGAAATTAGGATTCTTTTTCCTATTCACAAATAAACTCTTTTATTTTGAATAATATGAAATTTTATTTCATATCTAAATAAACTCATTTATTTAAGGAAATATGGAATTCAATTTCAACTCTAATTAGTTATCATAGAATTCAATTCCAACTCTAATTAGTTAGCATGAAATTCCAATTTTAAAATTAAAACAAACTTTTTATTTTAATTATAAAATTATTTAGATATTATATATATATATATATATATATATATAATATCTAAATAAATCATACCACGATGGGTCTGTAAGTAATACACCCATGATATATGTTATTACTATGTAAGTAATACACCTGGAAGTAACAAAGCAACAAAATAATCCTATAATTCAATACTTCCATAATCACGTGAGTCAGCAACATGATATATATATATATCTATATATACTATTCATATTACAAACAGACGGGTTTCGCGAATTCCGCAACATGCATGATTCCGTTGTTTTTTTTTTAATATAAATTTTATACAACAAAATTATGCCCAATTAAATTGTTCTAAACACATATCAATATACATATCAAATTAAAATAATTAATAATTTGCATAAAGGTTTGGCTTTGATGCCACTGTTAGGTTTGTAATATTCAAGAACGCAATCAAATTGCACAAATTAAGCGGAAGCGAGATAAATCAGAGTTTAAAAATTTTACAAACCATATACCCGGATCATCCTTTATGCGCAATTATTAATTTAACGAAAAGATAAAGAACAAGAATCATACCCTTGAAGATCCGAGCTTCCTCAGGTACAAGTTCACCTCCAATCTCTTTCGCGTTCAACTTGAATCCACCGGGTTTGGTTCCTTCCTTTGATCAACGTTAACCACCCAAGTGTTTGGCCTCTAGAGGTGATCCACCAAGGAAGAAGAAGGATTTAAGAAGATGGGTGGTTGGCTAAACCCTAGTTTTTCTATCTCTATAGAAAAGGAGCGTACTCTCCAACCATTGGAATTATAACGTAGTCTAAATATCTAATATAAGACTCCTCTTATAAAGATATCAAGTAACCCTATTAAAATAAGGTATTATTTAATTAATCATCGATCGAGTAGGGACTGTAGCCTATAGACTTGCTTTACCGCAAAGTATGTCTCGTGTTCATAACGTTTTTCATATATCCATGTTACGTAAATATGTGAAAGACCTGAACCATATTATTGAGTTAGAACCGGATGAAATAGCGGAAGATTTAACATATGAAGAGGTTCTGTTCAAATCTTGGATAAGAAGGAACATATTCTATGCTCCAAGGTTATACCTCAAGTCAAAGTGTTATGGAGGAACCACGATGTTAAGGAAATGACCTGGGAGTTAGAATCTGAAATGAAATCATGGTATCCTTACCTCTTCGACATACCAGGTACGTACCCTAATTTTGAGGGCGAAATTTCATAAGAAGGGGAGATTGTAAGACCCCAACTTTTATGAATAAAAATGAATTTTCTATAAATATCATTTTTGAATATTATGGAATAAATTTGATATAATGTTATACTTGTGGGTAATATTTAAGTTATTATATAATATTCGATTGGTCAGGGAATATTCGTACGACGGCACAATCATTGGTGGACCCCACAACAGAATTATTATCGGATTGAGAAAACGATAAAAATATTTTTATGAAAATAACGGCAGAAGTTTTACCATTGATACTGTTGAACTACTCGGTAGTAAAAGTACAGTAATACGCGTGGTTGCATAGTAGCACACGATATTGATTATTAATGCTTATGTGAGAAGTCACTCAGTTTGATTCAATTATTGTCGATATTTTATATGTTATTAAATCAATAATTGAGATGATGAAGTTGTTAATATTATTATTTGCGTTACTAACGATGTCTAGAAGTTCTTCCAAGGAGAGGTTTGGTCACCTAATTATGCACTAATAGGGAGAAATCCTTATTGGAAAGCCCCTTCTTTCCTGGGAACGACCTGGTCAATTAATAGTGTGAATAATAATAATGATGATGACGTTTTGTTTTATTCGTATTATTAACGTAATAAAACAGAAAAACTATTTATATAAACAGAATACTTTTATAAAGTTATTCGTTTTATTAGGCTAATAGTAAAATCTTTTTATATAAAACAAAATACTTTTATAAAGTTATCTGTTTTATTAGACAATAATTAGAATATATTATATTTTATTATGCATAGTGTTTGCATAGTGCTTGCATAGTGTTTGCATAGTAAAACTTTTTAAAAGTTATTCGTTTTATTAGATTATAAATAGAATATATTATATTTTATTTAAAATATTTTTCTTTAAATATGGACCGTCCGATTAAAGTAAATCAATCTGGACCGTTCATGGATTGGTTACTATTCATTCTATTCTTCTATAAATATAAGTTCATTCCTTCATTATTTCTTATGAATTCACTGAGACTCTAGAGAGAGAAACTATAGAGAGAAAGAAGAAAAATATTCTACTACTTCACTACTCCAATATCAAGTTTCTTTTACGGTAAGAGGTATTATTATTTTTTTATATTCATGAGGAGAACTTCTGTTATTCCATCTTTATTATTCTGTTGGAATAACTTTCAGATATCTGCAGCTACCCTATACTTGGTGAAATTCTTACGTATTCCATTCTTTATTATTCATTGGAATATCCATCTATGCTTTACGCTTGAGACTGGTTTTGTCTTTATTATTACATTTGAATATCACATGCATGCTTTACATTGGACTGGTTCCGTCTTTATTATTACATTGGAACATCTGTTGGTGTGAATTTCACGACTTTTGGTTCCGTCATTTAGTTTTCTATTGGAATAACCTGTCTATGCGAAGTACCGCATGAATGGTGATTTCTGTTGTATTCCATTCTTTATTATTCTATTGGAATATCCTGTCGGTGCGTATTACGCCTGACCTGGTTCCATTATTTATTATTCTGATGGAATAACATGTCTATGCGAAGTACCGCATACATGGTGAATTCTTTTGTTATTCCATTCTTTATTATACTCAGTTGGTTAAAGTTTTGACTTCTACACTTGATTAAATTAGTGGAATATTCTTGATATTTGCGCTTCATCCAGTATCTTTTCATGGAAATATTCTTCTGAGCATTCTTGAATTTTACTTTACAAAGAAGTATCATGTTGATAATTTGGACGTTATTAGTTCCTGAATAAATTAATTCTTGAACTTGTTTTATTGAATTATTATATCATTGTCATCATCCTCATGTTTATATTATTTTTGAAAGTCATCTGTGGCCTGTAGTGCATAGATGGACTTGGTATGATTATGACCAAGGATTATTCGGTGTAATCATGACCGTAATGTTACAAATGTTGTTGTAAAAGTCCTCATTGCCCCGTAGTGCATTGATGGACAGTTGTTGGCATGATCATGACCATTGATGAATACACAAATATCCTTGGCCTATAGTGCATGGATAATTTGTGGTCATGACCGTAATGAATATCTTTGGCCGTAGTGCAGGGATGATGTGGATTATTTATTAAGCTAAGTCTCAGCGATAAAAGTGATGAATTTTTTTTTAAATCAATAAAGATAGTAGATTTTATTCTCTACTTGACTCTTTTAATGGATTGCATGTTCCGCTGCAATTAAACTTGATGTTTATTATATTTTATCAGTTTAACACTATTGAGGACTAATGATAATTTATTCTGCATTATCTTAGTCATAATATTTCTTACTGGGCTAGTTGAGCTCACCTTTTCTTTCACTGTTCTCTTCAGGAAATGAGAACGTAGCCGGGAATAGTAGGGGAACGGAGTGATGGTCCGAGATGCTGTCTTAGTAGTCCTCACTATTCTGTTAAATAGTGTGATAATAAATGTAATGAGGACTAAATTGAGTGTGGATATTATCTAGATGACAATATTTGTATTAAATCTCACAGCATGTGTTTTATCATCTTTTACACGACTTTTGTGTAATCAAGTTGTATTTAAGTTTAGTACCATGTATTTGGCGACTCAAGATGGGTGATGTATACCTATTTTGGTGGCGTCACAGTACTGCTACTAGGGGGATCCTGAGACACGACCCATAGTCTCAGCTCCTTATCCCGATCTAATACAATATCAGGAAGAGGGGTGGCAGAATCTAACGGCTCAGAACCCCTCCTAATTGTCTCTAGCTCAGCTACACGCTCGTCCTGAAGCTTTTGAAATCGGTCCTGTAATGTATTCCGTATATGTATGTTAATTATATCATTTTATTTACGATTGAATATTATTAAAAGCTAAATAGTAAGATGAGTTTTACCCGTATAGCTAAAAGTCGCTTGAGACAAAGCTGCGCGTCCTTAGGCGTGTGGGCTCGATCCCAAAACTCTAGCATGGTAGGATCTCTACCAAGGTCCTCCCCAATGCCTAATACAAACATTCATAAAAGCAGTCTTAAGTATTTGTGTGAGAACTTGACACATAAATAACTAAATACAACGACTTACCATCTTTGCCTCCTCGAACGACTCGAGAACCCGGTGGTGTGTACTATCCGGAGTCGACCACGTTCTTCTTCACCGCTTTCGGACTTTTTCTTGAAGTCATCACCTCCCGATGAGCACACACATAGTCGCATAGGCTAAATCGGAGACTATGCGGGGTTGATGATCTCTGATGGTGGTCCCAAGCTGGTCCACAACTGCCCGGGCTGCCTTCTGTTACATCTCATATAACCATCCAGAGTAATTCGCAGCAACGTGATGCTCAATCATAGCATCGCCAGCGGACTGAGAGATGCTCGGGTCAAATCGATAATAAACCTATAACAAAAGATTATTTAAAATTAAGAACATTTGATTTCGTCATCCCAATTCAACTATGTGGTGATAATATGCTTAACTTACATGGAACTCCAGCAAGACGGTCTGCATAAAAGTGGCATCGCATGCCAAGATATCTTGATCAACCGCATGCACCCTCTCGGGAGATGCGTCAAACAAATCGCATGTAGGGTGTGTTTAGCCACCGGGTCTAGTATACTACAGAAAAAGTACAATAATATGTGTTATGTGAATTGTGTTTTGCAATAACTGATAGAAATAGTAGGAATATATGAACACTTACTGCTTGGAAATGACATCCACCGGTACTGTAAGGGGCACTGCCGGCGGACGCCCAAAGATACTGAGGTTCATCTCTCGGTGTCGTCGACGATGTGCATCTGTAGTAATTGTATTTAACATAGTACTTCAATAATCATTGTAATTAATGTAGCTTGAGATATATTTAAATCCTAGTTAAGATAACTTACTAGCGCCTGAAGAAGATCCTCCATCGTGGCTACCGTCTCCAGTACCGGATCGCCCACCACCTCAGCGACCTCCACCGCTATGTCTAGCCATGAATATCCTACTACAATAACAAAATTAGTAGATTACGAATATGTAAGGTTTAACAATATGTGGTAAGGACTAATATGAAAGCTCATTTTCAATTACACACATCATCAAACCCATCAGAATCAACGTGTATATCATTCTCAGATTCGGTATCTTCCTCATCCTTAGTTTCGAGATCAGTTTCATCATCGTTATCATCCTCAACGACTACATAATCATTCATGTGTACGGTGGCCTCGACATCCTCATCGTTAGGTACATCAATGACATCAGTACTCACCACATCTTCAGCATGGAACACTACGGCCAATGGGTTGCTCACATCTTCTTGCAACGCCTCATCCATCCCAAACATGTTATCAGCATTAAATGAGCGTGTTTTAGTAGTGACTACTATGTACCAGGGGCTTCGAGTATTTACGACATTAGAAACGTAATACACTTGAGTCACTTGACTTGTTAACACGTACACGTCATCAGAATTTAACACCGACTTGATATCCACGGTTGTGATTCTATTACGATCAACTTTAACTCCCTTTTCAGTATCAAACCAGCTACACTTAAATGTAACTACCTTTTTGCCGCCGTGATAATTGAGCATAACTACATCCCGTAAACGACCATAGTAATTGGACTCAGAATCTTGATAGCAGCTTCCTAACACCACAACCCCAGAATTGACTAATGTGAGTTTATGCAAGTCATCGACTCTAAATCTATACCCATTCACGATGCAACCAAGAAAAGAACTAACAACTTTGTAAGGTCCTTGGACGAAATCTATAAAACGCTCAGAAATACTCTCCGCTTCAACCCTTTTCTTAAACCACTATTGGAAATTAGCATTAGTGAATGTTTCCAATTTTGCTACAGTGAAAGTTGGGTTAGAAGCATACGCTTCCTCTTCGAATGAACTGTGATATTAGTAAAATGTCTTTAACATATACAGAGATGACTACACTTGTAAATTGTACTAACTGAAGCAAATAAGCTTAGACTTACGTGATGTATGATGATACTTCGGGAATATTTAGAAGCACGTATGTAGATACAATCTTCAACTCTTTATCGCTTAAGTAAGTCAGAGTCTCAGGGCCAAATGGTTTAGTGGGATATGTGAATACTGACTAACTCATCATCGGATGAGTCATTGGACCAACAACCTCATTCCTTGCTAAAGCGGTTGTGCTTCGTTGAGACAACATCGTCAAAATACAATGAGCGAAGTTGACAAGCTCTTCCTCTCGTATATCGCTCAAATAATAGAACCCTCTACACGAGCTTTGTTCTTGACCTTTTGTTTTAATCGGCGCATATACCTACGATAAATAATATGCAGACTTAGTGAAGTATTATTAATATGGGCAAGATAGAGCAATTATAGCAGTTTATATATTACCTCTCAAAAGGATACATCCACCGATATTGCACCGGTCCTCCAAGTTTGAGTTCATACGGTAGATGAATAGGCAGATGTTCCATCGAGTCAAAAAATCCTGGAGGGAAGATCATTTCAAGCTTGCACATAGTAAGCACAATATTCTTCTCCATCTGCTCGACACCACTGTGCTTAATTATAGTTGAGCAAATATCTCGAAAGAAATTTGACAGTTCGGTCAATGCATCCAGAACTTTTCTGGGTAACATCTCACGAAATGCAATTGGAATCAATTTGTTTTATTCAATTTACTTTAATCAAGTATTTTATTTTATTTTATTTTATTTTGTATTATATTATATTATCTAATTTTTAAAATTTATTTAAGTTTATTATTATATTTTCTTTTATTTGTTTAATTTTTTAATTAATAAATATTATATTTTCTAATTTTTAAAAATTATATTATAGTATATTATATTATCTTATTTTTAAACTTCACGTGTAAATTTTTTATAATTTAAAAATTTTATTTAATTAATTATTAAATTTTATATTAAATTAATTAAATAATGTATAAATATATTTGTAGGGCCCACAAAATTTTCAATTGCATATTTTTGACAGATATTCCGTTGGGAATTTCGTGGGAAATATCAAATATCACATTCTTAATTATACACTAACATGCATATATTATGATCCAAACACTGTAATTGTTATGACCCAAACACTGTAATTGCAAAAATAAATCATAATTTCAGCAACATGCATTCACTTGCAGAATTGAAGTCAAATAATCCCAATTTGCAAAATAGTTTACAGCATGAACAACTTTTGCAAAATCAACAACTTAACAAAATAAATTTCATAACAGAAATGAACCCAATTTCAACAAATTAAAATATAAAACCCAATTTCTGATACAATAAGAACTCCAAAATTATTCTCAGTAACACATGAATTAAAGGAGGAGCATTTATAACTTCTTACCGTGAATTAAAGGAGAAGAAACAAGGAAGAGAAAGGAGGAGCTAGAGCTACCAGACGCGTGGTATTCGTTAATGGCAGAGGCGGAATCGGTGGCAGATGGTGGGGAATTAGCGATGGCAAGTAGGAACAAACCACCACCGAGGAGATGAGAGGGAGTGGGGGGTACACAGGGGGATAGAAATTTGGGGTGGGGGGACCGGGGAGAGGACCAGGGGGGGCCTGTGCAGTGGTGTGGGGAGACCAGAGGGAGGGAGTAGGGGTACTGGAGCAGAGTGGGGCCAGAGACCTGGGGGCGCAGTGGGGAATCGGTGGCAGGGGGAGGGGGAGGTGGAGGGGGAGGGGGACCAGTGACTGGATGGGTGTGGGTGGGGTACGGGGCCGGGGGATGAGAGAGGCTAGGGAATAAGGAGAGTGAGAGAGAATGAGTGAGAGAGAATGAGAGAGAGATCAGATAAATCGAGCGTGTGAAATGAAAAGGCAGAAGGTGAAAAGTTTATATTGTTATTTCTGATGGAATGTCTATCGGTAATAAGTCCCTCGAAGATAACCTAAATTCGACGAAATATCCCTCGGAAATAACGTTTATTCGTCGAAATTACTTTTCGCGGTGGCGCAAAATTTGGCGCCAACTGGAGAGTTCTAAGGTCGACGGAATTCAGTCAGAATTATGGTATTTTATAGGGACTTATATCCGACATATTATTCCTTCGGACATAATCCTATTTTGACCGAATATAATCCGTTGATTATACGTCCTTTGGAATTAGCCGGCTTTCTTGTAGTGTGTGCAGGCTATACTGCGGGGAGAAGAAAGTTTGATCCCATAATGGGGATAAACTATAGGAGTGGAAAAAAGTTTGATCCCGTCTTCAGGACAAACTTCAAGCGTAGAAAAGTTTAATCCCGTTTTCAAGATAAACTGCAGGTGTGAAAGGTTCAATCCCGTCTTCAGGATTACCGAAATTGTATGTAAGATTTGAAATGAGGTGAAACCAGGATGTTGGTTTGAAATGTATGTTTCCCTGAGGGGCAGAAGAGTATGTAAGAAAGAAAGGGTTCAAAACTGGAATGACTGGTGATTTGATGATCAAAACTAGGATGTTTGTTTGATGGTAACTTCAGACGTAGTATCGTTTCACGGTGTTCGAGTTGATAATCTGTGGAAATTCATCGCCATCTATTTCCTGCAATCTGAGAGCACCTCCTGTCAATACCTCCTTGACAATAAATGGGCCTTCCAAGTTAGGAGCGAATTTTCCCTTAGATTGATCTTGGTTGTCAATGATCTTCTTTAAAACCAAGTCATGTTGTTTGAACTGCTGTAGTCGGGCTTTTTTGTTGTAGGATCGTGCGATCCTTTGCTGATATAACTGACCATGGAAGATTGCCGTGGTTCGCCTTTCGTCTATTAGAGACAATTGGTGATACTTGTCTTGTACCCATTGATCTTCATCTAACTGAGCATCCATCAACACTCTGAGGGATTCCATTTCCACCTCTATGGGGAGCACTGCTTCCATCCCATAGGCTAATGAGTAGGGGATTGCCCCAGTGGAAGTACGCATGGAAGTTCTGTAGGCTAATAAAGTCAAAGGTAAAAGGTCAGGCCATCCTTTGTGATTGGCGGACATTTTCTGCATGATTTTTTTGATATTTTTATTAGCCGCTTCAACAACACCATTCATCTTTGGATGGTAGATGACGGAGTTAAGGTGTTTGATGTGGAATTTTCTGCATAACTCCTCCATCATTTTGTTGTTAAGGTTTTTAGCATTGTCTGGCACAATGACCTCTGGTTGTCCATATCGACAGACGACATTGTTTTTGATGAAAGCAATGATGACTTCTTTTATAACCCTGGGGAAGGATGCTACTTCTACCCATTTGGTGAAGTAGTCAATCATGATGAATATGAATTGATGTCCATTACTGGCTTTGGGCTCGATGGGCCCGATCACGTCCATTCCCCACATTGAGAAGGGCCATGGAGAACTCATATTATGGAGTTCCCTAGAGGGGCGTGGATAGCATTCCCATGAATTTGGCATTGATAGCACCTCTTGACGTGATCATCATAGTCAACTTTGAGTGTAAGCCAATAATGCCCTGTTCTAAGGATCTTCTTGACAAGTAGGGGTCCACTCATGTGAGGTCCACATACTCAATCATGGATCTCATCCATGAGTCTCTGAGCTTGGTCTTTATCCAGACATCTGAGGAGACCTATTCCCGCATCTCTTTTATAGAGTGCATCTCCACTCAGGTAGAATTTTATAGCAAGTCGATGAATCCGCCTCTTCTCAATTAGGCTCGCCTCAGTGGGTGTAGATCCGTCTTATAGATACTCCTTGATGTGCTGATGCCATGGGTTGTGGATGGGAGGTAGTTCATCCAATACTTCTCCAACATAGTTCCCATAGACTGGGGCTTTTTGCATTGTAATTGTAATGTTTGGCATGTTTTCCTTGTCAAGTATGTGCACCAAGGAGGCCAACGTTGCTAATGCATCCGCAAAATCATTCCTATTACGAGGAATGTGTAGAAAGGATATTTCTTTGAACTCCAAATCCATCTGTAGAACTTGCCAATGGTAAGGCATCAAATGTAATTCTTTGGTTTGATAGATTCCTGTGGATTGTCTGATTACCAACTCTGAATCCCCAAAGACAGTTAACTGCCTGATGCCCATTGAACGGGCAAGTTTTAGCCCCCATGATATAGCCTTCATACTCAGCTATGTTGTTGGTGCTGACAAACTGCAATTTGACGGCGACGGGATACTACTCACCGTATTGGATATTAGAACTGCTCCAGCTCTAGAGCCTTCTGTGTTAACAGCTCCATCAAAATACATTTTCCACGTATGGAATGTATCGTACTGATGTTGTTACTGAACTGTCATTACGCCTTCATCGGGGAAGTATGTTTCTAAGGGTTTGTAGTCCCCTGCAGGTGTGGGGGGCAGTTGATCCACAATTCCTTGACCTCTGACAGATTTTTGCGTTACGTAGACGATGTCAAATTATTGTAGGATCAACTACAATCTGGACAGTCGATAATTCAGTATGGGCTTACTGAACACATATTTGAGAGGATCCACGCGGGATATGAGATGGGTTGTGTGACCATGGAGGTAATGATGTAACCTCATGGAAGCCCATGCTAAAGCACAATAAGTCGTCTCAATCAGAGTGTACTTGTGTTCACTAATACTGAATCTTTTGTTGAGGTAATAGATAGCTCGTTCTTGGCCTCTATTGTCTTTTTGCCCCAGCATACAGCCCATGGCATTGTCATTTATGGACAAGTACATGAACAGGGTAACATCATCCCTGGGTGGTACCAAAATAGGAGCGTTAACCAACTGCTCTTTGATTGTGAGGAAGGCTTTTTGACACTCATCATTCCATTTCATGGAGGAGTTCTTCCTTAACAACTTGAAGATTGGCTCACAGGTTGCTGAGAGTTGAGAAATGAACCTGCTTGTGAGACCCCAAATTTTATGAATAAAGATTGAAATTTCTCGAAATATTTTTTTTTCAAAATTATGGTGTGGATTTGAGATAATGTTATAGTTGTGGGTAATATTTATAAATTTTGAAAAGTATGCAAGTTGTTGTATAATATTCGTTTGGTCGGGGAATATCCGTACGAGGCACAATCATTGGTGGACCCCACAACAAAATTATTGTCGGATTGAGAAAACGATAAAAATATTTTATGAAAATAACGGCGGAAGTTTTACCATTAACTTTTGAAACACTCGGTGTTAAAAGTACAATAATCTGGCGTGGTTGCATAAGTAGTAATACGATTTTGATTATTGATGCTTACGTGAGAAGTCACTCCGTTTTGTTCAATTATTGCTATAGTAATTGTTGCATAAGTATCTCACGTTATTTGATTCAATTATTGTTGATATTTTATATATTATTAAATCAATAATTGAGATAACAAAGTTATTAATATTATTATTTGCAATATTAACGATGTTCAGAAGTTACGCGAGGAGAGGTTTGGTCACCTAATTCATGCGATAGGAGAAATCCTTATTGGAAAGCCCCTCTTTCCTGGGAACGACCTGGTCGATTAATATTGTGAATTATAATAATGATGATAAATGTTGTTAAATATATTGAGGTGTCTTTTTATGAAGTCAAGGAAGTTTATATATATATATATATATTATATATATAAATTTTATTTTATTAGTATTATTAATGTAATAAAACAGAAAAGCTTTTTATATAAAACAAAATACTTTTATAAAGTTATTTGTTTTATTAGACAATAATTAGAATATATTATATTTTATTATGCATAGTGTTTGTATAGTGCTGAGATAGTGTTTTGTATAGTAAAATCTTTTTTTTATATAAAAAATGAATACTTTTATAAAGTTATTTGTTCTATTAGACAATAATTAGAATATATTATATTTTATTATGCATAGTGTTTGCATAGTTCCTGCATAGTGTTTGCATAGTAAAATCTTTTTATATAAAATAAAATACTTTTATAAAGTTATTTGTTTTATTAGACTATAAATAGAATATATTATATTTTATTTAAAAGATTTTGTTTTATTAGAATAATTTATTAATACTGCATAGTAAATCTATATGGACCGTTCGTTTAAGAGTAAATCAATCTGGACCGTTCATGAATTAGTTACTATTCAGTCTATTCTCCTATAGATAAAAGCTCATTCCTTCATTATTTCTTATGAATTCACTGAAACTCTAGAGAGAGAAACTATAGAGAGAAAGAAGAAAAGTATTCTGTTACCTCACTTTTCCAATATCCAGCTCTTCTAAGGTAAGGGATATTATTTGTTGTACTCGTAAGGGGTATTATTTCTTTCGTATTCATGAAGAGAACTTCTATTATTCCATTCTTTATTATTCTGTTGGAGTAACCTGTATATGCGGGCTACCCTATACTTGGTGAAATTCTTCTATTATTCCATTCTTTTTATTATTATGTTGGAATAACCTGTCTATGTGAAGCACCGTATACATGGTGAAATTCTTTTGTTATTCCATTATTTATTATTATGTTGGAATAACCTATATATGTGAAGTACCGCATACATGGTGAAATTCTTCTGTTCTTCCATTCTTTATTATTACATTGGAATATCCCTGTTGGTGCGTATTATCTTGGGACTGGTTCCATTAATTATTATTCATTGGAATAACCTATCTGCATTTGATCTATCGCATGCATGATGATTTTCATTGTTATTCCATTCTTTATTATTCTCTTGGAATATCCCCATTGGTCGTAATTTTACTTTGACACGGTTCATCGTTTTTATTATTTCGTCGAAATATCCTATCGTGCGTTTACGCATTTGACCGGTTCCATTCTTTATTATTCATTTGGGAATAACTCGTATGCATGCGATCTATCATGACGCATGGTGAATCCTTCTGTTATTCCATTCTTTATTATTCTATTGGAATAACATGTCTATGTGGATTACCACGTGCATGGTGAATGATCCTTTGTATTCATTCCTTATTATATTATGGAAATGATCTATCTACGTGGATTACCGCATGGCGGATGAAAATCCATTTGCAGTTTCATATATTCTGTTATACTCAGTTGGTTAAAGTTTTGGCTTCTATACTCCATGAAATTAGTAGAATATCCTAGATATTTGCGCTTCATCCAGTATCTTTTCATGGAAATATTCTTCTGAGCATTCTTGAATTTTACTCTACAAAGCAGTATCATGTTGACAATTTGGACGTTATTGGTTCCTGGATAAATTAATTCTTGAACTTGTTTTATTGAATTCTTATATCATTGTCATCATCCTCATATTTATATTATGTTGAAAGTCATCTGTGGCCTGTAGTGCATAGATGGACTTGGTATGATTATGACCAGGGATTATTCGGTATAATCATGACTGTAATATTACAAATGATGTGGTTAAAGTCCTCATTGACTTGTAGAGCATTGATGGACAGTTGTTGACATGATCATGACCATTGATGAATACACGAATATCCTTGGCCCGTAGTACATGGATAATTTGTGGTTGTGATACTAATGAATATCCTTGGCCGTAGTGCATGGATGATGTGGAATATTTATTAAGCTTGAGTCCCAACGATAAAATTAAAGTGATGAAAAACCTTTTAAATTATAAAAGATAGTAGATTTTATTCTCTACTTGACTCTTTTAATGGATTTCTTGTTTCGCTGTAGTTAAACTTGATATTTGTTATATTTTATCAGTTTAACATTGTTGAAAACTAATGATAATTTATTCTACATTATCTTAGTCATAATATTTCTTACTGGGCTAGTTGATCTCACCCCTTTCTTTCACCGTTTCTCTTGAGAAAATGAGAACGTGGCAGGGACTAGTCTGGGAGAGCGAGTGATTGGTCCAGATGATAGTATTAGTAGTCCTCACTATTCTGTTAAATAGTGTGACAATAAATGTAATGAGGACTCCTTTGAGTGTGTATATTGTCTAGATGATAATCTTCTTATTAAAACTCTCAGTTATGTTTTGTCGTATTTTACACGATAGTTGTATTATTATGTTGTATTTGTATTTTTGTACCATGTATTTGGCGACCCAAGATGGGTGATGTATACCTATTTTGGGGGCATCACACTGCTAATGAAGTTGATTTTTCCCAAAAATCCCTGTATTTCCTTCTCTGTCTGAGGAGTGGGCATTTCCTTGATAGCCTGGATTTTGGTAGGATCCAGTTCAATCCCTTTGTGGCTAACTAGGAAACCTAGCAACTTGCCAGAATTAACACTAAAGGCACACTTGGCTGGATTCAACTTCAAGTTGTACTTACGCAACCTATTGAAAAGCTTTCTGAGATGGTCTAAGTGGTCCTCCTCCCTTCGGGATTTGACAATGATGTCATCCACGTAGATCTCTATCTCCCTGTGCATTAAATCGTGGAAAAGATCCATCATAGCTCGCTGATAGGTTGCCCCGGCATTGATGAGGTTGAATGACAATCGTCTATAGCAAAAAGTTCCCCAAGGCGTGATGAAAGCAGTTTTCTCACGGTCCTCCTTAGCGAACATTATTTGATGGTACCCCGCAAAGCAATCAGCAAAAGAGTACATGTCGTATTGAGCAGTATTGTCAATAAGAATGTGGATAAATGGCACGAGAAAGCTATCTTTAAGGCAAGCTTTGTTTAAATCCCGGTAATCCACACAGACTCACACCTTTCCTCCTGGTTTAGGCACGGGAACAATGTTGGATATCCACTCCGGATATGTAGAAACCATGATAATGCCAGCTCGAAATTGTTTCACAATTTCTTCTTTGACTTTTAAACTCCACTCAGGTTTCAATCGCCTGAGCTTCTGCCTAACTGGCTTGAATCCTTCTTTGATGGGAAGGCAATGAAGAACAATGCCCATGGACAAACCCACCATATCTTCATGAGACCATGCAAACACATCCTAGAATTGGATTAATATTGCAACCATGTCTTTCCGTTGGTTTGGGGTAAGGTCTGAACCAATCTGGATTAGCTTAGGGTTTTCCAAGGTTCCAAGATTGAAAAAAGTGGTTTGATCAAGATTGGGTTTGGGTTTTTCTGCGACCCATTCCTTAATCTCCTGAGGTGTCTCAATGTCCTCTTGCATATCCATCAAGTCTGAGTCCAACTTTGCATCAAAGTTACAGCCCTTATGGAGAGAAGGCACTTCATCAGCAAGTACAGGCACATTTAAATTCAGAGTTCTGAAACAGAATATGCTTTCACTTAATATATGCAACTGTTTGATCATACAAAGTGTTAGCATGTACTTGATAAAATAACTGCTAGTACTGTAAAGAAAAGTAAGCAATTAAAGTTATCTACAGGGTAGAGGGATTTTCTGCCCATTTTACCCTCGTCGACAAATGCATGGAGTGCTGCTCCAATTGTTGAGGGCAAAGTCCTGATGGACTGCAGTGATGGAAGGATCGTCATTGTCCTCCTTCTCCCGAATGATAACCATGACATATGGTCAATCATCGTCTGGGGTGTATCTGTTTGTATGTTCATCATGAACAATGACGCGTACGCCTGCCATCATCAAGGCAATGTCATGTTTACATTTCCATTCCTTTTCTTCCACTTTGGGATCAGGAATCAGCGCCTCTTTTGCTTTGATTGGCACTGGCTTAGGAAACAGCATGGCCGCAACATGGGCTTGCACCTTTACTAGAGATTGTATCAACTCATGAGGTAAATGTATAGAAAATTGCCATGAGGCAGAAGCTTGAAGACTCAACTTGTGTTTATGGGGATTCTTGTGACTAAAATTGGCAGAATAGCCTGGTCCGACTATTCCAATTTGACTTGACATTTGAATAGGGTGCTTAATACCCTGCTTATCTTTACCAAGCCCTTGTCCAGGTTGATGACCCAATGACATCATTTCTCGAGTGGCCGACATAACCTCGACAGAAATCTTGGGTACGGGAAGTGGCGTTCCAATAGAATGGTACTGCATGGTACTCACTTCCAGAGTATGAAAACTGGCCGGCACAACTTCAGAGTTGAAACTGATGATTGGCAGATCTCCTTGTTCAGGATACTCCGGCTCAGCATTAACAGTGACTAGACTGTTGTTGACAATGTATTTAAGTTATTGATGTAGTGTGGAGGGAACGGCTCCTGCCATGTGTATCCATGGTCTCCCCAATAGCAGGTTGTATCCTGAATCTATCTTGAGGACGTGGAAGGATACCTTAAATGTGTTTGGACCAATCTCAATTGGCAATTCAATCTTTCCAACGGCATTTCGTCGGGATCCATCAAAAGCTCTTATAACCGTATGGCTGCTTTGGATCCGCTTGAGATTGACATTCATCTTCACCAAGGTGGCATAAGGACATTTATTTAGAGAGGAGCCTCCATCTATCAAAATTACAGCTAGCATGTACCCTAAGACAAAATCGCAATGAATGCAACGGTTTTAATGACCGATCCCTTCGGGTGGTATATCATCATCAGTGAAGGATATCACATTGTTGTTGAAAATATGATCAACCAAATGTTAAAATTTTTCCACATCCACTGATTTTGGCAAGTAGGCTTCTTCCAAAACCTTCAATAAGATCTTCCAATGATCTTCGGAAGAGAAAACCAAGTCCAGTATAGATATCTGGTGTGGAGCTTCTCATAAGCTTAAAACCACATTGGCTTCATTGTGGCTCATAGTGCGGAGGAATTTTTCAATCTTGTCCATGGGAATCTTCCCCTTTGCTTCGCAAATAGGTTTCATAACCCATTCAGGATTATATAGTGGAGCAGTAGTATAAGCCGTGGATCCTTCAGCTTCTCCATAATTCCATGGAACTTTGTTTAAGCTGACAACAGGATGTTGTAGTCTGAAGGGTAAAGAAATTGGCTCTGGTGCGGCCACTTTCAAAGGATTGTCAGCTCCTTTGAGTTGAATTGGTTGTATGGGAAATACTTTAACAGTCTCATCATCCACTTTGGATATAACTGCTACTGATCCCTTCCATTTGGTAGGACATGCATTCCCACTCTTGAGTTGCATAGTGTAATCATCTGCTAGTTGCAGGACACCGCTATCAATAAGATTATGAATGAGATGGCTGAGTACCCAGCATTCTTCTGTGCTGTGATCGCGAGAGTGTGAATGATATAGACACACTTCATCAGAATTGAACTGTCCTGAGCGGGGATTGATTGGAGGCAGAAGGAAGGTAATTCTTCCTTCGTTGATCAACATTTACAGTATCTCCTCCATAGATTGGCCAAGATATGTAAATTCCCTCTGATTGGAAAAATCCTGACGGGCTTTAGCATTTGCTCTCTTTGCAACCTTATCCTCCATAGCTTCGCTTTCTAGAGGTGGTGATGGAGCATTTATAACACTAGGAAGGAGATAAACATGCTTCTGCCTGATTAATTGGTGTGTGACTTGATGCTAGTGGGTCACCAGTTCTGCCAATTATTCAATTTGTTTGCAAATAGCTTTCATCTTTCGTTCCATGGTAAACTGGAACTTTGTATAATCCCATTTGTCAACACCATCTTTGATGATCAGGGATGATTCACTGTTAAAACCGGAACTCTGTCCAGTGCTGCAACTGATCATGTTGACCTCTTCTTCTTTGTGTTGAGGAAGAGTGTTGTCTTGCACATGAGGTTGATCTGGTTTGGTGACCACGATCTCACCATTGTCTATTAAATCTTGGATCTTGTGTTTCAAGACCCAAAAATCTTGAGTATCATATCCAGATGCTCCGGCATGATAAGCACACTTCCGAGTAGCATTAAAACCCCTCCCATTAGGGTTGGCTGGTGGAAAAAGATATGTAATTTTCTTCTGAGTAGTCAGAAGAGCAAGAATATTCTCGAGTGAGTCCCCTAAGGGTGTGAATGTCCGAGGTCGCTTTACTTCTCCACTTTTAGGCAATAGAGGGTTTGAAGACTGTGCTTAAAAAGGGGAGTAGTTTCTCCTTTGTATAGGCATGCTTTGATTGCCTTTTTGACCTTGTAGTATCAAGGAAACATCCTCCTCTTTTTTTTTATGGACCCTCCGGGGGTTGTTTCCATAAGATCCGGACTGGATGTTCTCATCGACAACTTTAAGAGCGGCTAGGTCTTGAATTTTACCGGACTTCAATCCCATCTCAGCCATCTCTCCATGCTTGATCATTTCAGAGAATGGTTTGCCAATACCTGCTAAGACACTCTCATAGAAAGGAGCTTCCTGTATATCTATGAATGTCATGACCATTTCTGATTCTGTCATGGAAGGAATAACTTGAGAAGCAAGGCGCCTCCACCTTTGAGCATACTCTCTGAAAGACTCATTAGACTATTTCTTGACCTTGGTAATTTGGTACCGGTCAGGAGCCATCTGAGATTGAAAACTATATTGAGTGAGGAAGGCGTGAGCCAGCTCTTCCCAGCTATAGATCTTTGAGTTGTCTAATCTGGTATACCAGGAACGGGCTTCTCGGTCGGACTTTTAAAAGCAAATGCATGCATTCGAGCTTTTCATTCTCTGCGTAAGATCCAAGTTCTTCAATGAATACCTTTAAATGGGTATAAGGATCCCCTAATCCGTCATATTTTTCAAAATTAGGGGTTTTGAATTTCTCTGGATAATGAACACCAGGGAAGATGCAAAGGACAACATATGAAACACTTCCATGTGTTCTAATCCCTTTGAGAACACGGATAGTTTCCTCCATTTGGAGTACTTTCTTCCTGATATCACCGGTGTGACGCCCCCAAAATAGGTATACATCACCCATTCTAAGTTGTCAATACATGGTACAGAAACAACTATAACTTTATTATTACAACAGTAAAACTGTGAGTTTGAATACAAATATTATCTTCTAGACAATATCTATACTCAAATAAATCCTCATCACATTTATTGATACATTATTTTACAAAAATGGTGAGGACTACTAAACAACTCTCTCTAGAACCTTCATTCCATACCCCGACTCGTACTTGCTATATTCTCGCATTCTTAGAAGAAAAATGGAACAAAAAGGAAAAGGGTGAGCTCAACTAGCCCAGTAAAGAATATTATGACTAAGATAATATACAACAAATTATTATTAGTCTGCAACAGGGAAAAAATCTAATAGAATACAATAGACAACAAGTTTTAAATCAATATTCGCAGCGAAAATAATAATTCATTAGAAGAGTTAAGTAGAGAATGCAAACTACTATCTTCTATGTATGAATTTAAAAGTTCATCGTCTATCTCTTATCCCTGTAACATCAATCAATATACATCTAGAATAAAATATTCATCTTTGCACTACAGGCCAAAGATATTCATCAGTTGGTCATGTTCATCTAAACACCTGTTCATCTTTGCACTACGGGCCAAAGATATTCATCAGAAATCATTCATCTTTGCACTACAGGCCAAAGATATTCAATAATATCATCATTTCGGATCGAGGATGATGAAAAATATTTTAAAAAAGCGAATCCAAGTGAAACAAAATGACAAGGATTAAAGATTAAGGATTCGTACTTTGTTTTATCCATGTCCAAAAATACCTCAAAAATAATCATAGTGGTGTAAAATTCAAGAATGATCAAAATATGGATACAATCAAAGCTAGTATCCACAATAGATATTTTGGATGAAAAGGAAAATTTTCATTTTTAGATGAATAGTCAGATTAAGTGAATAAGATCAGTATACGTGAATAGTGCTTGAGTATCACGTGAATAGTAACTCGACACCAAAAGTTCCAAATTTGATAAAAACTTCAGATCAATATTTCATCATAATGATATTGAAGAAATAATATCATTACGAAAAAAAAAAATATCCCTTACCTCGAAAGATCAGTACTTCTAGCTGAAACACCGGATATAGGCTATGACTTGAACTTGCACCGTATAGCAATACTCAAAATATACTTAAAATACTCATAAGAATACGCCGATAATATAGAGAGAAAACTTTGATTTTTAGTGTGATTTTAAATTCTAACCTAAGCACCCTATTTTATAGGAAAATGCTTAGGACACCAAAGTAGAAAATTTATTAAAAATATATATATATATATATATATATATATATATATATATATATAATCTTCACGCACACCTTTGAATCTGAAATTCAAAGAATTGAACACATGCCTCACACATGCAAAAAACGTTTTTTGTAAAAAAAATATTTAAAACTTCAAAAATTAATTATTTTGGAGCTTCAGAACTTTAATAATTCATACTAAATAGCCCTTTTGTCAGAAAATTCGAATCTCGCGAATTTTTATAGGAAATTCAATTCTCTACATCTTTACAGAAGAAAGTTTTTCCAAATTCCAAATAGAAATTGGACAAGAAATCCACAAGCAAGCGATTTTGTGCTATAATCAAATTTCGGTCAAGAAATGGGGTCCACAGACACATAAAACATGTTTTAAATATTTTTGGTAACAAAAATACTCCTCCTCCACATATACTCATATATCCCACATTCATCGTAAAAATATCATCATTATTATATTATTAAAATATTATAATATATTTAAATGAATTATTTTATCGAAAAAGATAAAATTTCAATTTTTAACAATTATCACATTAAAAATTTTCTCCATCTATATCCACATAAAATCAATATTTTTCTCATCATATGAATCAATAATTAATTATTCACAAATAATATTACGAGAATCACAATATTGACAACCAGTGCGATTCTTAGGAAGAGGGGCTTTCAATAAGAATTTCTCCTTCATGGCGCAAGCAATTAGGTGACCAAACCTCTTCTTAGACGTAACTTTCTAGACATTGCCAATAATGTTATCTAATAATATTATTCGGATAATATGAATTATTGCTTCGATAATGAAAAATACCGCAGTGTAATGACAATTATGAAACAACAAAGAATATAAAATATCAATGCAAAGAATTATTAAATCAATAAAATATTGAAGCAAGAATTATCGTAACCATTATTGAGTAGTGCCTTCTTACGTAAGAATCAATAATTGGTGCAATACCGTAATGTTACCGTGTTTTTAACCATCGAGTATTTTAACAAGATTAACTGCAGAATAACACGCGTTATTTTTAAACAACTTATATTTTTCGTTTTCTTTATCCAATCGCTTTCCGTTATGGGGCCCACAAAAGACTGCGTCGTCGTACAAATATTCCCGACAGCAAGAATATTCCACGACCAAACGAATATTGCCCGACAACAATGTATATTTTATAACCACTTGCTTATTTTAAAATATTTGCGTATTTTACCCATAACTATCCACATTAATCAAATCAACCCTTACTATTTCAAAATAATAAATAGAGAGAATTAAATTTCATTAATAATAAGTTGGGGTCTTATAACCTCCCTCCTTATGAAATTTCGTCCTCGAAATTGACGACGACGGTGTTTCAAAAGGTGAGGATACCTCGCTTTCATTTCCGCTTTTCAATTCCTAGGTCATTTCTCCAAGCATGATTCCTCCACAAAACTTTAACTTGTGGTATGACCTTTCTTGGCGTAAGACATGCTCCTTCATATCCAAGATCTTCTTGGTACCTCCTCATACGTTAAGTCTTTGGCTATCTCGTCCGGGTTCTAACTCTATAACGTGGTTCGGTCTTTCACATATTTAATAAAATACGGATATGTGAAACACATTATGAACATGAGACATACTCGGAGGTAACGCGAGTCTATAGGCTACATTTCCTACTCGGTCAAGAATTTGTAATGGACCAATAAATCGTGGATTGAGCTTTCCTCTCTTCCCAAATCTTGTAACTCCCTTCCATGGAGCAACTCGCAATAATACATGATCCCCTATACTAAATTCCACGTCCTTTCGATGAAGATCCGCATAAATCTTTTGTCGATCTTGTGCCGTTTGTATACGTTGTCGAATCATTTGGATCTTTTTCCGTAGTCATACGTACCAACTCGGGTCCCAACAATGTTGCTTCACCCACCTCGTCCCAACATACTGGAGAGTGACATTTTCGTCCATATAATGCTTTGAATGGAGCCACACCTATACTTGCCTGATAACTGTTGTTGTAGGAGAATTCCACCAATGGTAAATACTTATCCCAACTGCCCTTGAAGTCTAGGACACAGAGTCTTAATAGATCTTCAAGAGTTTGAATAGTCCTCTCTGATTGTCCGTCTGTTTGAGGATGGTATGCCGAACTGAATCGTAAATCCGTGCCCATAGCTTTTTGCAAGCTAACCCAAAATCTTGAAGTGAATCTTGGGTCACGATCCGAAACTATGGATACTGGCATGCCATGCAACCTCACAATCTCGTTTACATATATACTAGCAAGACTTTCAAGAGAATAAGTCTCCCGTATCGGCAAGAAATGAGCAGACTTGGTTAATCTATCAACAATAACCCAAATAGCATTGATGCCTTGAGAAACCGTAGGAAGACCCGTAACAAAATCCATGGTAATGTGTTCCCACTTCCATTTCAAAATCTCAAGTGGTTGCAACGGACCCTTAGGTACTAGATGCTCCGCCTTTACATGTTGGCAAGTTAAAAACATTGAGATAAACTTTGCAATCTCTCTCTTCATATTGTTCCACCAAAATGTATGTCGAAGATCACGATACATTTTAGTACTTCCAGGATGGATTGCAAATGGTGTATTGTGTGCCTCCATCATAATCTTGTACTTCAAATCAGAGTCGTTAGGAACACAATGTCTAGAGTGGACTCAAAGTATTCCTTTTTCATCAATTCTCGCTTCCGGAATAACTCCTTCTTATACTTTCTTCTTCATACGCACGATCACGGCCGGCCTGGTGGCTTGAAAGCAACCTTAACTTTTTCTATTAAAGTTGGCTCTGTCGCGTATACTTGACATCATCGCACTCATTTCGCATATGATCTTCTACTAACGCGCGTCACCTACCACGTTCGCTTTTCGGGATGGTATTGAATAGTGTGGTCGTAGTCTTTCAATAGCTCGAGCCAACGTCCGCCAGATGTTGAGTTCTTTTTGAGTGAAGAAATATTTAAGGCTTTTATGGTGCGAATATATCTCCACTTTCTCCCCATATAGATAGTGCCTCCATATCTTTAAGCTGAAAACGACTCATCGCTAACTCTAGATCATGAGTAGGATAATTCCTCTCATATTCTTTAAGTTGTCATGAGGCATAGGCTATGACTTTCCCACGTTGTATGAGAACACATCCTAACCCTTTGCTCGAAGCATCATTTGTAGATAACAAATCCATCCGAACCGGATGGTATTGTTAGAACAGGTGCCGAAATAAGTCTCCTCTTAAGCTATTGGAAACTCTTCTCGCATTCTTCGCTCCAAACGAATTTTGTATCCTTCCGAGTTAGCTGAGTTAATTGAGTAGCGATTCGAGAAAACCCTTCCACGAATCTCCGATAATAACCAGCTAGACCCAGAAAGCTACGTGCTTGATGGCCACCGACTTGGTTGCTCCAACTTTGTATTGCTTCAATCTTCGCCGGGTCCACGGATACTCCATGTTTTGACACCACGTGCCCAAGAAATGCTACTTCCTCAAGCCAGAACTCGCATTTCTTCAATTTGGCATATAGTTTGTTTTCACGAAGCCTTTGGAGTACCAGCTTCAAATGGTGCTCATGATCTTCACGACTTTTGGAATATATGAGGATGTCATCAATAAAGACAACAACAAACTGATCCAAATATTCCTTGAATACTCGGTTCATCATATCCATGAAAGTCATAGGAGCATTAGTCGATCCGAAAGACATGACTAAGAATTCATAATGCCCATACCGAAGTTTACAAGGCGGTCTTTGGAATATCCTCGGTTCTAATCTTGGTGATGATATCCGTAAGCGAAGATCGATTTTGAAAAGAATTGTGCCCCTTGCAATTGGTCAAACAAGTCATCAATACGAGGTAAAGGATACCTATTCTTGATGGTGACATGGTTCAATTCCGATAGTCAATACAAAGTCTCATACTCCCGTCTTTCTTCTTTCACGAATAAAACAGCACCCCAAGGAGATGTACTTAGGACGAATGAAATCGATGTCCAACAATTCACGTAGTTGGACCTTTAACTCTCGAAGTTCAATAGGAGCCATTCGATATGGGGTTTTAGAAATGGGCTTTGTACGGGTTCAAGATCAATAAAGAATTCAACTTCACGCTCGGGGTAGGCAGGAAGTTCTTGAAATACATCGGGAAAGTCAATAACAACAGAATATTATTCAAATTTGACGTGTCTTTATTCAAATCCATAACATGGGCTAAGAAAGCTTGACATCCGTTTTTCAATAAATGAATAGCTTTATGATTAGATATAGCGTTGATTGATTTTAATGGTTTAGTTGCTTGAATTGCATAACATGAGTTGTTTAGGAATATGAAAGCTAACAACCTTACGAAAATAATCAATTTTGGCATGATGTGTAGTTAACCAATCAATCCCTAAAATCACATCAAAAGCAAGTATCTTTAAAGAGATAAGGTCAACAAGTAAGGTGATGGTGCTAACTTGAATCAAATAAAATTTATAAATAGTGGATGTGATGAAAGTTTCTCCTAACGGAGTTTCCACAGATAGGTCAAAGTCTAATTTCTCCGAGTCAAGTTTAAACGTTGAGCACAAGCGGGAGAGATAAATGAATGGGTAGCACCTAGGTATCAAGTAAGGTATAAACTTCGCAAGAATTTATAAATAGCTTGCCCTGATCACCTCGTTTGGGTTCCTCGCATTTTGACCGATCACAACAACGCGCTCTTCCGGAACCGTTGACTTTGACTTTTTCGAGAGACAGTCTTTTGAGTCACCGTCCCTCATTGAACTAGGTTTCGCTACCGTACAATCTCGAAAGCGATATGTCCTTCCTTTCCACAATTATAGCATACCTTAAACTATTGTGGACAGCTTTTTGGTGATATGTCCCTCTTTCCCGCATTTATAGCATATGACCCGGTGGTTGTTCTCCTCCCTTAGAACTAGTTGTCTTTTAAGACCGCTGCGTTTCACATGGTCGTTGTTAAATCTCCTCTTTTAAAATCTCCTCCGACTCTCTTCTTCTATTTTCATGGCTATGATTACCACCAGAGTGGTTACCATTTTTGTCCGTCTTTTTTCTTTCTCCTTTGGTTATCGTTGTTTTGTTGACTACCATCTCCTAGAGATCTGGTTGTGGTCCCTCGGTTGGCAGTACTCGTTATCTCGCTCTAATAATTGAGCCCTATTTACAACATCCGAATAGAGAGAAAATTTATGAGAAATGAGATCTTGACGTATCGGGGTTTCAAATCTCTAAGAAACATCCGCCATCATGCGTTCCTCATTCTCCACCAAATGAGGTGCAAACACGGATAACTCTGCAAACTTTGCCTCGCATGCAGACACCGTCATCTTGTTATGCTCTAATCGATGAACTCCACTTCCTTCATATGACGAACACTTTCGAGGAAAGTATTTGTCATTAAATAGTTCTCAAATGTCTCTAAGACATGCTTTGAAAGGTTGGATGGGTACGCTTGGACTTCCACCGATGAGTCACCTTTCGCCACGGAACATAAAGGTGGCGAATGGAACCTTCTGTTCTCCGTGCATCCCAAGACATCGAATATCTTGGTAATTTGCTTGACCAATGTTTTCGCGGCGATTGGATCGGGCTTTCCCTTAAATTCGGTGGTCCCAACTCTTTTAAACCGCTTGCATTTGTGACAACCCATGAATTGCTATCATTTCCTCCTCAGTATTTTGAACACGAGTCTCCTCGTCCCGATTTTGCATGAACTCGCAAAAAAGCTTCTAAACATCCCCTCGTTCATCATCGCTCAAATTGGTGTTGTTCACGGGAGGAACATTGCGACCTATTACACGTTCTCCTCGTTGGTGAGTACTGAGCGTCTCCACGATCTCATTTCCATTGTTAATATTCTCGATTCGACATTCTCAAATATTGTCATAAAACAAGGGTTAATTAAGCAAATCAATATATCACATAATATCCCTATATCTTGACCAACTAAAAAATAAGCTTAGGTTGGACACCTTAGCGAAGGATTTACTCGTCTCTCCCCTCCTAGTTCTATTCCCGGATCTCCATGGAGATCATATCCTAAGCTCGATACCAACCGTGACGCCCCCAAAATAGGTATACATCACCCATTACGAGTTGTTAATACATGGTACAAAAAACAACTACAACTTTATTATTACAACAAGAAAGCGTGAGTTTGAATACAAATATTATCTTCTAGACAATATCTATACTCAAATAAATTCTCATCACATTTATTGATACATTATTTTACAAAAATGGTGAGGACTACTAAACAACTCTCTCTAGAACCTACATTCCATACCCAGGCTTCGTACTCGCTTATATTCTCGCATCCACGAGAAGAAAAATGAAACAAAAGGAAAAAAGGGTGAGCTCAACTAGCCCGAAGAAGAATATTATGACTAAGATAATATACAACAAATTATCATTAGTCCGCAAGCAGGAAAAATCTAATAGAATACAATAGACAACAAGTTTTAAATCAATATTCGAGGCGAAAATAATAATTCATTAGAAGAGTTAAGTAGAGAATGCAAACTACTATCTTCTATGTATGAATTTAAAAGTTCATCGCTCTATCTCTTATCCCCTGTAACATCAATCAATATACATACGGAATCAAATATTCATCTTTGCACCACTGTGCCAAAGATATTCATCGATTGGTCATGTTCATCTAAACACTGCTCATCTTTGCACTACTGGTCAAAGATATTCATCGAAATCATTCATCTTTGAACTACGTGCTAAAGATATTCAATAATATCATCATTTAAGACCGAGGATGATGAAAATATTTTTAAAGAAACGAATCCAAATTGAAACAAAATGACAAGGATTAAAGATTAAGGATTCATACTTTGTTTTATCCATGTCCAAAAATACCTCAAAAATAATCATAGTGGTGTAAAATTCAAGAATGATCAAAACATTGATACAATCAAAGCTAGTATCCACAATAGATATTTTGGACTTAAAAGGAAAATTTTCATTTTTTTAGATGAATAGTCGTGATTCGTGAATAAGATCAGATATCGTGAATAATAGTGTAGTATCGTTAATAGTAACTCAGACACCAAAAGTTCCAAATTTGATAAAACTTCAGATCAATATTTCAAAGATAATGATATTGAAGAAATAATATCATTCTGAAAAAAAAAAAAATCCTTACCTCGAAGATCAAGATTTCTAGTTGAAACAGGATATAGGCTATGACTTGAACTTGCGCCAGATATAGCAATACTGAAAATATACTCAAAATACTCACAAGAATACGTTCGATAATATAGAGAGAGAAAACTTCAGTTTCTGGTGTGATTTTCAATTCTAACCTAAGCACCCTATTTATAGGAAAATGCTTAGAACACCAAAGTAGAAAATTTATTAAAATATTAATATATATATATATATATATATAATCTTCACGCACACCTTTGAATCTGAAATTCAGCAATTGAACACATGCCTCACACATGCAAAAAACGTTTTTTTGTAAAAAAAATATTTAAAACTTCAAAAATTAATTATTTTGGAGCTTCAGAACTTCAATAATTCATAATAAATAGCCCTTTTTGTCAGAAAATTTGAATCTCGCAATTTCTTATAGGAAATTCAATTCTCTACAACTTTGCAGAAGAAAGTTTTTCTAAATTCCAAATAGAAATTGACCGAAATCCACAAACGGGCGATTTTACAAGCTATAATCAAATTTTAGTCAAGAAATGGGGTCCACCGACACATAAAACATGATTTAAATATTTTTGGTAATAAAAATACTCCTCCTCCACATATACTAATATATCCCACATTCATCGTAAAAATATCATCATTATTATATTATTAAAATATAATAATATATTTAAATGAATTATTTTATCAGAAAAAGATAAAATTTCAATTTTCAACAATTGTCACATTAAAAATTTTCTCCATCTATATCCATATAAAATCAATATTTTTCTCATCATATGAATCAATAATTAATTATTCACAAATAATATTACAGAATCACAATATTGACAACCAGGCAGTTCCCAAGAAAGAGGGGGCTTTCCAATAAGAATTTCTCCTCACTGGCGCGAAATTAGGTGACCAAACCTCTCCTTAGACAGAACTTTCTAGACATTGCCAATAATGTTATCTAATAATATTATTCAGATAATATGAATTATTGCTTCGATAATGAAAAATACTGTGTAATGACAATTATTGAAACAACAGCAATATAAAATATCAACGCAGCAATTATTAAATCAATAAAATACTGAACAGTAATTACTGTAACCATTATTGAGTAGTGCCTTCTTACGTAAGAATCAATAATTGGTGCAATACCGTAGTATCTTCTTGTGTTTTAACCCACCGAGTATTTTAACAAGAATAATCGGTAACAACTTCTGTAGTTATTTTTAAACAACTTATATTTGTCGTTTTCTTCATCCAATCGCTTTCCGTTATGGGGCCCACAAAAGACTGCGCTGTCGTACAAATATTCCCCGACAGCAAGAATATTCCACGACCAAACGAATATTCCCCTACAACAATGAATATTTTATAACCACTTGCTTATTTTGAAATATTTACGTATTTTACCCATAACTATCCACATTAATCAAATCAACCCTTACTATTTCAAAATAATAAATAGAGAAAATTAAATTTCATTAATAATAAGTTGGGGTCTTACAACCGGTGTCTGGATCTCCTTTAAGATGGGTGTTTTCAAGGTCTTTGTTGGTCGTATCCAATGGAGGTTCTGGAATTATTTTTTCCAAACCTTGAGCTCCTCCTTGTGCAGAGGATTCTGTATGTGTTGGTATCTTCGTACCCTGAGTATACTGATGCAATTCTTTCAGCAGAATAGCCAAATCTGTAATTTGTTTACTCAATCCGTCAAATTCTTCTCGAGAAACAGTATTAGACTGGTCAGAAGAAGACATGATTGGTTGTAGGCTCGAGGCCTTTTTAGATTTTGAGCGGGTAACAGGCCCAATGATTTCCCTACAAAAGACTTACATAGTTTTGTCTTAGGGATAATGTAAATGTTATCATAACATGTCCATTTTAGGAATATTGTCCTGCAAAACCGGGTGTTAATTGATAACATGCATGCACATATAATCTTCATATTTTCCATTACATAAAGATAAACATGGAATAAAATTACAAGTAAATGCTTTTACAAGTAATTGAAAATGGAAAGCATGAAGAGACTTTTATCCGCGTTTGGTTTATCAGAGGTTGACCTATCTTAGGGTTACTCTCGCGGCTTTTTGGCATGAAGGTTCCCAGATCATCGCAATCTACTTGACGGGAAGTTAATCTGGTCTTTCAACTGGAGCAAATCTGGGTGGTGCCTTTCCTGAGCCCCGTTGGAATTATTCTTCCTACGAGTCCAGTAATCAAACACCGACGGGATAGCCCCTGGCGGAGGAACCACACAACATACATTCACATACAACGTGTCTCATCGTTTATGCAAAATGATGACATATGCGAAGCACTAATATCACAGATAGATATTTAGCAGTGTAGTAAGTAAGATGCATTAGTACACATTCATCATAAATGTAAATGCAACATTCACACACAAGCATATAACAGTTTTGAAAAGCTTGTAATAGCGGCTTAACCCTCTTACTGGAGTCCCCAGCAGAGTCGCCACCTGTCTACATCGGGATTTTTTAGTGTCCCTTTTCCTTACTTGTTCTTTGGTGTTCTCATGTTAATGTGAGATTTGTTTGAAAAAACAAGTGAAAAAGGTCCGACATGTATAATGTCGATGATTTGACTTTAAGAGTCGCCAGTTGGTGTATTTAACTGGTTGCACCAACGCAACCGAAAAGGTTTGCACATTGACCCAGTGATGTGACACTGCTAAATGGGTTTGTGAAACTGAGATTCATTTGAATTCGGGGGCTTGATTATGCAGAGGGAAGGTGTTAGGCACCCCCCAACATCCGTGTTGCCACAGTGATCGCCACTTTTCTAAGAAACTATTATATGAATATGTGTGTGTGTGTGGATCAATGTGCAATTATTTGGAAGTAGTATTGTACCTCGTTCGCACCTATATACAAAGGGTTTGAAGTTATAGAAAATTTCAGTTTTAACCAGATATCTCAATGAAGTTTTGTAAAAAGAGGTTTTTCAAACCCTGTGCTCAATAGTAATTGAGGTCTTTGATACTTCCATTTTATTATTAAATGTTCGGCTTGTTTGCTTTTATTTTCAAGATGCGAGGCATCTTCGAGAAAATAATATATAGTAGTGCCAAACTCCTCATGGGCATGACAACCATCCAAGGAAATTAAGACATCAGAATAATTTACAAAGTCACATACAATTTGAAAAAATGTCCATCACGGGAGCCGAATCTAGATTCAATGGGCTGAATCTGTGATCAGATGATTCCTAGGCTCACATGATATTACAGTTTGTATGGAAAGCAGTAAGCAGTTTTATATATAAAAGCTGTAAATATATAAATACAGACATGATCAACCACCACGAAGCAACTCCGTGGGGATCGGAAATGTAAATATATAAAAGTAGTATATATATATATATATATATATATATATATATATATATATATATATATATATATATGATAGACATGATCAACCACCACAAGTAAACTTTGTGTGGGACGTAATGTAAATAAAGTCGTAAAAGCGATCAATCGCCATAAGTAAACTCAAAGGCGGGACGAAATGTAAATAAAGTCAGTAAAACGATCAATCGGCACGTAAGTAAATTCGAGGCAGGATTTAAATGTAAATATATATATATATATATATATATATATATATATATATATATATATAAGCGAGAACGCACCAGATGTAAATCCAGGCTCATCGGATATGTCCGACAACAATTATATATATATATATATATATAAATGTTGTCAGACATATTTGATGAGCCTGGATTTTATATTCAGAGCATTTACCTGATTCAACATCCAACGGCCTCAAATCAATTTAGGCTTAAACATCCAACGATCTAAAATCATTTGGGGTTTCAACATCCGACGGCCAAGAATTTATCTCTCAAAAAATCAAACCCACCTCCATCTTCTCACCCACATTCACCTGTTAGAATTTTGAATTTAAATTAAGTACTCCCCCCCCCCCCCCCGTCCCATAGTTATAGGCTAATTTTCCATTTTGAGATGTCTCAATATATAGGCTACTTACTATTTATAAATTTTAGTTGGTTCATTATTTTACTTTTATGCCATTATAATAAATATTCAACCATTACTTTTTTTTAGAAGAAACAACATTCAATGTCATTATTTTTATCACCACATTTAATGTTGTTGTATTCTAAATAAAAGAATTCAACTTTTTAGGCTCAACAAATGAATTTGGAATAACATAAACGTTTTGTGATTGGTTGAAATTTTATGTAGATTAAAATTTTATCTTTGATTAAAGTTCTATTTTAATGGTTAGTACACGTTGATCAATTAAGTTGAGAGTTTCAGTGGGATAAGTAAGGAGTAATTAACTTATTCATTAATTCCATATTAAGGGGTATATGTGGAAAATTGCTGTTAAAAATTGCCACTTAAACTGATTTTCTTAAACTATGTGCCAAAAGAAATCAGCCTATAACTATGGGACGGAGGGAGTAATAAATTAAGAAAAATAGAAATTCAGTCACCTAATTATGAAGCAACTGAGTAACAGGAACCAAAATCAAACCAAACAAAACCAAAAGACAGAAACTCAAACTTTTAATTTTGTTTCGTATGCTTCACTTTTTTTCTCGACGAGTAAACATAAAAGAAATGAAAGGAAATAAATGTAAGCATATAAGAAAATTTAAATAAATTAAGTGACAAGCTTTCCCGTATAGTAGTTGATATGGTGACATGCCGATCGGTGTTTTATACGCAGTCCGGTAGGCCTATAGTGCATCATCCAACCTAAGCGACCAATCCTTTCGATTCGGGTTTACCACCTTTTCCAAGATTCTCTTACTTCCCTATTCGAGACCTCAGCTTGCCCACTGGTTTGGGGATGATAAGTTATAGCTACCTTATGGTTGACCCCATACTTTGCCAATAGAGCTGTAAACGATTTATTGCAGAAATGACTACCTTCATCACTTATAATAGCTCTCGGCATGCCAAATCTAGTAAAAATGTTCTTCTGCAAGAATTTGAGAACCACTTTGGCATCGTTAATTGGGAGTGGTGCGGCTTCAACCCACTCGAAGACGTAATCCACCGTAAGCAAAATGTACTGATTGTTAAGTGATGAAGGGATTGGCCCCATGAAATCTATGCCCCATACATCGAAAATCTCAACTTCTAGTATTGTTTGTAGTGCCATCTCATTCCTTTTCGATATGTTGCCCAACCTTTGACATCTATCACATGTTTTAACAAATTAGTGGGTGTCCTTGAATAATGTAGGCCAATAAAACCCGGCTTGAAGCACTTTTGCCATTGTTCTTTCACTACCATAATGACCCCCATAAGCAGATGAGTGACATTCATGCAGTATGTTCTTCACTTCACTATAGGGCACACATCTTCTGATCATCTTGTTTACAAGACTTTGTTTGAATAAGTAAGGCTCATCCCACATATACCATTTGACGTCATGAAGAAACTTCTTTTTCTGTTGTTGTGTAAGATCAGGGGGAAGAATGTTTCTCACTAGATAATTAGCAAAGTCCGTATACCATGGAAATTCTGTATTTATCCCAAACAGTTGCTTATCCGAGAATGACTCGTTGATTACACACTTATCCTCTTCCTTTTTATTCTGATTTTCCAGCCTAGATAAATGATTGACGACTTGGTTCTCCGTCCCCTTTCTATCCTTTATTTCTAAATCAAATTCTTGTAAAAGGAGAATCCATCTGGTAAGGCATGGCTTAACATCTTTTTTCAAAATTAAGTATCGAATGGCCGAGTGATCTGTATAAACTACTACCTTAGTCTCAATCAAGTATGCCCATAATTTATCGAACACATACACCACTGTAAGTAATTCTTTTTCCGTGGTTGTGTAGTTCAATTGAGTCTTTGTGAGTGTCTTACTTGCATAATATATGGCATAAAATACCTTCTCTCGGCATTGACCCAAAACAGCCCTAACTGCATAGTCGCTTGCATCACATATTAGCTCGAAAGGCTTATTCCAATCCGGTGCAATGATCACAGGAGCTGTAGTCAACTTTTTCTTCAATATCTCGAATGCCACTTTACACTCCTCATCAAATTTAAAAACTGAATCCTTTTCTAAAAGACTGCACAAAGGTTTTGCAATTTTAGAAAAATCCTTTATGAATCTCCTGTAAAACCTGACATGTCCCAAGAAACTCCAAATTCACTTAACTGAACTTGGTGGAGGAAGTTTTTCAATCCTTTCTAGCTTTGCTTTATCCACCTCTAATCCGTGAGCCGAAACCTTGTGCCCCAAAATTATACCTTCTTTAACCATAAAGTGGCACTTTTCCCAGTTAAGGACAAAATTTGTGTCTATGCATCTTTATAGGACCATTACCAAATTTTCCAAACACGCATCAAAATCATCCCCATAGACGGAGAAATCATTCATGAAGACTTCCACATTTTTCTCCACTATGTCGGAGAAGATGGCCATCATACACCGCTGGAAGGTAGC
Source organism: Panax quinquefolius (assembly GCA_020205615.1). Classification (NCBI taxonomy): domain Eukaryota; kingdom Viridiplantae; phylum Streptophyta; class Magnoliopsida; order Apiales; family Araliaceae; genus Panax; species Panax quinquefolius. The sequence goes on from CM035161.1 coordinate 48,328,870, forward strand.
AGTGCATTACACAAACCGAATGACATTCTCCTGAATGCAAATGTGTCGTATGGGCATGTAAACGTAGTCTTCTCTTGATCTTTAGGAGCGACGATGATCTGATTGTAACCCGAATATCCATCCAATAAACAGTAGTACTCATGTCTTGCTAATCTATCCAACATCTGATCGATAAAGGGAAAAGGAAAGTGATCTTTGCGGGTCGCCTTATTCAACTTCCTATAATCCATGCAAACCCTCCAACCAGTCACTATCCATGTCGAAATTAGCTCATTATCATCATTGTGAACCACGGTCATTCCTCCCTTTTTCGGCACACATTGCACCGGACTAACTCACTTACTGTCGAAAATTGGGTAGATGATACCCGCATCCAATCATTTTGGTATTTCCTTCTCGATTACTTCTTTCATGATAGGGTTGAGCCATCTTTTTTGTTCCACTGTCGGTTTTGCATCGTCTTCCATCAGAATTTTGTGCATACAAAAGGATGGGCTGATTCCCTTGATATCTGTTATTGTCCATCTGATAGCCGATTTATGGTCCCTAAGCACTCTCAGCAACTTTTCTTCCTGCAATTCATTAAGTGCAGTAGAAATAATAACAGGTAAAGAATTAGAATTTCCTAAATACGCATACCTGAGCTGTTTAGGGAGTGGCTTAAGTTCAAAAGTCGGTGGCTCCTCCAATGATGGTTTCATCCTTGTTGTGGCTTTCACCTCCGTGTGCAATGGTTCAAAGGGTGTTTTAAATCTACTAACTCATGGCAAGGAGTCTAGCATCTGCAAGTAATCCACAAATTCTGAGTCATCGAACTCTTCATCCCCCAATAATGTCGTTTCCAATGGGTCGTTGACCAAACTCTTGTTCATGTCTTCACTGATTATCTGGTCAATGATATCCATCCTAAAACATTCTTCTTCATTCGTAGGGAATTTCATGGCCTTGAACACGTTAAATTTTATTTCATGATATTGGACTCTCATAGTAAGTTCACCTTTTTGTACGTTAATAAGTGTCCTACCCGTAGCCAAGAATGGTCTCCCTAGGATAATCGGGATGTTCGTATCCGCAGGGAATATAAACTTGTCAACCCTGACCAATATGTCCTTTACAATGCCTCTCGGGTACATAACTGACCTATCCGCCAACTGCAATGCGATGTTCGTAGGCTTTGGAGAGGGAAAACCCAATTCTATATAAACTGATAATGGTATAAGGTTCACACTTGCCCCCAAATCACACAAAAATTTGTTAAACGCCATATTCCCAATCGTGCAACTTTGGTGGCAACTTTCGCTGTAACACCGCACTACATTCCTCTGTTAATGCCACTGTCTTGAAATCTTCCAACTTCTTTTTCCTGGACAAAATCCATTTTATGAATTTCGCATAACTCGGCATCTGCTTTAGGGCTTCTGCAAACGGGATGTTAATTTGATGTTTCTTAAAAACTCCCAAAAATTACGCAAACTGCTTATCTAGTTTCTATTTTTGAACTCTTTGCTGAAAAGGTGGGGGAGGATAGATAACTGGTTCGCTAACTGTTTGCTCTTTTCCACTTGTTTTTCTTCCCCCCGCTTGACCGTCACCACTGTATTTTCACTATCTGTTTCAACCTCTTTTGTAGCCGAATTTTCTGTTTCCTGACCCTCAAGCTATTTTCCACTTCTCAACATAATTGCTTGACATTGCTCATGATTACCCTTCAGATTTCTTTCGGTGTCACTCGGTAGAGTCCCTTGTTGTCTTTTGTTCAATGCTAAAGCAATTTGTCCCATCTGATTCTCTAGATTCTTGATGGCCATCTCTTGCGATTTCATTGCCATTGCTTGATTTTTCATAGCCGCCTCATTGCTTGTTATGTACTTTGTCAATAATTCATCTAAATCTGACTTCCTCTCTTGATGTTGAGCTGGTTGTTGATGATTCTAGAATCCTGGGGGAAACGATGGTCGTGGAGCTTGTTGCTGCTAATTGTTACTCCATGAAAAGTTTGGATGATTCATATTCCCCTGATTGTAAGCATTCTGAGGTATTCTGTGGAATTTTGTTGTAGCTACCCACAAATTGTGCATTGATCTGTAGGATGCTCACCCGTGCACAATTCGCAAATAATTGCAACTTGTTGTACCTGTGCCCCTGTCATAGCATCCAACTTCTTTGAAAGTGACGAAATTTGAGCTTGTATAGCCGTCACACCATCTACTTCTAACACTCCAGCTACCTTTTCCTGTGTCATTATTGTCGTGGGCCACTAGTAATTGTTAGCTGCCATAGTCTCTATCAATTCGTAAGCCTCCTCATAACTACTATCCATAAACGCTCCACCCGAAGTTGCATCAATACTGGTTCTGAGATTTCCGTTTAATCTGTTGTAGAATGTGTTCATCTGCAACCAGTTAGGAAATCCATGATGTGGGCATTTTCTGAGAAACTCTTTGTATCTTTCCCATGCCTCATATAATGACTCCCCGTGTTGCTGTTCAAACATCGTTATCTCATTCCTCATTTTTGCAGTTTTCGCTAGTGGAAAGAATTTTGCAAGAAATTTCTGAGCGAGGTCTTCCCAAGTAGTTATCGATCCCGGTGGTAGAGAGGGTAACCAACTCTTCGCCTTGTCCTGTAAAGTGAATGGGAACAAACGAAGTCTCATCGCATCATCCGACACCCCATTGTACCTGAAGGTGTCACAAATTTGCAAAAAGCTAACTAAGTGTTCATTCGGATCATCACTTCCCAATCCCCCAAACTGAACTTAATTTTGAATCATTTGAATTGTCCCAAGCTTGATTTCAAATGTATTTGCAAGTATCACGGGCCTGGTGATACTTGATTGCAGCTCAGTAACCTTAGGTGTAGCAAAATCTCTCAATGCTTTCTGATCTTCAACAACCATTGCCTCTTCTTTTTCAGAATTTTTGAATTCTTCTCTTGTTTCCTTGATCCACTTACTTAACCTCTGAAACCATTTCTCAATGTTGTCCTCAAAAGGAAGCAAGTCTGGATTTTTGGAATGCGTTTGCATAAACCACTTCAAAAACCTAAAATAAGAGGAACAAAACAAAAAAAATGTTTAAGTAAAACCAGACTAATTAAACTGATATCGTAAAATATTAAAATCTATACTAAAATTATCCCTGGCAACGGCGCCAAAAACTTGTTGGGTAAATTCTAATTACGCACAACACGCAAGTATACGTGGTCAACAAGTAATATAATAGTAAGTAAAGTATCGTTCCCATAGAGGCAATTTAGTAAGAAGTTTAACCTCACAATTATAAATTTCTTATTAATCCTAATTTTATTAAACTATCCAAAACAATGATTAAAATTATAAAAACTAAATTATTATTAAATATACGATCACAAAACAATCACAAATATTAAAAACTGAAATTCAAACAATTATTTGAGAATTAGGCTTACGACTTCACCTTAAGTTTCTCTCTGATTTTTACACTTTTATTCCAGTTCAATTCACTATCCTAGTTTATTAATCAAGAACACGAATGTAGCACTAGCCATCTCTCGATGCACTGATACCGTATTAACTTAAATCCACAAATTAGATAGAAACAAGTTAAACACCTTAATCAACTAACTCACTATATCTCTATGTGAATTATAATTAAAGAAGGTTTAAGATCGGTCCGGATCTTAAGCTCACCCCTTATCCAACTCACCCGAGCTCATTTCCTTTAGCGGCGGGACTGACGACAGATTCGATTATATAATCAAAAGTCGCTCATACTTTTAGCGACGGACAACATATAGCGTCGCTAAAAGTATAGACGATGATTGTATGACCGAACCGTCGTCGGGTTCGTCGCTAAAGGGGAATGAGCTCAGGTGAGTTGAATAAGGGGTGAGCTTAAGATCCGGACTCAGTTTAAGATTAAGCTCTCTACTTGATTACATGCGATGTCAAGCATATCTCTACCTTAACATTCATCATGATTCTGTTCATTTACAAAATTCATGAACACATGCAATATTACTAAGTCTAGACTCGTATTTCCTCTCTCAAATTCATACAAATCCACAAAGAACTGTTGATCAGGCAATTCATAAAATCAAGCTCAAATTAATATAGATAAACTGGATAATAGCTTATTAAACTGGAAATCAAAGCTACAAAACCATCGTTTCACTTAAGGATCCATCATAAGCCTAAAAAGTAAATTAGTTCATCATCAATGAATTAAATACTGAATAAATAAAAGAAAACATCATCCCAATTACACAAATTGATCAAAATTAAAGGAGAATTGTAATACACCACCCTTCTCGCCCTTCAAATCTGCAATATTTGTGAAAATCCTCTTCTTCTTCGTTCCTCCAATCTCTTGTTCTTCAATCTTTTTCTCCAAGTGTGTCTGAATTATCCTCTGATATATTTTTTTAACACATAATACAAATTTTTCTTTATTCAGATCCACACCACCAATTCTAATCCAACTCTAACTCATCACCAAGAAATTCTAATAGAAATCCAAATCCTTTTTAAAACCAACAAGTCATTAGTCAAAGACTCCCAAAAGCATTAAATAACATCCATAACATAATCCTATTATAATCATAATACATAAAGAATTTATAGCTCCCAACAATGCCCATCTTCCAGCACATAACTAATCTTGCCCAGATCAGGTCCCGTAACGGCGCGCCCCACGTCATGATGTACTCTTAGACAGTAGCGGCCGCGCCATTTATACCAAAGAAGAAGCCACTTAATAGCAATACCCCACACCGCTTTACTCAAAGACCACAAAGAAGCCCCGCACTAAGGAGTCAAAATGTCCATAATTGCTTGAAAATCCTTCCAATGCTAGCATCTTGATAAGCTTATTGATTATTCTATAACAAGCACAAATCCTATCAAAAGTAACATGAAAGTAACCAAAACTAACAATATAACAAGCTAAATGAATATAAATAATAGGTTAAAAACCTACTCATCAACTATTGTTCTTATATTTTCTAAAGATGATAAATGAATAAAATGTTAATTTTTATTCAAGATGTTATGTTTTATGTGATGATCTTTTATGATGTGCAAGTTAAGTAGAAAATATTTAAAAGAAATTGATTAATAATCTAATAATGTATTTTAATTAGAAAATGCCTCCAAGAAGACGTCATCTACGACAACAAACCCCTAAGGGATCTACCAACAATAACAACGCTAAAGTTAACCCAGTTCAGCGGTTGGTGACACTTTTGATAGGAGCACTACGGAATCAACCGCAGAATCAAGCTGTAACTTTTAAGGATTTCAAGGCGGTTGGACCACCAGAATTTCATGGAACCATGAATTCGGTTGATGCACAGACCTGGATCATGGAAATAGAGATGGTATTTTATGTTGCTAGGGTCGGTGAGAACCAGAAGACTGCTTTTGCAACATTCATGTTGAAAGCAGAGGCTAGTTATTGGTGGCAAGTTAATAAAACTAGAAGAGGTCAGGGAGTGATGACTTGGGAAAGGTTCAAGGAAATATTCTTTGAGACCTATTTCCAAGATAGTTCAAAGAATCATATGGAAGTGCAGTTTTTGGAGCTAAAGCAAGGGCACAATGACAGTGTCAGAGTATGCAGCATGGTTCATTGAGTTGGCAAGGTTAACGCCATATCAAGTGAACACGGATGAGCGCAATGCGATGAGGTTTGAACAGGGACTGAAGCCCTGGTTGTACAACAAAGTCTCCCTGTTCCAGTTAAAGACGTTTGCATCGATGCTTGAGAAGGCAATTCTCACTGAGGGTGGAGGCAAGGCTGTGAAAAAGTACAATCAAGAACAAAGAAAGAAGAAGAATTAGGGTGAAGGTAAGAATTGTGGTAGTAATGGTGGAAATGGTAGTAGTAACTTGAAGAAGAAGTGGAATGCGAGTGTTGGTGCTGAAAGCCAACAAGGTAGCCAGCAGTAAAAGAAGTTTGAAACATGTGCTACATGCGGAAAGAATCACACTGGCATGTGCTTAAGGGGTAAGCGAGTATGCTTCAACTATGGCCGGGAGGGTCACATTGCCCCAAATTTCCATCAACTAAAGAAGAATGTTTGCTACACATGCGGGTCAAATGATCATTTTGCTTGCGAGTGCCCTAAGAAGAAAGCTGGAGAGACAACAGGAAGTAAGGGAAGTAACTGTGGAGGTACATCAACCATTGTTGGACCAACGTCATCAAACAGACCCACAACCAGAACCTTTAACATGACTATGCAGGATGCTGTACAATCAAAAGATGTTATGTCAGGTATTATCCCAATCAATGATATAGATGCTTATGTATTATTTGATTCGGGTGCTACTTGCTTGTTTATATCTGATGAATTTTCTAAGAGGTTAGGATTGCCTAGTAAAGAATTGAATTTCCCTTTAAACATAGAAATTACAAATAGGGAGGTGATTCCTGTTAAGTTCATATACAAGAATTGTAGGGTGAATATTAAGGGGAATGTCATAATAATAGATTTAATCCCAATTAAACTTGGGGAGTTTGATGTTATTTTGGGAATGGATTGGTTATTCAATTATGGAGTGATAATTAATTGCCAAAAGGAATGTGTAAACCTTATAACATCGTCAAAAGTAGGTTTCTACGGTAACAAATCGCCTAGACAAGCGAGATGTTTGACGATTATGTAGGCCAAGAAGTTGTTGAGTCAAGGCTGTGTAGGATATTTAGCTTACATAGTTGATACTCAGAGGAAGGGGGTGAAACTGGAGGAGATACCAGTGGTTAGGAAATTTGTGGACGTATTTCTAGAGGATTTGCCAGGACTTCCACCTGATAGAGAAATTGAGTTCGTTATCGATTTGGCGCCAGGAACTGTTATGATATCGAAGGCCCCGTACATGATGGCTCCGGTAGAGATGAAGGAACTGATGGTACAATTGCAAGAGCTGTTAGATAAGAAATACATTCATCCGAGTGTATCACCATGGGGAGCACCGATGTTATTCGTGAAAAAGAAGGATGGGTTAATGCATCTTTGCATTGATTATAGGGAATTAAACAAAGTCACTATCAAGAATAAATATCCATTGCCAAGGATAGATGACTTATTTGATCAGCTAAAGGGAGCTAGGTATTTCTCGAAGATAGATTTGAGAAGTGGGTATCATCAATTAAAGGTAAGGAAGGAGGATGTACCTAAAACGACAGTCAGAACTCAGTATGCACATTACGAGTTTCTGGTGATGTCTTTCGGTTTGATAAATGCCCCTGCAGAATTCATGGATTTGATGAACAGGGTGTTTAAACCATTCTTAGATAAGTTTGTGGTGGTATTCATTGATGATATTTTGGTGTACTCCAAATCTCAAGAAGAACACGTGGAACATTTACGTTTGACGTTGGAGACTTTAAGAATGGAAAATTGTATGCGAAATTCTCTAAGTGTGAATTCTGGCTAGAACGTGTATAATTTCTTGGACATATGATTGACAAAGATGGGATTTCAGTGGATTTATCAAAAGTCGAAGTCGTAATCAATTGGGAACAACCAAGGACACCATCGGAGGTAAGGAGTTTCTTGGGACTGGCAGGTTACTATAGATGATTCATTCAAAACATTTCCGAGATTGCCACCCCGTTAACAAATTTGACAATGAAAACTGTAAAATTTGTTTGGACGGAGAAGTGTGAAGAGAGCTTTCAAGACTTGAAAAAGAAGTTAAGTGTGGCACCTATGTTGTCATTACAAGATAATACATGAAACTTTATGGTGTACGGTGATGCCTCACATAAAGGATTAGGTTGTGTCCTTATGCAGAACGATAAAGTCATTGCATATGCATCAAGGCAATTGAAAGATTACAAGAAGGGGTATCCGACTCATGATTTAGAGTAGGTTGCGGTAGTATTTTCTTTGAAGATATGGAGACATAATCTCTATGGAGAGAAATTTGAGATCTACACTGACCATAAGATTCTGAAGTATATTTTCACACAGAAGGATCTCAAAATGCGTCAAAGGAGATGGTTGGAATTAATAAAAGATTACGATTGTGAGATCTTTTATCATCTTGGTAAAGCTAATGTAGTTGTTAACGCCCTGAGTAGAAAAGGTCGTGAGAAATGGATGTTGTTAATGGTGCAGGAAGAACTTATCTCAGCGTTGGCAAGGCTAGAGTTGGAAATAAAATTTCCAAAAGAATTCGATGAAAGATAGTTCCAAATGGAAGCAAGTCTAACTTTAGTGGACAAAGTGAAGAACGCTCAACTACAAGATGAAGAATGTGGACAAATCAAAGAAAGAGTGATTGAGGGTAGTGAAGTGAAATACAGGATCGATACCGAAGGAGTGCTAAGATTCCAGGGACAAATTTGGGTTCCAGCAGTATCAAATATTAAAGAAGAAATCTTGACAGAAGCTTATAACTCAAGATATTCGATTCATCCGGGAAGTACAAAAATGTATCAAGATTTACGGCGACATTTTTGTTGGCCAAATATGAAAAGATATGTTGTAGAATGTGTCGCGAAATGTTTGACATGTCAAAGAGTCAAGGCCGAGCATCAGAGACCAAGCAGATTACTTCAACCGTTGGAAATACCGGAATGGAAATTGGAACACATCATAATGAATTTTGTGGTAGGTATTCCAACTACTCAGAGAGGATACGATGCGATTTGGGTGATAGTGGATAGGCTGACGAAATTAACATACTTTTTGCCAATAAAGATTAGATTCAATCTTGATTAGTTGGCAAAGTTGTACGTTAAAGAGATAATTTCTAGACATGGAGTTCAAGTGTCAATTGTGTCAGATAGAGATCTGCAATTCACGTCAAACTTCTAGAAGAGACTACAAGAATGCATGGGAACACAATTGAGACTGGGTAGGGCATACCATCCGTAAACAGACGGCCAAAACGAACGAATAATCCAGACATTGGAAGATATGCTCAGAGCATGTATCATGGATTTCAAAGGGAACTGGGATGAACATTTACCATTGGTAGAATTCGTCTACAACAACAGTTACCACGCAAGCATCGGCATGCCACCTTACGAAACATTGTACGTTAGAAAGTACAAAACTCCATTGTGCTGGGATGAAGTCAGTGAACGTCAATAATTAGGACCGAAACTTGTACAACAAACTGCTGATGTTGTCAAACTCATCAGGACAAGATTGGTAGTTGCTCAAGACAGACAGAAGAATTATTCTGATCAACACAGACAAGGTCATGAGTTTGATGTAGGAGATATCGTGTTCTTAAAAGTTTCTCCTTGGAAGGGGAAGATCCGTTTTGGTAAAAAGGAAAAGCTAAGCCAGAGGTTTATTAGACCCTTCGAGGTGCTACGAAGAGTAGGAGAAGTGGCTTACAAGGTAGCTCTACCTCCAGAGTTGGAACATGTTCACAATGTTTTTCATGTTTCGGTGTTACGACCATATAAACTTGATTACAAGCATGTAATGGAGTACGAACCATTACAGTTCGATAGGGACTTATCTTATGAGGAAATTCTTATCCAGATAGTTGACAGGAAAGAACAAGTGCTCAGGAATAAAGTAATACCTTCCATAAACGTGATATAGAGGAACCGCAATGCTGAAGAAGCTACGTGGGAACTCGAAGATAAAATGATGAAGAACTATCATGAGTTATTTGTTTAATCTTTGTCTTCGATTCTGGGGACAAGATCTTTGTAAGAAGGGTAGAATGTGATGAATGATTTGTTTGAGTTATGATTCTGGGGACAAAATCCTTGTAAGGATGGAAGGATGTAACAATCTAGAATTTTAAACTATAATTCCAAATATTTATTAAATTATATAAATATTTTAATTGATGTGTTTATTGTTGAATAAATACTTGTTTAATGTGATTTGATTTGATTAATTATTTGTTAAATAAATAATCTATGAGTTAAGGAAATTAATTATTAAGAGATAATATTCTAATTTAAATTAATAATTAATTATAGAGTTTATAATGATTAAATGAATTGTTATAATGTCATTCTAATTTAAAGTGATGTGTTAATTTATTAAATAAAATTATAATTATAAGGAAAATTATAATTTTGTTGTAGTGGTTTATGTGGTAAATTGATTTAAGAATTGTTAATAGATTTGATTAAATTGAATATTAGAATTTGATTAAATAAAGTTTGACCATAAACTATATTATAAATGAGTTATTAAAATAAATTAAAGGAGTTTAATTCAGGTTTTTTGCCAAACAAGGCTTAATGAATGTTAAGTCTTTTATTTAAATAGGTTTTACCAAACAAAGGCATAAGGATTTTAAGTTATTAATTTTTTAAAAGTGGTTTAAATAAAAAAGAAGCCTTATGGCTTTTGATTTTCAAAAAGATATAATCGGCATCGATTATATATATATTTATATTATATATTAATACGTATTATATTATACGTTATATTTTTTAAGTTACGTAAGTTGGAAAAGAGAGAAAGAACAGAGAAGAATAGAAAGAAGAGAAAAGAGAAGAAAGAAAGAAAGAAAAGAGAGAAGGAAGAAGAGAAAATTCTTTATGAGTTGAGAATTTAGAAGAAGTAGTAGTTGTAATCATCTTCTAGCAAAGGTATAACCCTACTTTTCTTATTTCTAGTTTTCTTCTAAAGTTCTAGTTTTCTATTGTATGAAAAGTTCTCTGTAATTATATAATTTGTATATATAATAGTTGTTGATAAACCTGTTTTATATGTTAATATATGATTTCTGATGAGTTTACTTCATATAAATATGTTATGTATGGAGAAAGTTATTTAACAGTGAAATATATATGAATATGGCTTATTTTGAAAGTCAAAATTGATGTTTAATTCATAGTATAATGTATAAATTGGCTATTGATTGTGAAAGTATATGGAGAAATGAAAACAAAGTAATTGAAACTAACTATTTCGGTTGTAAAACGAATTCACAGTGAGGAATTTCACTATGAATGTCAAAAGAAGAAGAAATAATAGAAATAGTGAAATTAAAGGTTGTAATTTTGATGTTTATGTGGTTAGAAACGTGTTAGAAACATTAGTTTATGTTTTCGTAAACATATTACACCTTGGGTAGGTTGGTATGGTTATTAGAAAGGAGTTTTTAGGCCTGATTTGGCTTTCTGTAGTGTTCGTGATGTTCATTCGCGAAATTACAGAAGGTACCCCTGCCCCGGCTGGCTATTGTAGTACAAAAACTCCCGCCCCGGCGAGGGGGGGGGGGTATTCTGTCTTGCAAATTTTGAAAAAAAAAAAAATCTGATCGAACATGTTTTACTAAAATTATCATAACTTTTTCATACGAACTCCAATTGATAGGATTCATGATGATCCGGAACAAGGAAGAGTAGACCTATAACTTTTAGGCTTTAAGATTTTCAATTTGATGTCGTTATTAAGGGTTAAAATGGTCATCTGTAGGACTATTATGCATTTGGAGGCCATCAGAGGGCGTCGGGATGCACGAATGCAAGTGCAGTCCTTTGTGTGTTAGTGTAACCTAATCTAAAGAAAATGATAATATGTTTAACATGTAATAGGATGTTATATCAAGTTGTTATGTGTATATGGTGTAATGGCATGATAATTTAATTAGTTGTAATAGAGCTAAAATGTGATGCTCATGAAAAGATGTGATGTTGTTTAAATTTAAACTTAGTTAGTGAGCTATACTAAAAGTGGGAAAGAAACTCATGAAGCTAATATTAGTGTAGCTAATGGGTATTTTTAATGCATATGGTATGTGTAGGACTTGTGGTGAACGTGACTAGTAATTGTTTAACCTACGCATGAGGCAAGTTTTCTAACTCTAGTTTTACGATTGTGCAAGTGCTTAAACCTTATTGATGCATTGAACAAGTTCCTAAACCTACTTATATAGCTATTTGAACTTGATTATGTTCATGTAAACTCTTCAACCTAACTCTTACTTTAAGAAGGTTTCATATCTTTAATTTTGTTTCTTATTACGAAAGTTCATAAATTCTGTTATTCTTATGTTAAGCAAGTTTTATTCCTCAACTTGTTATCAATCATGCAAGTTCATTAACTCACTTCTTTTATTGAGTAAGATTAATAGCCTTAGCTTATTATTGTTCAAGCAATGTTTTTTATAATATTTAATGCCTATGTTTTCTAGTTCATTTCTAAATCATAATTTCGATGTACAATGTTGATTCACTTATAATTCATGACCATTTCATATAATATTGTTATCGAGCACTTGAAGTGATATCAAACTATATCGATTTAACTAATCCTTAGTTGATATTCATTGAACTCTAAATTACCTTGAAGCTTATCCAAACCAAACTTCCTTTGGTGCAAACTCGTATATTAAAACTGAGATGAACAACCCTATTATAGGAGATTATTTACGCAAATTATTTAGGTGTTTGTGCACAATACATTGTACAAAGGGCTGATCCCCCTAAGTATGAGAAGTCCTTACAATCTTATGACTGTTTAGGTTTAAGTTAAAGGAATACTTATAACTTTGGACATAGTTCGTGATCTTGTGACCCTCAGATACATATATTTTAAATTCTGTTTCCTGATTATCATTGATAGAGAATATTATTCAGTTCTATTGAGCCTGTTCACTTGGCAATTGTTATGATATTTTTATTTCATTGTCACTTCAAAAGAGCATTTGTTTACTCACTCTTGCATATATAACCATTACAACTAAAGATGAACAAGTGTTGAAGACTTGTAAATCTGTTGATTTCTATATTGTATGACTTTATTTTAATTGTTGAGATGTAAATATTTTATTTTCTACACTTGATGTTTGTATTTAAAGATTAGATAACTTGGGAGATTGTATTGAACTTATTGATGTAATCCTTTTATGGGAAGGTTTATTGTTAATCTTTATTATATTTGGGTAGTTAGAAATGAATGTTTAGACAGTGAACACCAAATCTTGTGGGAATGAAGTACCGAGATTTGGGGGTGTCAAAGTACCTCATCATAATCATCCATGATGAATCCATACCTCCTAGGTATCTTTGATACGTTTTAGATTTACGATTCAGTTGTGGTACAATAGGTCTATCTACATATTCCTCTAGTTGATTTATAATGTTCTTGAACTTCTTCAAGCTTTATTACCCTCCCACTAGCCCCTTCGATGATAAAAACATTTATCTAAAAAGGCAAAGTGTTTTGCAACAAACACCTTTTTGCTCAGTAGGATTATAGAACATATAATCTAAACTTACCTTAGGATGTCCCACAAATATGCACTTCTCAGATTTTGTCCCAAGCTTATCCTTTTGAAACATTTATCACATAAGTTGGACAACCCCTACTCTTAACATACTTAAGACTAGGTTTCCACCTTGACCATAACTCATATGGAGTCTTGGGGCTGGATTTTGAGGGTACCTTAATTAGTAGATATGCAACTATTTCTAGTGCATAACCCCAGTTGGATACTGGAATGTCGATAAAAAATCATCATGGACCGTACAATGTCCAACAAGGTAAAATTTCTCCTCTCAGATACATTGTTCAATTGAAGTGTACTAGGAGGCATCCATTATGAGAGAAAACTATTTGAGATGATCTAAAAACTCATTGCTCAAGTATTCCCTTCATCGTAATACTTATCTAGTTTATTTCTTTTCTGAATTGTTTGAACCTTTCAAATGATTCAGACTTGTATTTCATCAAATATATATGCAACTTTTGAATTAATCATCTTCTATTCTTTTATTAGTTTGTTTAATTTGCATAAATATTTTCATGTGAGTCAAATATACAAAATTCCTCAAGATATCTTCCAGTTTGAAATAAAACATTATTATTATAAATGGAACAACCATTATTCTGAAATATAATACTAAAATTTCCCTTATCCAATAACGGAGTGGAAATAATGTTTCTAATGAGAACTATAATATAATAATAACTTATTAACTTAATAGACTTGCCTGTAGGCAATGCTAAACTATAAGTTTATACAGCTAATTTAGCCACCTTTGCTCCATTCCCCCCACACGTGATTTCTTTCCCTTTGTTTAGCTTTCTACTTCTGCTTGTTTCTACATAAATATGTTTTTAAGAGAACCACACTCGGTATCCAATACCCAAGTAGAACCTTGACTTATAGAAAGATTTATTTCAATCATGAATAAACCTATGTCTGTAACCAAAACTTTACTAAGCTTCTTCTAGTTAGCCTTTGCAAGACACCTCTTGCAGTTTCCTTTCCAGTGTCCAGGCTTAATGAAGTTGAAGCAAACTCCTTTGCTATCTGTATCAGTTTTGTTCTTATTATTCTTTGTTTTTGTCTTTTTATTCACTTTTTTTAAAATTTTCTTCTTTTTAGAAGATCATTTAGCCCGCAACCTTTTCTTGGAAGGTTCATCTACTAGTAAGATTTAGTCTTTCTTGGATGGAAAGTGACTCTCGGGAATTTTCAACATGTTAAGCAACTCAGGGAGGCTAAGAACTAACTTGTTCATGTGAAAATTCACAACAAATTATGAGAAGGAGTCCAGACTCCAAGATCAAATCATGACTCAACTCTCCATCCATGAAAAAAAATAGTTATCCCAATAGTTTAATCAGATTGAATATCTTAAGGACATATGTTTGTAATGTAGTGTCGTCGATCATTCTAGATCGGAAGAGCTTCTTAGTTATCTGATATCTGTAAAACCTACTCTGCTCACCAAACAAATCTTGCAGGTGCAACATATAGTAGGTGCATCCATTTTCTCATGTTGACGTTGTAACTCATTACTTATGGATGTTAACATGATGCACTGAGCCACCTTAGCAACCTCTTGTCACTTTCTAAAAGTAACAAGCTCCTCCTCAAAGGCATTATCTATAACCGCTACAAAGACTGGCTTATTAAGGACATAAGATAGATTTTCAATGGTGAGAACTATTATAAAATTCCTTAAAAATTCGTTTAATTCAGCCCGATTAACTTATTAACATCCAATATGCTCCGCAATGATAGTGAATTAGACATTACAAAATTCTGTAAATTAATTTGTAATTTAACAACATTAAAATGCATTCATTTTATTAATCACCAGATTAATTTAGGTCATTATTAAAATGGTGTCTCCCACTATTTCTTCAAACTATATAACCCTCTTTATATATAGTTTAGCAGATTTTGTATTTATGACTTTGTAAAATCTACTTAGTGAAAAAGGACCGAATTGCAATATATATAGCCTTGTGTGTGCACAAAAAACTACATATTTATTCCAAAGGTAAACAACTCTTGTCGATTACATCTCCATGTAACTCCTTTTATTTTTCCTCTTAGATCATAATGGTCAAGCGTGTGCACATTCAAACTAAAATAATCTAAGTTAAGTCAAACCTTGCATTTCCTAATAAGTGAAGAGAAAAATAAAGTCTTTGTATGCACAACAAAACATGTATTGTTCAATTCCTTATAAACATCCAATGTAATAAATCAACATCTTAAAATATTTAAAACTTGCCTTACGTGTGCACAACAAACTCATATTAAATATCCAATACTCTATCACTTTACTGTGCTAGAAGGTTACGTTCGACATTCTTCAATGTTTTTTAGGGTAATTAACTTAATATATTATTTTTGAGGGGTTTATTATTAATTGTCTCATCTTGTTTAGCGCGCATGAAAATATATATATAGAAATATGCGTCATATTAAATATACATCAATGTGTATAATAATATATTTACCATATAATTACAATGTATTTATAGAATACTATATTCTATCCGGGATGACTATTGACTTAATTCTAATTTAGTTCATTGGAGCCACCATGAACCAAAAGGTCAAACCTAGGGTGTAAGAATAAATTTTTTTATATAACTATACATTCAACCCATGCTTCATTACAAATGGGTCTTCAACGCTCCTGCTCTTCATCTCCAATTTCTAGAACAATTCTATAAAATCCTATCACAATCTATTTTATAAAACAAGAAACCTTGATCAGCAGTCAAGGGGGGGTACATAGGAGGGAGATATAATTTACATCAGAAAATTAGAAAGGTGAGGTGTAACAAATGAGAATTTTGTAATTAAATTTAAATATTTATTGAATTAAATAAATAATTTAATTAATTTATTTATTAAGATAAATAAATAATTGATGAAATTGTGGTGTAATAATTTAGTTAAGCATGTATGTTAACTAAATTAACTAAATTAAGTAATGATAATTTTATTATTTGAAGATTTAATTTAATGAAATAATTGAATTAAATGAATTGTTTAATATTTAAGGAGATAATTAAATTAAATAACATGATGTTCTAGTTTAATTTAATAATTAAATTAGATATATAATAATTTATTAAGCATAGGTATAATTATAATGAAAATTATAATTATTATAATTGTAATTGTAAGTTATTAAAATTAATTAAATAAAAGTGTGACACATGGAACTATATAATATAAGTATTATAAACCTAACTTATGTGTAGCCAAACAAGGCCTTGTCGCCTTTGGCTTAATCTAACTGACGTAGCTTTTGGGTTCTGACTTGAAGAGTACGTGGGGGAGAGAGACCTATATCAGTTTTACCTTACACATATTATTTCTCCTAAGGCTAACTAAGAAAAACACAAAGTGTTAGAGGAAATTGAGAGAGAAGAAGAACAAGAGAGAATCAGAGGAAAGATTGCTAACACTACTACAAAATAGTAAATAGATAACGCGTAAGAAACGTTGTATCTAACGACCCCAAAATTCATACAATATAATTCTCAACTTCGGTCGTTAATAACACATCTACCTTCTGATTTTACATCATTATTCGATGTTAAACTTTATAAAATGCGGAATAATTTAAATTTTTATGTCTTTCTATTTTAATTCCCTGAATCAAAACATTTATCATCTACATGTCTTTGAATCAATCTTATTTTATGATTCACTTTATCATTGTTATTATATAAAATTTTACATTTCAATCTGATAACCTTTACATATCAGATAACTCTAACTTTATCTTTACAACTCAACATAAAACTATACATCATAAAATATTTAGTACATCTCATGAATCTTAATCATGGTATAAAGAAATAACAACTTTAGCTAAAATATTAATCTTCATGTATTATTTCTGATCCACGTCATTCAAGTAGCACATAGTGTTACCTTCAATCCTTAACCTGTAAAAATAATTATTTTCAAGGTTGAGCTCAACAGCCCAACAAAATCTAACAGTTTTCATGCATCACGTAGCACGTAATAACATGCTCAACATATATCTCAGAAACATTGGACTAACATAACATACATGTTACAGTTCATATAACAAGTATAAAGATTGAGTTCCTTACTCAATCAGCATGCTTTACTCAATCAACGTAGTCATAAGTTGACTTTAACATTTTATACATTCAACATATATATAACACATCATGCTCTTTGCAATAAAGATTTAAAACAATCAAATTCACATAGCAAATAGGAATTGAAACACTTGCCTTTACCAGCGTTTTACCAACACGCTAATACTTCGCGTCCTTGCACAACCTACACTGTATGTGAGATTGATAATAAACAAAATCAATACTCGATCTCATGGTCAAATATATTCTAAGACCTTACTTTATCTTATTATCCTTTATAATATCTTTATAGATATCGAACTGTGTTTTATATGCAACTCGGTTTTATTTTCATTTTCATCACCACACATGCTAGACTATCGCACTTGTAGTTTAATGTGCGTATATCACACCATTTTATTATACCAATTTGGTTTCAAAAATGCATATTCAACACATTGCTTACATGCTTAATTTTCCTTCAAAAATCAAAAATCGCCCTTTTTGATTTCTTTCCATTATTATTCTTATATTATCATCTTTTCATACTCAGATGAACATAACATCCAATATTAGCCATTAGTTAGACACTTTGAATACCAAAGTTTAGAAACACTATTATTCTTAGGCATTTTATCGAGCACGTTATGTGCATACATTAACTTATCTCAACTCTTGATCTTAAATGGTTAATTATGCATAGAATGTGATAACACATATCTATACTCATTACATATGTCAAAACATATTGTTAATCATCAAAATATATCATCACCCAAAATCTTAATTCAAACATAATTATAAAACTCATCTTCACAATTTCTTTAACAAAATGTTATTTTCGTTTTTAACGTAACTCCTTCGTTACATTTCTATTTTTGTTCCTTCTTATGTAGAATTAACCCTTACATAGTGTACTACAACCTCATCTAGGCCTTAAAGTCAGACCCTTGTCCATCTAAAACAGATTCTGCAATTCATTAACTACTCTAGAAAATTTTATTTTCTGGACAGCCTTACTAAACAATTTATTTCAGACATAATCCGGTCCATAAAATGGCTCAATCTCGTGAGTCTAGCTAGTAAACGTCCATATCTACAACTTTGTAGTTTAAAGTTTCTTCAGATTCAAAACACACGAATTTATATGAATTTTTCAAATTCAGAAACCGTAACAGTTTTGATTTTCTAGGCAGATTATTTTCCCTTCGGACCATCCTTACTAAAATAGACACTTCAAGAAATCTACAAGGAGTTTTCATGTCATTCCACTTTCAAAATATAGCTTACTTCCATAGCTTCGATTTGATATAAGGCTCACTTTCTAACTCATTATACCCAAAGAGATATGAATTTCACAAGATCTGTCCACAATTACTCAAAACCTACGAATTTTGTTCTTCAAATTTTCTTTCCATTTCATTTTCTTTCTTGAATCCTCTTGTTTGATTCTTGATAATCCAAGATTAAACAATTACAAATAAGATTAAGCATGATCTACTACCCTAGAACATAAATCTACCCAAAAAAAATTAAAGATTAAACAAGGGTTTAGAAGTTACATTCTTCTAGCTTTTTCTTCTTCTTCTAGCTCCTCTCAATTCCTCTATTTCTCTCTATCTCTCTCAATTTCTCTATTTCTCTATCTCTCTTCCACCAAGACTCTTGCTCTAAAAAAACTCTAGGATTTCTTCTTGTGTAACTCTTCATTTGGGTAATAGTTATGTTAATAATTAATATAATAGTAACCCCCACTAATAACATAAGGCTTATGTTACAAAACTCTTACATGCATGACCAATATCACATTAAGCCATCTTAGTAGTATAACCTCATTTTTTCATCATTAGTTAAGCAACATAATGGTTAGGCTATTCATTATATAATATTATTACTTTACTATGACATATAACATATTTCTAATGTCACACTTAAATAATTTAAAGTTATTTTACTAGTAAAATCAATTAAACTTTAATAATAAAATGCACATCAATTATAAAATTATCTATCCAATTATAACGCTTAATTAAATTAAGCCATAACAACCAACATCAAATATTTATTATTCAATAAATAAATCAACTAAAATATTTATCTAACTCAAATAAATATTTTAATTAATTATAAAAATCACATTCGTTAGATTTTTCCCTCCTTATTAGGATTCCGTCCTCGGAATCACCGAAATCTCCCTTACCTAGTTTTCATCTCGTCTTTTTTAGAAGTCTATTGTAGAACAACTTCAACGCATTACCTAAACATAGGTTCTATATTTTTTGTTCCTCTCAACAATTCTTGAAAGTTTTTATTTCATAACATTTACTTAGACTTAACTATATTCTAAGTATTATACATTCTTTAACCCATCCATTATCTTTTATTCAACTTATAAACACTTGGGATATCACATTCACCCCTTCTTCTAAGAATTTTGTCCTCGAAATTTTATTTATTAATCTTCATTCATTCGATTTATCAAAATAGATTTTACGTTACTCTTCATTTATTCATTGAGTTCTATGACAAAAATCCCTCCTCCAAGGATCTTCCCATCATCATCATAATCTTCACATCTCATTCTTCAAAGAACCTCGTATTCTCTCTAGATAATTCATCACTTTCTTTATTTAGTTCGTTTACGGATTTGTTATAGTTTTCTCAATTCTCCCATCACCACATGTCATATTCTCCAACTTTTCTTTTCTAAGGAATACTCTCCTTTTCACTTCCATCTTCCAGAATAACAAGAATCTTCCACAATTGTTCAATAATTGGGAATTAGTATGAATAACTCAGGAATTTAATAGATTCCAAATCTTGCTAAGGTCATAAGACCTTGAACTATGTCCCTAGGTTATCAAGTATCTCGACTTGAACCTTTAACAGTCATAAGACTATACGGACCTTGAACTCTTCTCCAGGTTTAATAGTGCATCACCACCATAAACCATCTTTAACAGAATGTTTAGCAATCACACAGACTGAAAACACTCTCTGTAAGTACTCTAGGTGATCACTTATCGCATTTCTACGTGCGTAAGTGCACAATGTATTACATCTTAACATCGTAACGACTATATGCGTTACTTTCGAAACCATTGTCTCCGATAACATGTCCCCTTTTACAAGGTTGTTCACCTCAGCTTTTCAACATCTGAATCCGCACCAAAATAATTTGGTTTGGCATAACTTCTCAAGAAACGCTTGAATTTCATGAACATCTTTCAATATTCGTCTAGCTGAACCAAATAGCATAGACTTCTACAACAATCCGGACATCAATCGAAATATACATATACATATATATATATTCTCATATCTTAAAGAAATCTCAAAAATCTATCTATGACGTCATGATACCGCACTGTATTTACAGTTCGTTTGAGGATTCCGTCATTTGGTGATTTTATCATACTACATCATACCATAATGGGCTAACGATCGTTAGATCACATCCAACACTAAGTAATATTGCATTGATGACTCCATCGTTTTTATTATCTCTACACCAGGTTCCATGATGCATTGATGATATAAAAAAAATACATTTTGATATATTTCAAATCATTTTTGTCTAGCCGAAGCAATTAGCATAGACATACAAATTACGGTATTGTTTTTAAAACTCATTGGTTTCATCATTTGATCCAATGTTTTTCAAGAAAACAGAAGTGCAAACATCAGCACGAAGTCAATAAATTTCAAAAGTCTAGCATAGCTAGTAGATTTAGAATATCCAGGTATCCATCAACTTCTATCATTACTCCATTACTTCATTAACCATTCTATCAATCTTCAACATCATCAATGCTCTCTATACTATAATCGTTTTCTACCCAATATAGTTCATCAAACTTACAACACATTGGAAATCCAGGAACTTTCCACAATAATATGAGTTTAAGAACTTGTCCTAGTCGTAATTATAAAGCGTCCATTCACGAGGGGTTCAAAACATACCATATTATTGTGAGTCACGAACTTACTATATGCATTAGTTTTAAGAACCGCACCTAATCCTAATAATAACTGACTAATCTTAATAGTTTTTAACTATCAAATATACACATGAGAAAATCATCACCTTTTCGGCACATATACATTGATAACGCGACACCAACATTCCAATGATTATCAATGTGATAAACTGAGTGCAAGCACAAAACCCTCGCCCATACAAAGATTTGTACAACTTAGCCATCACATGAGTCCTCAATTGAAATCCCTCCTAACTCTATCTTACTCTTAACTTGCTCTTTTTTTCGATCGACTGAATTCCTCAGATCACATCATCTATAACTCCTCGTGAGTTATCTCGTACTATTTCATAGTACATCATCTTCATAGCATCAAGCTATAATTATTCAATCATTACAGACCATCTTTCTTTTATACCTTAAACAGATCACGTCATGATCTTATGCTATAATCATCTCCCTTAAAATTCCTTTATTAACTCATGATTGTTTTGTTTTACGATCCTCTTTCTTTCCTTTTTCATCATTTACGACTTTATTTGTTATCTTGGCTATTCTTTATATCTCTTCAAGATTCTTCTTTGAATTTTCTTGTTTATATAACAATTCTTCCTTTAAGAATTTCTAACTTCAGTTACATTGCTCAACATTTCATTCGAGTTCCACATTTTAATCATACGTATCCATTTTTTATACTTGATACAAATAGTTTCAATATGGTACGCTGAGTGGTTTCCCATAAATAACCAACAAACTAGGTTTCGAGTTGCTAGTTCGTATATACCTTCGCTTCATGAAGGAATCGTTTAGCCCAGATACCATACATTAACTATTAAAGAGTACGATTGTACCACACTTAGATATAACTTTTTGATTCTTAACTTTTTTATCACTCTCTTCTTATAGACGTTGTCTATTTATTATCACCTTACATCCTTATTATTGGAGTTGGGTAACCCCACATTCATATTCCTTATAACTCTGCGAGATTCTTCTTTGAATCCTCTCACACATGTTTTAATCCCTTCTCTATACATTTCTTAAATTACTTCTTATTCTTAAAGCTCTATCTGAGCTTATTGTTTCATTATCTTCACATATCTTCTCTAAGGTTATAGCCTAATGTACTCTTACCTAAGGTTTCTAACCTATCAGCTTTGATACCAACTGTAACGACCCCAAAATTCATACAATTTAATTCTCAACTTCGGTCGTTAATAACACATCTACCTTCTGATTTTACATCATTATTCGATGTTAAACTTTATAAAATGCGGAATAATTTAAATTTTTATGTCTTTCTACTTTAGTTCCCTGAATCAAAACCTTTACCATCTACATGTCTTTGAATCAATCTTATTTTCTGATTCACTTTATCATTGTTATTATATAAAATTTTACATTTCAATCTGATAACCTTTACATATCAGATAACTCTAACTTTATCTTTACAACTCAACATAAAACTATACATCATAAAACATTTAGTACATCTCATGAATCTTAATCATGGTATAAAGAAATAACAACTTTAGCTAAAATATTAATCTTCGTGTATTATTTCTGATCCACATCATTCAAGTAGCACATAGTGTTACCTTCAATCCTTAACCTGCAAAAATGGTTATTTGCAAGGTTGAGCTCGACAACCCAGTAAAATCTAACAGTTTTCATGCATCACGTAGCACATAATAACATGCTCAACATATATCTTATAAACATTGGACTAACATAACATACATTTTACAGTTCATATAACAATTATAAAGATTAAGTTCCTAACTCAATCAGTATGCTTTACTCAATCAACGTAGTCATAAGTTGACTTTAACACTTCATACATTCAACATATATATAACACATCATGCTTTTTGCAATAAAGATTTAAAACAATCAAATTCACATAGCAAATAGGAACTGAAATACTTGCCTTTACTGGCGTTTTACCAACACGCTAATACTTCGCGTCCTTGCACAACCTACACCGTGTATGAGATTGATAATAAACAAAATCAATACTCGATCTCATAGTCAAATATATTCTAAGACCTTACTTTATCATTTTATCCTTTATAATGGCTTTATAGACATCTAACTGTGTTTTATATGCAACTCGGTTTTATTTTCATTTTCATCACCACACATGCTAGACTATCGCACTTGTAGTTTAATGTGCGTATATCACACCATTTTATTATACCAATTTGGTTTCAAAAAAGCATATTCAACACATTGTTTACATGTTTAATTTTCCTTCAAAAATCAAAAATTGCCCTTTTCGATTCCTTTCCATTATTATTCTTGTATTATCATCTTTTCATACTCAGATGCACATAACATCCAATATTAGCCATTAGTTAGACACTTTGTATACCAAAGTTTAGAAACACTATTATTCTTAGGCATTTTGTCGAGCACGTTATGTGCTATACATTAACTTATCTCAACTCTTGATCTTAAATGGTTAATTAGGCATAGAATGTGATAACACATATCTATACTCATTACATATGTCAAAACACATTGTTAATCATCAAAATATATCATCACCCAAAATCTTAATTCAAACAGAATTATAAAACTCATCTTCACAATTTATTTACCAAAACGTTGTTTTCGTTTTTAACGTAACTCTTTCGTTACATTTCTGTTTTTGTTTCCTTCTTATATAGAATTAACCCTTACTCAGTGTACTACAACCTCATCTTGCTCAATATCAAGAGGTAAAGTTTAGGAACTTGCACAATATAATCAGAGTTAAGAAACTTGCTCAACGAAAGTTTAGGGCTAGAAAACTTGCTCAATGAAGGTTTAGGGTTAGAAAACTTACCTTGCGTGTAAGCTAAACCGTAATAATTCGATTCACAATACCCTATACACATGTCATCATGACATAATTAGTTACTACAAATACTCTACATACAATTAAGTGTCTACTTCACGTATGGCTTGACTTTTAACCACATCATCGATTTACACTAATAATGTAGTAATAAAACTCATTTAAATATTAATAATATGCCCATTCTTAGCACAATAATACCACAATTAACAAAATTACATTTTTAATAATCATAGTATTGCATCATATCAGAAGTTACAGACTCTATGTAAAAGAAAATACTTTTCTGGGTCATTCTACTAACCAAGATCATAACGGCATACGATTTAGATTTGTGGTTGGCGTTAAGAATAGTTATGGCCATGCCATGACGCGAGTAACAAAGCGAGGAAGTATACTGTGTGCGCGAGGTTGAGCCTGTGGCGCCAAGTTTACGCTGCTATGATGCGAGGCTTTAGCGATCTTGGTAGCTAAGGCTTGTATTCTTGACACCAAATTCTGAATCGAGCACGAAGAACATAACACGTATAATTTACGTAAATTACACATAACCATTTCCCATCATACATATACTAGTTTTGAACAATGATAAGTGGATTTTATATACACTTATCCGGTATCTTTTACTTGAATTAGTTGCTTATATTTATGTGTCTTAGTTACTTTTCATGCATTTTGTGTTTATTTTGTAGGTTATACGTTTGGGAGCGTTGTGAGCGACTATTGGTAAGGAAAAGTAAAGAAAACGCAAAGAAAAGCAAATCGGACATCATTTGGGCTTTCATGTTTACTTCATGTTCTTGGTTTAGAACTTAGCTTACATTTTAGAGCATCATAGTAGCTTTCCGGGACATCTTGAATCATTCCAATCGGAGTTCGGATGCAAGAGTTATGATCGTTGTACCAATGGACGTCGAACTTCGCTGTTTTGAGTGGTCATTTGCATAGAAGTCACTTCCAGCCCAATAGTGTATGGGTATGGAATGAATGTTCTAGAAAGTCGTTTTAGTAGTCCTCACTATTTTGTAAAATAGTGTATCAATAATCGTAATGAGGACTTATTTGAGTGTTGATATTGTCTAGAAGATAATATTTGTTTTTAAACTCACAGTTTATGTGTTGTCGTATTTTGCACGACAATTGTATTAATAAAGTTGTAGTTGTTTCTGTACCATGTATTTGGCGACTCAGAATGGGTTTTGTATACCTATTTTGGGGGCGTTACAATTGGTCTTAGAGCTTAGGGATATGGTCTCTGGAGGAAATCGGGGAATAGAACTAGGAGGGGAGAGACGAGTAAATCCTTCGCTAGTGTGTCCTACCTAAGCTTATTTGTTGGTTGGTTAGAATATAGGGATATTATGTGATATGTTAATTTCTTTAATTAACCCTTGTTTTATGGCAGTATTTGAGAATGGCAACTGAGAATGTTAACAGTGGAGTAAATGAGACCGTGGAGACACCTTTACCCGCCAATGAGGAAAACGTGCAACAGGCCGGCAATGTTCCTCCTGTAAACAACACCACTGATCAGACGATGAACGATGAAATGTTTAAAAGCTTTTTGCAGTTCATGCAAAATCAGACGAAGGAGACTCGCGTACAAAATACAGGTGGAAATGATAGCAACGCACGATTTGTCATGGCCAAGTAGTTCAAAGAGTTGGAACCACCAGAATTCTGGGGAAAACCGGATCCGATTAAGGCAGAGACGTGGGTCAAGCAAATTACCAAGATATTCGATGTCTTGGGATGCACGGAGGAACAGAAGGTTCCATTCGCCACCTTTATGTTAATGAGGCTGATTACTTGTGGAAATCTGTGAAGCGTACCCATCCAGCCGCACTCAGCATGTCTTGGGAAACCTTTCAGAAACTGTTCAATGATAAGTACTTTCGTGAAAGTATTCATCATATGAAGGAGGTAGAGTTTATTAGACTGGAGCAAAACAACATGACGGTGTCCCAGTACGAGGCGAAGTTCGCGGAGTTATCCAGGTTTGCACTTCATTTGGTGGAGAATGAGGAACGATGATGCGGATGTTTCGAGAGGTTTGAAACCCGGACATACGCCAAGATCTCATTTCTCATAAATTTTCTCTATATTCAGATGTTGTCAATAGGGCTCAATTATTAGAGCGAGATAACGACTACGTTCAACCGAGGGACCATAACCAGGGTCATACCGGTGACAGCAGTCATCGGAGCAATGATAACCAACGGGGAAAGAAAAATGCGGACAAGAGCGGCAACCACTCTAGTGGTAATCATGGCCATGAAAATAGAAGAAGCAAGTCGGGGGGAGATTTTAAAAAGAGGAGATTCAACAATGGCAATGTGAAGACGCCAAGACCAAAGAAGAATCGGTTCTAAGGGGAGTAGAACGACCACCAGGTCAGATGCTATAAATGCAGGAAAGAGGGACATATCAGCCCAAACTGCCCACAACAGTTCAAGGTATGTTATAATTGTGGAAAGGAAGGACATATCGCTCGAGATTGTACTGTAGCAAAACCAAATCCAATGGGGATGGTGACTCAAAAGGCTGTCCCAGAAAAGTCAAAGTTAATGGTTCTTGGAAGAGCGTTTGTTGTGACTGGTCAAAATGCGAGGAACCCAAACGAGGAGTTAAAGGTCCAATTATAGGAGTTGTTAGACATCGGTTTCATTCGTCCTAGTACATCTCCTTGGGGTGCTCCTTTTTTATTTGTAAAGAAGAAAGAGGGGAGTATGCGACTTTGTATTGACTATCGAGAATTGAACCATGTCACCATCAAGAATAGGTATCCGTTACCTCGCATTGATGACATATTTGACCAGTTGCAAGGAGCACAATTCTTTTCAAAGATCGATCTTCATTCTGGATATCATCAATTGAAGATTAGAATTGAGGATATTCCAAAGACTGCCTTCAGAACTCGATACGGGTATTATGAATTCTTAGTCATGTCTTTTGGATTGACTAATGCTCCTGCAAATTTCATGGATATGATGAACCGAGTATTCAAGGAATATTTGGATCAGTTCGTTGTTGTCTTTATTGATGACATCCTCATATATTCCAAAAGTCATTAAGATCATGAGCACCATTTGAAGCTGGTACTCCAAAGGGTTCGTGAAAACAAGCTATATGCCATGTTGAAGAAATGCGAGTTCTAGCTTGAGGAAGTAGCATTCCTTGGGCACGCGGTGTCAAAACATGGAGTATCTGTTGACCCGACAAAGATTAAAGTAATACAAAGTTGGGAGCAACCTTAGACAGTAATTGAAGTACGTAGCTTTCTGGGTTTAGCTGGTTATTATCAGAGATTTGTGGAAGGATTTTCTCGAATTGCTACTCCGTTAACTCAGTTGACTCAGAAGGATTCAAAATTCATATGGAGCGAGGAATGAGAGAAGAGTTTTCAAGAGCTCAAGAGGAGACTCATTTCGGCACCTGTTCTGACAATACCATCTGGTTCGGATGGATTTGTTATCTACAGCGATGCTTCAGGCAAAGGGTTAGGATGTGTTCTCATACAATATGGGAAAACCATAGCCTATGCCTCGCGGAAACTTAAAGAATATAAGAGGAATTATCCTACTCATGATCTAGAGTTGGCAACAGTCGTTTTCGCGCTAAAGATCTAGAGGCACTATCTATATGGGGAGAAAGTGGAGATATATTCAGACCATAAAAGCGTCAAATATTTCTTCACCCAAAAGGAACTCAATATACGGCAACGACGTTGGCTCGAGCTGGTGAAAGACTACGACCACACCATTCAATACCATCATGAAAAAGCGAACGTGGTAGCTGACGCGATTGAGTAAAAGATCATACGCGGGAACGAGTGCGATGTTGTCAACACAAAGGCCCATTTTGTGTGATTTACAAAAGATGAAGATAGAATTCAAGACTTCGGGGATAAATACGATGATGTCAAGTATACGCATAGAACCAGCTTTAATCGATAAAGTTAAAGTTGCTCAAGCCACAGACCCGAAGCTGATGCTTATGAAGAAGAAAGTACAAGAAGGCGTTATCCCAGAAGCAAGAATTGATAAAGAAGGAATACTTCTAGTCCACTCCAGACTTTGTGTTCCTAACGACTCTGATTTGAAATACAAGATCATGATGGAGGCACACAATACACCGTTTTCAATCTATCCTGGAAGTACCAAAATGTATCGTGATCTTCGACATACATTTTGATGGAACAATATGAAGAGAGAGATTGCGAAGTTTATCTCGAGGTGTTTAACTTGTCAATGTGTAAAGGCGGAGCATCAAGTGCCTATGGGTCCATTGCAACAACTTGAGATTCCAAAATGGAAGTGGGAACACATTACCATGGATTTTGTTATGGGTCTTCCCACGGTTTCTCAAGGCATAAATGATATTTGGGTTATTGTTGATAGATTAACCAAGTCTGCTCATTTCTTGCCGATACGGGAGACTTATTCCCTTGAACGTCTTGCTCGTATATACATAAATGAGATTGTGAGATTGCATGGCAAGCCAGTATCCATAGTTTCGGATCGTGACACAAGATTCACTTCATGATTTTGGGTTAGCTTGCAAAAAGCTATGGGCACGGATTTACGATTTAGTTCGGCATACCATCCTCAAATGGACGGACAATCAGAGAGGACTATTCAAACTCTTGAAGATCTATTAGGACTCTGTGTCCTAGACTTCAAAGGGAGTTGGGATAAGTATTTACCATTGGTGGAATTCTCCTACAACAACAGTTATCAAGCAAGTATAGGTGTGGCTCCATTAGAAGCATTATATGGACGTAAGTGTCGCTCTCCAGTATGTTGTGATGAGGTGGGTGAAGCAAAATTGTTGAGACCAGAGTTGGAACGTATTACTATAGAAAAGATCCAAATAATTCGACAATGTATACAAACGGCACAAGATCGACAAAAGAGTTATACGGATCTTCATCGAAAGGATGTGGAATTTAGTATTGGGGATCATGTATTGTTGCGTGTTGCTCCATGGAAGGGAGTTACAAGATTCAGAAAGAGAGGAAAGCTCAATCCACGATTTATTGGTCCATTTCAAATTCTTGATCGAGTAGGAAATGTAGCCTATAGACTCGTGTTACCTCTAAGTATGTCTCGTGTTCATAATATTTTTCACATATCTGTGCTTCGTAAATATGTGAAAGACCCGAACCACGTTATTGAGTTAGAACTGGACGAGATAGCCGATGACTTAACGTATGAGGAGGTACCTGTCAAGATCTTGGATAGAAAGGATCATGTCCTACGTACAAAGGTCAAACCACAAGTCAAAGTTTTGTGGAGGAACCATGCTATTGAGGAAATGACCTGGGAGTTGGAAACGGAAATGAAAGCGAGGTATCCTCACCTTTCAGAAACACCAGGTACGTACGTCAATTTAAAGGATGAAGTTTCATAAGGAGGGGAGGTTGTAAGACCCCAACTTATTATAAATGAAATTAAATTTCCTCTATTTATTATTTTAAAATAGTAAGGGTTGATTTGATTAATGTGGTTAGTTATGGGTAAAATGCGCAAATATTTCAAATAAGCAAGTGGTTATAAAATATTCATTGTTGTCAGGGAATATTCGTTTGGTCGTTGAATATTCTTGTTGTCGGGGAATATTCGTACGACGACGCAGTCTTGTGTGGGCCCCATAACGAAAAGCGATTGGATGAAAAAAATGACAAGTATAAGTTGTTTATAAATAACGGTGTAGTTGTTACCGTTAATACTATTGAAATACTTGGTGGTTAAAACGCAGTAGCACACGGTATTGCACCAATTATTGATTCTTACGTAAGAAGGCACTATTAAATAATTGTTACAATAATTACTGTTCAATATTTTATTTTATTGATTCAATAATTGTTCCATTGATATTTTACATTATTGTTGTTTCAATAATTGTCATTACACAGTATTTTCCATTATCAGATCGATAAGTTATATTATTTGAATAATATTATTAGATAGCATTATTGGCAATGTCTAGAAAGTTCTGTCTAAGGAGAGGTTTGGTCACCTAATTGCGCGCTAGTAAGGAGAAATCCTTATTGGAAAGCCCCCTCTTTCCTAGGAACGGCCTGGTTGCCAGTATTGTGATTCTGTAATATTATTTGTGAATAATTAATTATCAATTTATATGATAAGAAAAATATTCATTTTATATGGATATAGATGGAGAAAATTTTTAATGTGACAATTGTTGAAAATTGGTATTTTATCTTTTCTGATAAAATAATTCATTTAAATATATTATTATATTATAATAATATAATAATGGTGATATTTTATAATGAATGTGTGATATATGAATAAATGAGGAGGAAGAGTATTTTTGTTATAATAAATGTTAAAAACATGTTAAACATGTCGGTGGACCCTATTTCTTGACTGAAACTTGATTATAGCATGTAAAATCGTCCGTTTATGGATTTCGGTCAATTTCTGTTTGGAATTTGGAAAAACTTTCTTCTGTAAAGTTGTAGAGAATTAAATTTCCTACGAAATGGACATAAGATTTGAATTTTTCTGATAAAAGGGCTATTTATTATGAATTATTGAAGTTCTGAAGTTCCGGAATAATTGATTTTTAGAAGTTTTAAATATTTATATTTAGAAAAATGTTTTTTTCATTTGTGGGCCCCACTTGCATGTGTTAAATGGTTGAAATCAGTTGGTGAGGTGTGCGTAGGAATTTAATTTATAAATATTAATATTTTATTAAATTTTTTGCTTTTGTGTTCTAAGCATTTTCCTATAAATAGGGTGCTTAGGTTAGAATTGAAAATCACACCAGAAACTAAAGTTTTCTCTCTCAATATTATCGAGCATATTTTTGTGAGTATTTTGACACTTTGAGTGTTGTTATACGGTGCAACTTCCCTTCAGCACTATATCAAGTATTCCAGTCAGAAGTACTGTCTTTTTCGAGGTAAGGGATGTTATTTTTTTTATAAATGATATTATTTCTTTCAATATCATTATGCCAAAATATTGATAAGATTTTTGTTGTGAAATTCTTGTCTTTTAGTGTCGGGGTTACTATTCACGTATAGGACACTATTCACATATACAACACTATTCACGAATACGGCACTATTCACAGAAAAATTAAATTTTCATTTTTTATCCAAAATATCTATTATGGATACTAGCTTTGATTGTATCCATGTTTTGATCATTCTTGAATTTTACTTCACTATGATTATTTATAAAGTATTTTTGAACTTGGACTGTTTAAAGTACGAATCCTTATTATTTGTTCTTTTGTTTCACTGGATTCATTTTCTTTAAAATATTTTTCATCATCCTCAGTCCTAAATGATGATATTACTGAATATCTTTGGCCTGTGGTGCAAAGATGGTTGATTTTCTTATGAATATCTTTAGCCGTAGTGCAAAGATGTATAGGTGTTGAGATGAACATGACCAACTGATGAATATCTTTGGCCTATAGTGCAAAGATGAATATTTGATTTAAGATGTATATTGATTGATGTTACAGGGATAAAATATTGATTATAAACTTTTAAATTCTAAAAGTAGATTTCATTCTCTACGTAACTCTTCTAATGAATTATTATTTTCGCTGAGAATATTGATTTAAAACTTGTTGTCTATTGTATTCTATCAGATTTTTCCCTGTTGAGGACTAACGATAATTTGTTCTATGTTATCTTAGTCATAATATTCTTTACTGGGCTAGTTGAGCTCACCCTTTTCCTATTTGTTCCATTTTTCTTCTGAGGAGGCGAGAATGTAGCGAGTACTAGTCGGGGTATGGAATGAATGTTCTAGAAAGTCATTTTAGTAGTCCTCACTATTTTGTAAAATAGTGTATCAATAATTGTAATGAGGACTTATTTGAGTGTTGATATTGTCTAGAAGATAATATTTGTTTTTAAACTCACAATTTATGTGTTGTCGTATTTTGCACGACAATTGTATTAATAAAGTTGTAGTTATTTCTGTACCATGTATTTGGCGACTTAGAATGGGTGTTGTATACCTATTTTGGGGGCGTCCCAATACACCAAATTACCGCATTTGAACTAAGTTTTCTCTATTTCTTAACATATTAACATATTCAAGGTTCAATTTATCTAGTAGTTCACAATTACATATCAATTTTGGTACTCCTACAATTCATGTTCATACATATGTTCACTGTAAAACCAATTCCTTTCTTTTAAAAGTAATTTAGCTTACAAATCCTTGTCTAGATACAACTCTAACACCACCAATACATATAATCACAAGTAACAATTGTATATCAACAATAAAATAAATAACTTGAATTCACAGAGACTGAAACTTCATGCCGTAAACATATATAATAAGGTTATAGAACATACCTTCAATTGCTTAAAAATTCCTTGCTCACCACAGAAATCTCTCACAAGTCGCTCTCAAACTTTCACAAACTCTCTGTCAAACTCTCTGTAACTTTTCTTCTTTTTTTTTTCTCTTAGGCTTAAACCAAATACATTATACGTAAAATAAAACACAACTCAACACACCCATTTTTAAACGTCTAAAACCGACGTTCTACTAATGACCCTACTAAATCAGCGGTTACCAAAATTAATATATATATATATATATATTATTTATTTTATTTATATTATTTAAAAAATCAAATTTCAAAAATCTAAAAGTCATAAGGCTTTATTTGGCAAAAACCCTTTAAAATTAAAGACTTAATATCTTTAAGCCTTGTTTGGTAAAAACTAAATTAAACTCCTTTAATTTATTTTAATAACCCCTTTATAACATAGTTTATTGTTACACTTTTATTACCAAATTAAATTAAAAATATTATAATAATCTATTTATTCCCTATCAACTCTCTAATTTAATTATTAAATTAAATTAAAATATTACCTCATAATAATTAATTTCTTCACTCGTTAATTATTTATTTAGCACATAAATAATTAATCAAATCAAATCAAATTAAACAAATAATTAAATAAATTTTTATTCAACAATAACACATCAATTAAATATTTATATAATTTAATAAATATTTAAAATTATAATTTAAAATTCTGGATTGTTACATCATTCCCTCCTTACAAGGATTTTGTCCACAGAATCACAACTCAAGCAAATCATTCGTCACATTCTTCTCTCCTTACAATGATTATGTCCCCAAAATCGAAGACACGGATTAAACAAATAACTTAGGGTAATTTTTCATCATTTCATCTTTGAGTTCCCACGTAGCCTCTTCGACATTTTGGTTCCTCCACATTACCTTCACGGAAGGTATCACTTTATTCCTGAGCACTTGTTCTTTCCTGTCAACTATCTGGATGGGAACCTCTTCATAAGACAAGTCTTTATCGAATTGTAATGGTTCGTACTCTATCATATGCTTGTAATCGGGTTTATACGGTCGTAACATCGAAACATGAAAAATATTATGAATGTGTTCCAACTCTTGAGGTAGAGCTACCTCATAAGCCACTTCTCCTACTCTTTGTAGCACTTCAAAGGGTCCAATAAACCTCAGGCTTAGCATTCCCTTTTTACTGAAATGAATTTTCCCTTTCTAAGGTGAAACTTTTAAGAACATGATATTTCCTACGTCGAATTCACGATCTTGTCTCTGTTAATCAGCATACTTTTTCTGTCTATCTTGAGCAGCTACTAATCTTGTCTTGACAAGTTTCAGAACCTCAGCAGTTTGTTATACCAGTTTCGGTCCTAACTATTGACGTTCACCGACTTTCTCCCAGCACAGTGGAGTTCTGCACTTCCTGCCATACAATGCTTTGTAAGGTGGCATGCCAATGCTTGCGTGGTAACTATTGTTGTAGGCGAATTCCACCAATGGTAAATGTTCATCCGAGCTCCCTTTTAAATTCATGATGCATGATCTAAGCATATTTTACAACGTCTGGATTGTTCGTTCGCTTTGGCCATCTATTTGTGGATGGTATGTCGTACTCATTCTCAACTGTGTTCCCATGCAATCTTGTAGTCTCTTCTAGAAGTTTGGTGTGAATCGCGGATCTCTATCTGATACAATTGACATTGGAACTCCATGTCTCGAAACGATATCTTGAACGTACAACTTTGCCAACTGATCAAGATTAAATCTAATCTTTATTGGCAAAAAATGTGCTGATTTTGTCAGTCTGTCCACTATCACCCAAATCGCATCGTATCCTCTTTGAGTATTTGGAAGACCCACCACAAAATTCATTGTGATGTGTTCCCACTTCCATTCTGGTATTTCCAACGGTTGAAGTAATCCGTTTGGCCTCTGGTGTTCTGCCTTTACACTTTGACATGTCAGGCATCTCGCAACACATTCTGTGACATTTCTTTTCATGTTTGGCCGCCAAAAGTGTCTGTAGACACTCGAAATTTTTTGCACACCTGTTACTAACATTGCAGGAAGGCAGATTCGCCTTTCAGAGATAACCCTAGAAGACAGCTCACATCCATTCTGAATACTACTAGAAGTTCAGTTTCAACCCCGGAACACACACCCGGAATATCAATTCCAACGTCGGAGATAACCCCGAGTTTTATCCTTGGAGATAACCCCAAGGAGTGCTGTTGCAGTTCTGGCGATAACTCCAGAAATGCTTGTTTGAAATGCATGCGATCAACTTCAATCTCAAACCTCCCGTCAAGGCACTCACACAAAAGACTCGGAGCTAACATAAGGAAGACATGCACACTTACAAATGACCCTGCTGAATTCAAACACTTGCAGCAGTCCAATCTCAGATGTGACCCTGAGCAACGTCTGCTATCAGCCCAAACCGGAGATAACCCCGATGAGGAGTAAAAAACGTCATCTTGCCACCTCAACCCTAGCGCACTATCTCAACATTTCATACATACATTTCTACACAGCAATGTCCCACAAGAACCAAGGAGTTCTAATCCCGAGTGACTATTACGAGTGGCAGCACACCGGATAGAATTTTAAGCTTGAAGACCATGGGCATGGTCCCCTATTCCTGACTTCGTACAACCTCTAATCCCATGTCATTACGTAACTCTCGACAAAATCATTTCGAAGAAGGTCTTGTACACCTCGTTCGGATGCTCGGAATGAAGTTCTGCAAGTTTGAGTGGACATCACAGTGCATAAGTGCATGTACTTTGAGACGACAGACCCATGAGTTCGGCAGCACCAGGCACCAAGTAGTGCATCTACTACCGCCACAGTACATCTCATGCTCTCACTCTATAAATATAGAGCTTGGGGTGGCCATTTGTAAGAGAAAAAAGGTGAGGAAGCCCTATCCAATTTGCTCTGTACACACCCCATATTGAGTGCTTTCTCATTTTAAACACCTATTAGCTCATATATAGCTATATTTTACCCGCGGGAGCTGAGTGTTTATCCAGCTAGAGTCATAGAAGCCTGCCTTGGCAGCCCACTGTAAGCCTTCTCACACTCTATAAAGCTTTTTTCTTCATCTTTCGACACACTATTCTTCACATTGAGAGTCGTGTTATATGTGTATGCCCAGACTTCAGTCCGTGGTTTTCATTTTTGTCTGTATATATATACTTATATATGTATATATTTATATATGGACAAAATTATCGACTTATGCCTCGATTGAGCCTAGACTTATGTCTGGAGCATTTACTTTGCTTTTATATATATATACTTATATATATATAAATGTTGTCGACTCTGTCGATGAGCCCTGATTTTACATCCAAGGCGTTTATTATATATATATATATATATATATATATATATATATATATATATATATATATATATATATATATCTTGTTGTCGAACTCGTTTGATGAGCCTTGGCTTTATATTTATGCTTATCGCTTATATATATATATATATATATATATATATATATATATATATATATTATATATATCACAAAGCACGGAGATTACTTGAGGCCTTTTTCGCTTTTATTTACATTTAGTCCCGCTTTAGAGTTTACTTCGTGGCGGTTGATCGACATTACTACTTTATTTATTTTTCCGGTCCCCATGGAGGTGCTTCGTGGTGGTTTATCATTTCCATATATATATATATATATATATATATATATATATATATATATATATATATATTTACTTTTCCGATCCCCATGGAGTTGTTTCGTGGTGGTTGATCATGTATCAGTATATATATTTACTGACTTTTATATATATAATCGCCATCGCTTTTCATATAAATTGCGGCACCATGTGAGCCTAGGAATCATGTGATAACAGATTCAGTCCTCCGAATCTAGATTCGGTTCCCATGATGGAATTTTTCAAATTGTAAGCGACTTGTACATTATTTATGTTGTTCCGAATTTTCTTAGATGGTCACATGCATATGAGGAGTTTGGCATCGCCAGATATTATTTTCTAGAAGATGCCTCGATCTCAAAAATAAAACCAAACAAGATTTAACATTTAATAATAAAATGGAAGTATGAAAAGGTCTCAATTACTATTGAGCACAAGGTTTGAAAAACCTCTTTTTACAAAACTTCATTGCTATATCTTGTTTACAATTGAATTTTTATATAAATTCAAACCCTTTGTATATAGGTGCGAACGAGGCCTCACACTACTTCCAAATAATTGCACATTGATCCACACACACACACATTCATATAACAGTTTCTTGAAAAGTGGCGGTCACCGTGGTAACATGGATGTCGGGGGGGGGTGCCTAACATCTTCCCCCGCATAATCAAACCCTCGAACCCAAATGAATCTCGGTTTCATAGACTCATTTAGCAGTGTCACATCACTGGGTCAATGTGCAAACCTTTTCTCGGTTGCATTGGCGCAACCAGTTAAAAACACCTGTTCGTCGACTCTTCACATAAATAAATCATTCGACATTATACATGTCGGACCTTTTTCACTTGTTTTTTCAAATAAATCTCACCTAACATGTGACACCCCCAAATCCGGGCACTTCAACCCCACAGATTTGGTGTTCATTGTCCAAATGAATCATAACTAACTACCCATAAATAAAGGATATAATTAAACTCAAAAGTTTAAACAATTAATCTCCCATTAAAGGGTTACATCATCTAAAATAAATCCCAGGTCATCTAACCTTTATTACAATCATTCGAGGAAAATTAAAACACGATTATAACTAAATCCATTACATAAGCTTCATAAATAAAATATAAATTAAACGTTGTCGTCTAATTAAGCACTTTGTCCTTGCCCTTACTTGTATAAAGCTTTTCAAACTTCGTAACTTCATCTGCATTATTTTGTGCAAGAGTGAGCAAACAATTGCCCACAAGAAGGATAGTATACAATAACATTTTATGAATGACAATTAACTGAGCTTTCAATGGTAAAGTATTCTTACCAGAACAAGAAACTTTAATTCAACAATAATGAGTTCAAAGGAATAATGAACGTTTAAGTTAACAATATATAACAACATAAAAGAATATACTGAGGGTCACAAGACCACGAACTCTATTCTAGGTTTCCAAGTATTTCTACTTTAACCTTTAACAGTCTAAAAGACTATAATCATCATCTATGTCCTAGGTTCACATGTGTTTCTATCAGAACCTTTAACAGCCTAAACGACTATATGGACCATCATTCAGCACTCTGTGATCAACCCTTTTGTATTATGTATTGCGCAAACATTTTAACGCTATTGCGTAGCTCTAAAATAATCCCCTGATATAGGGTTGTTCATCTCAGCTTAGATTATCAGGTTCCGAACCAAAGGAATTTTGGTTGGGAATTAACATCGAAGGAAGTCTAGATTTTTAGAACGCTCATCAACCAAGTACTGGTTGAAGGAGATAGGAACCAATAACTATTCAAGGGTTTGATTATAATATCTTCATGAACAAGGTATATCGATGAATCAATAAGGGCTAGAGTATTAACAATTTCTAAGTTGAACAAATGTTATCATTGACAACATGCTTTCAAAGTTGTGTGAGTACATAAACAAAACAAAGGAAGTTTGGTTTGGGTAGATTTTAAGTGTAATTTAGAGTTTAGAACATTCATCAACTAAGGATTAGTTGAATTGGTAAAGAATTGCTAAACAACTTAGAGTTCGGTACAATAACTTAAGATAGTACAATGATATTGAAGAACGAAGATCAAAAAACAGTTATTAGTAGCTGAATAAACACACTTCGTACAATAATAATATAGACTTTGAATAAAGAGATAAAGATTAACTAACTTGCTCAACAATAAATGAGTACAGACTTTGAATAACCAAGGTAATCTCGATTGGAATAAATAAACAAAGATAACTAACTTGCTCAACGATAAATGAGTGTTAAAGAACTTGCATGACAATAAATCGTTAAACAAGAGATTAGAAATAGAGAATTTGCATAAGTATAACATAACAGTGAAAAGTAACCTTGCTGAATAATAAAGTAACAAAGGTTAGGGAACTTGCCTCGTGCGTAGGTTAAGCAATCACTACTCACGTTCACCCCAAGTCCTATATATACCATATGTATTGACAATACACATTAGTTACGCTAACATTACCTTCATGAGTTACTTTCTTACTTTTAGTATAGCTACTAACTAAGTTTAAGTTTAAATAACACCACATCTTTTCATGAACATTACTTTTTAGCTTTATTACAACTACTTAAGTGATAATGTCATTGCACCACATTAACAACTTGATACAACATCCTATTACATGTCCAACATGTTATCATTAAGTTATACTAATACACAAAGGATTGTATCTGCATTCGCGCATCTCGACGCCCTCCGATTGGCTCTAAATACACAATAGTCCTAAAGATGACCATTTTGACCCTTCATAACAATTTTAAATTGAAAACCTTAAAGCATAAAAGTTATAGGCCTATTCGTCCTCTTTTCGAATCATCTTGAATCACCTCAATCGCAGTTTGTATGAAAACGTTATGGTCATTTTACTATAGGAGGTCAAAACTGTCCAACCCAGACCACTTTTCAAGCACTGGGGCGCGAGATAGTGGCGCTGGGGCGCGAATTCCAGCGCTAGGGCATGAATTCCAGTGCTGGGGCGCGATCTTCTGGCCTATTTTTGGCGTTGGGGCACGAAATTTGGCGTTGGGGCGCGAAATTTGGCACTGGGGCTCCGAATTACATAACACCCCAAAACAAAACACAGAACAAAGCTATGTCTTAATTTCTAACACCAATTAACATGTATAACTTATGCAAATTACACATAAACTTCACCAAGCATACAAATACTAAATTAATACAACTTAAACCATAATTCTAGAAAAATTAAATACTGGAAAAGCATATTTTAAAACCAAAAACTCCATTTTTGATACTCCTTGACACAGTGAACACTGTAATCATAATGATACACCAATTTGATTCTTTTGAACTAAGTTCTCTTTATTTCATACTCAATTAACAATTCATAGTTCAATTTTTAAAATTCATATACACTTTAACAATCAAATTTGTTATTGTCACAAGCTATGTATAAGAACATACACTAAAAAACAGTTTCCCTTTCTTTTAAATGAATTTAACATACAATTCTTTATCTAAACATAAACTTCTAGCATTACAACTACTTCCAATTGCAACAATTCAATTGTAAAACAAAATTCGAAAAATAGAATTCATAGAACATAAAATTAAAACTCACGCCATTAAAATACATATATATATATATATATATATATATATATATTCACTGTAAAAACCAATTTCTTCCTTTTTGATCATAATTCATACAATCACATACATGTATATGCTCATCATACAATCACCTATATATATCTATATATATAGTTATAATATTACAACTACACATGCACATGATTTCATCACCCTTTATAAAAATATGGATTTCAGACAATTTTTGTAAAGACTTTATAGTATCGTCCAGAACACAGAGACTTAGAGATTATAGGCTTGTAAAATATATACGTTAAGGTTATGTAACATACCTTTTTGTTGCTTAAGAAATTCTTGCTAAACCACTGAAACTGCTAGTAATCCTTAGGCTTTCTCTCAATTTCTCTCAATTCTCAATTCTCTGAACTCTCAGACTTAGCCAAATATGGGTAAAGAAAACTGATATGGCCAAGTGTAAACATAAAGCTGCTAAAATCTAAATACGCATACTAATTGTTATGACAGTTACCAAAAATAAATGTATATATTATATTTATTATTTTATTTTATTTTATTTATTTTACTAAAATTCAAAAATCCAAAAGCCATAAGGCTTTGTTTGGTAAAAAGTCTTTAAAATAAAGACTTTATATTTTAAGCCTTGTTTGGTTAAATCAATTAAAATTACTTTAATTTTATTTTAATAAACCACTTACACTATAGTTTAAAATCTCATATTTACACCTCCATATTCAACATTAGTTAAATAACCAATTACAACATAATAAACAAATTTTTCCACTTAATCCAAATATCACAAAATTATAATCTCATTATAATTTTATTTAATAAATTAACATATCACTATAATTATTAAATTAAAACAACAATATAACATCTCATGTTATATTACAACTCTCTAAATTATAAACTAAATTAATTTAGAATATTAGCTAATAAATTTAATTCATAAATATTTAATAACAACAATCACATCAATAAAATATTTATTAGAGTGTTATCTAATAAGTTTAATTCACACACACCTACTAATAACAACCACATAAATAGAACAATTATTTAATTTAAGAAATATTTTAAATTACAAAATAACAACTTCATTAATAAAATATTTATTTAATTTAATAAATATTTTAAATCACAAATAAAATCTTAGATTGTTACATCCTTCCCTCGTTACAAAGATTCTATCCCTAGAATCACAACTCAAACAATTCGTTCGTCACATAACATGAGAACACCAAAAAATAAGAAACAAAAAGGGACAATTAAAAATCCCACGCGTATATTGTGTGGCGACTCACTTTGGGACTCCAAAGAAGAGGGTTTAAGCTGCTACTACGAGCTTTTCAATGCCGTTATATGCTTGTGTGTGGATGTTGCATTTACAATTATGATGAATGTGTACGAATGCATTTTATATACTGCACTGCAATATATCTATCTGTGATATTAGTGATTCGCACATGTCATCATTTTCACAAACGGTGAGAGATATTGTATGTGAATGTATGTTGTGTGGTTCCTCCACCAGGAGGCTATCCTGTCGGTGTTTGATAACTGGACTTGTAGGAAGACTAATTCCAACTAGGCTCAGGAAAGGCACCACCCAGTTTCGCTCCAGTTGAAAGACCGGATTAACTTCTCGTCAAGTAGATTGCAATGATTTGGGAACCTTCATGCCAAAAAGCCGCGAGAGTAACCTAAGATAGGTCAGCCTCTGATAAACCAAATG
Source organism: Panax quinquefolius (assembly GCA_020205615.1). NCBI lineage: Eukaryota > Viridiplantae > Streptophyta > Magnoliopsida > Apiales > Araliaceae > Panax > Panax quinquefolius. Next base: position 48,370,345 of record CM035161.1, read on the forward strand.
CGGAGGAAAGTCTCTTCATGCTTTCCATTTTTTATTACTTGTAAAAGTATTTACTTGTAATTTTATTCCATGCTCATCTTTATGTAATAGAAAATATGAAGAATATTTGTGTATACATAACATGCTATCAAAATAACCCCCGTTTTTACAGGATGATATTCCTAAAATGGACACATTATGATAGCATTTACATTATCCCTAAGACTAAACTACATAAGTTTTTTGTAGGGAAACAATTTGGCCTGTTACCAGCTCAAAATATAAAAAGGCCACGAGCCTACAGTCAATCATATCTTCTTCCGACCAATCTAATCCCGTTTCTTGAGAAGAATTTGACGGATTAAGTAAACAAATTATAGATTTGGTTGTCCTGCTTAAAGAATTGCATCAAGCACGGAGAGATGGCTGAGATGGGATTGAAGTCAGGAAAGATTCAAGACCTAGCTGCTCTTAAAGCAGTTGTTGAGCACATCCAATCCGGATATTATGGAAACAACTGCCGGAGGGTCCATAAAAAGAAAGAGGATGATGTTTCCTTGATACTACAAGGTCAAAAGGGCAGTCAGAATATGCCTATATAGAGGAGAAACTACTCCCCTTTTCAAGCACAATCTTCAAACCCTCCATTGCCTAAAGGTGGAGAAGCAAAGCACCCTCAAACGTTCAAACCCTTAGGGGACTCTCTCGAGAATATTCTTGCTCTTCTGGCTACTCAGAAAAAAATTACGCATCTTCTTCCACCAGCCAACCCTAGTGGGAGGGGTTTCAATGCTACTCAGAACAGTGTTTATCATGCCGGAGCACCTGGACATGATACTCAAGATTATTGGGCCTTGAAACACAAGATCCAAGATTTGACAGACAACGATGAGATCGTGGTTACCAAACCAGATCAACCTCATGTGCAAGACAACCCTCTTCCTCAACACAAAGAAGAAGAAGTCAACATGATTAGTTGGAGCACTAGTCAGAGTTCCAATTTCAACAGTGAATCATCCCAATCCATAAAAAGATGGTGTTGATAAATGGGATTACGCAAAGTTCCAATTTGCTATAGAACAAAAGATGAAAGCTCTTTGTAAGAAAATTGAACAATTTGCAGAACTGGTGACCTATCAGCATCAAGTCACACGCTAATTAGTTAGCCAGAAGCATGCCTATCTCCTTCCTTTTGTTATGAATGGTCCACCATCACCTTCAGAAAGTGAAGCTATGGAGGATAAAGTTGTGAAGAGAGAAAATACTAAAGCCCGTTGGGATTTTGCCAATCAAAGGGAATTTACGTACCTGGGCCAACCTATGGAGGAGATATTTCAGATGCTAATCAATGAAGGAAGAATGACCTCCCTTCTACCTTTAATTAATCCCCGTTTAAGATGGTTCAACTCCGATGGCTCTTTTCCACGATTTAATGCTCTTTTCCACGTTTTAATGCATAAAGAGATAGAGATCTATGTGGATGACACCATTGTCAAATCACGAAGGGAGTAAGACCACTTAGACCTTCTCAAAGAGCTTTTCAACTGGTTGCGAAAGTACAACTTGAAGTTGAATCCAAATGCCATGCTATCATACCACGATCGCATACTAAATGCCACCAATGATGGTGGGGTATGATCAATACGGCTAACTGTTGAAGAAGACATCTATACGGGCCGTGTTATAAGACCATCCAGGGGTCAATGCTGAATATCTCTGGATATACATACATATGCATAACATAATAACATACATGATACAATAGATGGGAATATGATATAGGGAATGGAAAACTGTACATGCATTCCTAAGTATATCATCATCTAATACATCTCTATACAACTAAAATATAGGGAAATGGGGCAAAAATGCCCTACATCTAACAAAGGCCTATCAAAAGATATAGCGAGAATGGGGAGAAGCTATCCAATGTCTAACAGAGGCCTATCAAAAGACATAACGAGAATATACATCAGAAGAAGACAATGGTGTCAATGTCTATATCATCAATCCTGTCCACCTAATCTAACTCCTCCTAAGTCACTTGATCTCTATCCACAGGGATGTTAGGCCTATACAAGGGAGGATCTGCACCAGAAAAACCATATGGGTCACCTGAGGGGCCAGTTCTAGAGCTGGAAGGATCAAAAGTATCTTCCTCTGAAGGATCTCTACCCAAATACAGGATAAAGAAATGTGCCCCGTCTAACTGCCGGGTTAAACTGTCAATCTGTGTCAAATGAGTCGGATCTCGAACACAGGCTAGACAATTCATCATCATCACAGATCCTGGAACCATATCCCCCATGAACTGAGTGGCGCAGTTTGGGTTCCAATGGTATGAGGGAACCACCAATGTTGGAACATCTCCTGAGACCCTCTGATAATGTGAAACCGTCAATCCCCAATAATGGGATATCAATGACGGGTGACTGTGAAGCAGGCCAATAATTCCTGGCAGGAGGCAAGATCGTTATACGAATCTCTCTTGTAGTGCTCTTAATAGCACGCTCTCCTAAATAGAGCTCCCATCCTCCATCTATGAAGAGAGGAATCTTACGGGTGGAAATTACATGCTCAATGCCAGTCGGGTACCCATCCTCAAATCCAATGCTCAAATGCTCCCTAGAATAGGGAACCCATGTTATGACATCCGCTGTCAACAACTCCAATTGTAGGCGGCAATGAGTGAAACCCTCAGCAACAGGGACCTCCGCCAGTATAGAATGATGTCATCTTTGTCCTCGTGGATAGGTGTCTAAACCTAACAAGCTCATAGGATATAAACATGGAAGCCTCTTATATACCCAAAACTGCCAACACAAAGGCAAACATCTACTCTCAATTAACACTCTTAACCTATACATGGAAAAGACAAGAGAAACACTCATCAGCAAAAATGGGTAGAATCCTAACCAAGCCTCGGTCAAGCCCTGCGATCGCATGTGCATTCCTCTAAGGAAGTAGGCGAAGGTGTAGGAACCCCAATCATACTCTCCTATATGGTCCACGTGTCGAGTGGCGCTGATCAAAGTGAAGGACACCATGGCGCTGATCATCAGGAATAATCACCGAAGAATGTGATCCCTGACTCTCACATCATCAGGTATGGGTTCACTCAATAGCCCGCTCATAGCATCTACCCTCAAAGGACCTGTACAAACATTCCTACCCTTGAGAGCCTCCACCGAAACTCCCAACAAGGATCTGACGGCAGTCGGGGTGATATCCACCATACAAGGCACTGGCGCCCCTCTAAACTCCATACCTGTGATAAACTGCCAATCCATCAGCGTCATCATCACCTCACAGTCCAATAAATGGAGTGACTGAGTCTGGTGAAACCAAATATTCGAGATAATGCCCCGAGATAACCCTGTGGACAACGACGGGAAGAATGGAAAAGAACGTCCCGAATCCCCAACCACGCATAATCGCTTCTATAGTCATCGCAAAGCCTCGAAACATAGAGTGGATGTGAACCGCCTTCTTCGAGGTCGTGGTAAAGTCGGGAACCTACATCAAATGCAGATCAACATCAGAATCCTTGACTCCTCATCAATAGGAAAACGGATAATTAAGATCTAACTTTATACCTCATTTGCGTGCAGGTAAACTGAAGGGTGTCGACTCAAGTCGCCCAGAAGCTCTGGGTTCACCACCTAAATGCCTAGTAAATCCCTATAGGGAACACGTGCAGCAGGAGTGAGGTCCACAACCGGAACATCCTCCTCCTCGTCCTCGACGTCTGGCACTTTAACCTGGACATGACGTATCACCGCCTCTACCAAACGACGAGGTCGTTTAACGTAATCTGGGTCGAGGCACTTCAAGCTCTTTTCCTTACACCGTAAGTGGTTCTCAGGAACTACTCTACCGATCCCGGATCCATAATATCCGACAACAAGTCTCCAAATGTGAAACCCCAAATTTTACTTAATAAAGATTTAATTTTCTCAAAAATATTTTTTGAAAATTATGGTATAATTTGATATAATGTTATAGTTGTGGGTAATATTTATAAATTTTGAAAAATATGCAAGTTGTTGTATAATATTCGATTGGTCGAGGAATATTCTTTTGTCGTGGAATATCCATACTGGCCAGCATACAATCATCGGGTCTAATTCTACAACGGAATTATTATCTGATCGAGAAAACGACAAAAAATATATTTATGAAAATAACTACGGAAGTTTTACCATTAAAACTGTTGAACTACTCAGTAGTAAAAGTACAAAGAATACGCTGTGGTTGCATAGTAGAACAATGCTATTGATTATCGATGCTTACGTGAGAAGTCACCGCTTTTGTTCAATTATCGCTTTAGTAATTGTTGATAGTATCTCACGCTATTTGATTCAATTATTGTCGATATTTTGTATATTATTAAATCAATAATTGAGACGACGGGTTATTAATATTATTATTTGCAATATTAACGATGTCTAGAAGTTTCACAAGGAGAGGTTTGGTCACCTAATCATGCCGCCAATAGGGAGAAATCCTTATGGAAAGCCCCCTTTCCTCGGGAACGACTGATCGATTAATATTGTGAATTATAATAATGATGATAAATGTTGTTAAATATATTGAGTATTTTTTTATGAAGTCACTAAGTTATATATATATATATATATATATATATATATATATATATATATATATATATAAATTTTGTTTTATTAGTATTATTAATGTAATAAAATGTAAAAGCTTTTTATATAAAATAGAATACTTTTATAAAGTTATTTATTTTATTAGACAATAATTAGAATATAATATATTTTATTATTCATAGTGTTTTTATAGTAAAATCTTTTATATTAAAATGTAATACTTTTATAAAGTTATTTGTTTTATTAGACAATAATTAGAATATATTATATTTTATTATGCATAGTGTTCAGATAAGGCCTCGTGATAGTGTTTTTCAGATAGTAAAATCTTTTTATATAAAAATGTAATACTTTTATAAAGTTATTTGTTTTATTAGATTATAAATTGAATATATTATATTTTATTTAAAAGATTTTTTTATTAGAATAATTTATTAATATCGTGATAGTAAATTAATATGGACCGTCTGCTTAAAAGTAAATCAATCTGGACCGCTTCATGAATTAGTTACTATTCAAATTCCATTCTCCTATAAATAAGCTCATTCCTTCATTATTTCTTATGAATTCAATTTAAACTCTAGAGATAAACTATAGAGAGAAAGAAGATAAGTATTCTGTTACTTCACTACTCCTATATTCAGTTTCTTTCTAAGGTAAGGGGTATTATTTCTTTCGTATTCATGAAGAGAACTTATGTTATTCCATTCTTTATTATTGTGTTGGAATAACCTGCATATGCGGGCTACCCTATACTTGGTGAAATTCTTCTGGTATTCCATTCTTTATCATTATGTTTGAATAACCTGTCTATGGGAAGTACTGCATACATGGTGAATTTTTTTGTTATTCCATTCTTTATTATTCTCGTTGAACATCGTCTCGTATGTATGCTTACGCATGACCTGTTCTGTTATTTTATTATTCGTTGGAATATCTATTTCTGCATGTATTACATACCGACCTTGTTCCATTAATTATTATTCTATTGAATAACTGTTTGTGCTAAGGGTCTATCGCATACATGGTGATTTCGTTGTTATTCCATTCTTTATTATTCTGCTGAATATCCTGTTGGTACTTAATTTTGCCCGACTTCGTCATGCAAGTTATTTATTATTCTATTGAATAACCCGTCTGCATTGCGGTATATCGCATGCCCGGTGATTTCTTTTGTTATTCCATTCTTTATTATACTCAATAAGTTAAAGTTTTGACTTCTATACTCCATGAAATTAGTGGAATATCCTCGATATTTGCGCTTCATCCAAAGATCTTTTCATGAAAATATTCTTTCGAGCTTTCTTGAATTTTACTCTACAAAAAAGTATCATGTCGACAATTTGATGTTATTAGTTCTTGGAAAGATTAATTCTTGAACTTGTTTTATTGAATTCTTATATCATTGTCATCATCCTCATGTTTATATTATGTTGAAAGTCATCTGTATTCTGTCAGTGCATAGATGGACTTGGTATGATTATGACTGTGGATTAATTCCAGATAATCATGACCGTAATGTTACAAATGATGTGGTAAAAGTCCTCATTAGCCCGTAGAGCATCGATGGACAGCTTGTTGGCATGATCATGACCATTGATGAATACACGACTATTCTCGCCCATAGTGCATGGATAATTTGTGGTTGTGATACTAACGAATATCCTCGCCGTAGTGTAGGGATGATGTGGATTATGTATTAAGTTTAGTCTTAGCGATAAAAGTGATGAAAACCTTTTAAATCATAAAAGATAGTAGATTTTATTCTCTACTGACTTTTTAATGAATTGCTTGTTCTACCGCAATAAAACTTGATGTTTATTATATTTTTTTTCGCTTAACATTGTTGAAGACTAATGATAATTTATTCTACATTATCTTAGTCATAATATTTTTTACTGGGCTAGTTGAGCTCACCCCTTTCATTCACTGTTCTCTTCAGGAAATGAGAACGTAGCCGTGACTAGTCGGGGAAGGGAGTGACGGTCCAGATGATAGTATTAGTAGTCCTCATTATTTTGTTAAATAGTGTGACAATAAATGTAATGAGGACTCCATTGAGTGTGGATATTGTCTAGATGACAATATTCTTATTCAAACTCTCGCTTTATGTTTTGTCGTATTTTACACGACATTTGTATTATTAAGTTGTATTTGTAATTTTGTACCATGTATCTCGCCACTCAAGATGGGTGAAGTATACCTGTTTTGGGGTCGTCACATCAAATCACCTCAAAAATGGTGTGGTAATGTTTAACCTGGAGCTTTTCAAAATTCATTCTTATGACTACATGCATGCATGCATTATTTTAACATACGTCTACAATAGAGTTAAAAATGCATGACTACCCAATGCCTACATTTTGTAAATTTTTGACATAGTCCCCTTTGTAAATAGGACTATCCACATGCACATAGCATGACTAGTGGCCATTGAAAGCACACCTACCACAAATATATACATCCTACATGCATTAATACATCACAAAGAAAAAATTTGTAAGTGTAGTCTAATTACTGTGATTTTTTTGCTTTTTCTACCTTTTCTCATTTGTCCTCAAATAGGATAAGAAATGATAGTAAAAGGTGCGAATTTGACTGTTTTAAAAGTTAAATTTTTTCATATTATTATGTTCAAAGATGGTTTAATACTAACATTTGCTATGTTGAATATTTTTATCAAGTCATATCAAGCATTTATATTCACTACTATGTGTCTAAATGCATTTCATGTGATAAATCATTTTCCAATGTATAGAAATTGGAAAAGAATACATGCATATGTTACCTGTGATGGAAGAACACTTGTAGGGCGAGTATAATGTGCGTAAAGTCGCCTCAACTCAAGCTAGGTTCAAGAAGAGCTCTCGAATTTCCTTCATGACTTAACTTGATAGTGATTTATTAAAGCAACCCATTGCACCTTTTATACCCACGGTTGGCCATGGTTTACCTTAGCACCCCTACATGGGTCCCACACCTCCCACCCCTCTATGATGACCCAGGAATGGGTGTGGGTTTAGAAATTCTAAGGACGGAATTTTTCTAAGAAGGGAAGAATGTTACAACTCGAAAAATCGGATTGTTCAGAATTTAGGAGTTTAAGAATTAGTTATTAATAAAATGAATTTTTATTAAAACTATTCCACGTTATGTGTTTATTAATCATTCTAGAACCTAGAATGATTATGAATCAGGAGGATTCTGGCTACGAGCTAGACTGAACGAGTAAGAATTTTCAAGACGAAAATAAAAATTTTCTGGGAACAAAAATATTTTTGGGGAAAAAGACGAAATAGGTACTATTCACCCGACGAAACCTAAGGGTTATGGTTTGAATAACCTAAGCTTTTCTGAGAGTTCGGTATGTCGAAATGACATTCCATCGAAAGATTTGACAATAATATATCGTGAAAAATTAAGTAAGCCGATAAAAGTTTTTCTCGAAAAACATGTAGAAATCAGACGAAATTCAAACGACGAAAAGTACTGTTGTGTACTTTTCATTCATTTAGCTACGTTAGGGGAGAATATGAAGGAAAACGCTTGACACCAAAAAGTGTTTTTCAGTTTTTTAGAAATTCGAATAATACGTAAAAGTTAATCGGTAAATGAAAGACGAAATGTCTAAAAATATTTGGATTTCGAGAATCGCAGTTTTTAAAACTATTGGACGAAACCCGAAAGACAGAACTACAAAACTTAAGGGCTAAGCAAACTTGAGGGCTAAGTTAACTTAGTCCTTAAGCCTTGAATAGTAAGGAGCTTAGGGGGTCAAAATGACTAAAATACCCCCAGCTTGGAAATTTTATAAATAGTAAGCCTAATTCATTTATTTGGGATTTTGAAAATCCTACACCTTAGAGAGAAAGAGAGAGGGTTCGAATGAAGAGAGGAAAAGGAAGAGGAAAAGCTTGCCCGATTGCCCGCTTTGTCTGATGGAGGAAGATTAAAGAATAGAGGTAATCCGAAAACGTAACTTCTAGATAATTTTCTTTATTTTATATGTTAAAAACATAGCTTAATGAGAATAAGAAGTAATAGATTTTAAGAATGATTTTATATGGTTTAAATCATGAGAAAAGAAGAAATAAGAAAGTATAAATTTAGTTTATAAATTTCTTAAGAAAATGTATGATTCAGAATGAATTAGAATAATCCGAGTTGATTATATGAATGAGTAGGTGAATTAAGTAAGGAATGGTGTTCTATAACATCAAATTCCAAGAAAAAGTAAAATCGTAATCAAAATATCGATTAAAAATGAAGAACGAACGAAGAACGCGAAGAACACGAGAAGAACGCGAAGAACAATGTTGATGGACAAATTTAAAACCATCGAGGATAGTTGTTGTTGATGGACAAGTTTAAAATGATCACAGATAAGTTATTTACTTATTTCTTGGTTAGGAACGTTAGAAACGTTCATGAAGAACTAATTAAAATTGAGTTATAATGAAGTTATGGCAAAAATTTGTAAAAGAAGAACGAGAATTAGAAAGTTAGTAAATGAACCCAAATGTATAGGGTTTCATAAGAATGTAAGAGAATGTAGAAAACATGAGTTGTGGAATCAAGAATGAACGAGTTTCGAGTTCGGATGACCGAATTACGGATGAACCAATGAAGAACGTTAAAAATGTAAAACTAACAAAGGGTGAAGATTAAGCCAATTGAATGGCATGTTAACGGATTTATAATGAAGTTTTGTCTGAGGGTAATCAAAGTACATAAGATAAGGAAGATAATGGCTTTTGAATGACCTCGTTCCAAGTTATAACGAATAAGTTATGAAAACGGGAAGTAAGCATCTTAAGCAATTTCTAAGACTTAGAAAAAAAATTTAGGTTTTTTTGTGCTTTAAATATAGCCACGGGCCAAGCCTTTGGGAGGCTGATCAGAGGCGAGGTTCGGCCATCGCCATCGCCGAGTGGCACCGCGGCGTGAGAAATAGAGAAGAGAGTGGCGCACAAGGCGAGGTAAAGGAAGGGCATCAAGGCCAAGCAAAAGTACCGCAGTCACGGTGAAAGTCAAGACTTCAAGTGATGAGCTTTTAACTGCTCAAGTACTGGGGGATGTGCAAGAAAGAAATATGAACATGTAATTTAACTAATGTAACACTTAATTAAGTGTATTAAATCTTTGATAAAGGTTGAACGAAAAGATTAAATGAGATTAAAAGACAAAGAATGTAGACGCGGGTTACGGAACCAATATCTGGGGATCGTAGTCGCGATAAACGAACGTGAGGGATTGCTATGATGGTAATTCCTTAGACGTTGATTGACGAGGGTAATGAATAACATTTTGATGTTATGTCATGGTAATGAGAGATGAATGTAAAGTGTTTAGACGCTGTGAATGCAATGCTATTTCGATGAGCGATCAGTCTTAGTATACAACGAATCGTATGGCTTCGACATTAAGAATGAATAATGAACATGGGGTTCAGGTGATGAGTAATGAATGAAAGTGATTAAAAACTTAGATAAAGGTTGAATCAGATTTCGTTGAGCTTAACGCTCTAAGTGTACATTGGTTGTATAACTTAGACGTTGACGAAGGTAGTAAGTAAGATATGAATTATCAAGAAAGCCCAGCGAAACGGTAATAAGATTAACGAAAGTCGAATGTGAGTCGAGGAAAATGTTAGAATGAAATGTAAGCGTTGAACACTTGAACCGATGTAAAGGTTAAGTGTACGCTGAATATTATACTTAGTAGTAACCTACACCCCATGTATGGTTTCGACCGTAAGGTAATGAAGATCAATGATTAAACCTATGAAACGGTGAAGAAAGTCAATTAAAGATAATTATGTATAACGAAAGAAGCCGAAGTTCATGTTTATAACTTGGATGACGCTCCAAGTCGAATTAATCGGACGTTGTAAGATAAGAATAAGGTAATGTAAAATGGTTAACGTTATAAATGTGTAGAATGAATATGGAATGATCGTCAAGTATACAAAAGACCGTATGACTTAGACAATGATGAATGAATCTCGAGGTATGGCATTTAGTTGCTAGAAAGCCATAAGGAATAAGAAATTGACATAACGAACATTATAGTTTAATAGTTCGGATAAGTTAAGATAAGTTAGGTTGTAAGACAATTGTAACTTTGATGGTTGACATATGGGAACCTGGCTAAACAATTCCTTCAGAGAGAAAATGTATATACAAAAACGGTAACCAATTTAACTCATCTGTTATGGGTAGTGTAGATGAGACGAGAACTTGTTTGTTAGTTGTTTCAGGGAAACCACTCAGTAGTACCATATGTTACTAGGATGCGACACGAAAAGCAAGTCCTAGAAAAGTTTTAAAAAAAGATAAGAATTTAAATCATCAAAGATGATGAATGTATTAAGTAAGACATCTTCATATGTCATGAAGCCGTTAATCGGTAAATGAAGTTGGTCGCGTAAACTTAGATTATAAGAACGCGAACCCTAAGAAGTGAAGTAAAGTAAACCAATGAGTAAAGTCAAGTATATGACTAATTGGTGTATGTGTTATTTCCTTATGTGCTACATAGGAATTGGAATGAGCAGCTCAGCATAAATTATAAGATGTAGTTATACGTAAGGCAAGTTTCCTAACTTCATTCATATTTTAAATGAAAGCTAGTTTCTAAAACTTCTCAGATGTTGAACTTGAGAAGTTCTGTCTATGTGTGAATGTGTGATATTTGTACAAGGTGGTAGAACGTATGAGGCCTTGTGCCACAATGTGAATACTTCCGTGTTTCTATGAGATGAACTGTTCTTTGATTGAACTGTTCAATATGAGCATGTTCTGTTTATACATGAACCGTTATTGTTAAGTCTGTGTTATTGATTCTAGCCAAACAGAATGTGTATGAAAGAGAGTAAAGAATGAAAGTATTTCAAAGTGAATGTGACTAATGTTTTAAAATGATAGGAATCGAGATTATTTCTATTATTCAAGCCGCTTCATAACCTTTGTTCGCTTATTGAAGTCTTAAAAGAATGTTTGAATTCTTAAAGTTGTTTGTTCAACTATTATAACTTGTTGGGCAATTGAATGCTCACACTTACTTTAAATAAAAACATTTTCAGCGAACGATGTTAGAAGAACTTAAGGATCCCGTAAAGATCAAGTTGATCGGTATCCAGAAGAGATGCCATTCATTATATGAATGAGCGTGAAGATCAAGCGAAGACTTGTAATATAGAATGATAGAATTAAACTATAGAATAGTTTAATGAACATTTATGTATCCTTAGTGGTGGAAAAAAGTCACTCGTGCAAGATGTAAAGAATAATGTAATTATTATTATTTGTAATGGAAGAGGTTTTAAGGTTTTAGAACCTGAGTTTTGAGGATGTATGTTGTTATATTTAGCTATATAATGATGTATGTTTGGAAGAGGATGGGATCGTGATGTACAGAATTCAGATGTGAAAATAGACCGAATTTTAGGCTGCTACATTTAGCGACTCAAGATGGATGATGTATACCTATTTGGGGGCGCCACAATTGGTATCAAAGTCGATAGGTTATAAATCTTAGGTATGTGTACCCAAGACTATAATCGAGAGAGAAGGATAGGAAGATCACCACGTGATCATAGTAAATCATAGTAATGTATGATCCGTTAAATGATGAATGATTTATAACTAATGCTATGAATGAATGGTACTACAATAAGTAAGACGGAAAGAAGAACTCAGATTGAAGTTATGAAGGATAGCATACAAATTAAAGAAATTCAGATTAAGTAAAGAGAAAGTTAGAAGTTGTAAAATTTCAATTGAGGACCCATGTGATAGCCGAGTTGTATGAACCTTTGTATGGGTAGAGGTTTGTGCTTGGTGTAACAACCACCGAAGTTTATTACAAATCATAATCATTGAAATTGGTCGCGCTTATCAAGATGTATATGACGAGAAGGTGAATCTTTTCTCACGTATATATTTGATAGGTAGAGAAGGTTAAGATAAGGTGCGAAGTTCTTGAAACTCATACTTATGGTAAGTTCGTGACTCATAATTATATGGTATGTTTTGAACCGCTTCAAACTAATGGACGCTTATGGTCCGTCTGGGATAGTTCTTAAACTCATATTATTGTGGAAAGTTCTCGAACTCATAATGTGGTAAGTTAATGGACTGCATTTAAGGTATAGGAATGTGTGGACTAAAAATGTTATTTTCAAAGAGATTTAGCGATTGAAGGTGCTAGAGAAGATTAAGTATTGTCGCAAGTAAGACAATGAAGGAAGATGGAGAATAAGATATTCGAAGTCATCTAGCTATGTTAGATTTCAAAGTTTCTTGAAATCATGATAATGTGCGCGTTTTGAAAATGAAAGAATTGGTTCAACTTTTGGAACCAATGGAGTTTTAAAAGAACTATTCTCGTATGTTCATGCTAATTGATTTGGCTAGATGTAAATTGATTTGAAATATCAAAAGGAATTTTATATCATCAAGGCATTTGATGCAAAGATGGTAAAAAGATGGAGTTATTAATGCAATCGAACTCGGTGTGGAATGTGATCTTAGGATCAACAACCAACTATGGGTAGGATGTATAATGATGAAGTTATAAACCGACGAAGTCCTCAACGTATCGTGAAAAGTGCAAGATTTATCGCCATAAAACGTTTTGATGTATTGCAAAAGAATTTAAAGAAGTAGTCGATGTCAATTAATTTGACTAGATTTAATGTTTCAAGTTCGATGTCCAATTTATCGTTATGGTCTAAGCTACTTGATTTGGCTAAGATTTAATGGTATGTCATGATTAAAAGAAAATTGAGCTTTTTTTTAAGAGTTATATTCAACCAAATTGTTTTTGGTGTAAATCTAATGATTAAGTCCGAGGTGAACATACCCCTCAAATGGGGTTATACGATGGGTCGATCGCCACGTATGGAAGAGGTAGTTTACCTTTTTGTGATTGTAAATTTACCGTGTAAGAAGGATTTACTGGTGAAATACCGTTAAACCTAGTAAGAGTTCATGGTCAATTTACACCTCAAAGAAAAGTATAAAATGATTTAAAGGAATCCTTATAATCCTATTTATTCCTTTGACTTCATGATTCTTGATAAGTTATGAAGGGTAGGAATGTATGAAAGATAAGAACTTCTTTGAAGAGAAGTTGAGAAGATGAGTAAGATAAAATTTCGAGGATGAAATTGTGAAGAAGGGGTGAATGTGATGACCCGGGAATGGGTGTGGTTTTAGAAATTTCGAGGATGGAATTTTTATAAGAAGGGAAGAATGTGACAACTCGGAAAATTAGATTGTTCAGAATTTAGGAGTTAATGAATTAGTTATTAATAAAATGAATTTTTATTAATACTATTCTTTGTTATGTGTTTATTAATCGTTCTAGAACCTAGAATTATTATTAATCAGGAGGATTTTGGCTACGAGCTAGACTGAACGAGTAAGAATTTTCAAGATGAAAATAAAAATTTGTGGAACAAAATATATTTTCGGGGAAAAGACGAAATAGATACTATTCACCTGATGAAACCTAAGGGTTAGGGTTTGAATAACATAAGCCTTTTCGAGAGTTTGGTATGTCAAAATGACATTTCGTCGAAAGATTTGATGATAATATATCGTGAAAAGTTAAGTAAGTCGATAAAAGTTTTTCTCGAAAAATGTGCAGAAATCGGACGAAAAAAAATGATGAAAAGTCTTGTTATGTACTTTTCATTCGCTTAGCTAACGTTAGGGGAAAACGTGAAAGAAAAACGCTTGATACCAAAAAAAGTGTTTTTCAGCTTTTCGAAATCCAAAGAATACGAAAAGTTAATCGGTAAATGAAAGACTTAAATATCCAAAAATATTTGAATTCGAGAATCACAGCTTTTTAAAACTATCTGACTAAACCCAAAAAAATGTAACTAAGAAACTTAAGGTCTAAACAAACTTGAGGGCTAAGTTAACTTAGTCCTTAAGCCTTGAATAGTAAGAAGTTAGGGGGTCTAAATGATTAAAATATCCCTAGCTTGGAAATTCTATAAATAGTAAGCTTAATTCATTTATTTGGGATTTTGAAAATCCTACACACAGAGAGAGAGAGAGAGAGGGTTCGGATGAAGAAAGGAAAAGGAAGAGGAAAAGCTTGCCCGATTGCCCGCTTTGTCTGATGGAGAAAGATTAAAGAATAGAGGTAATCCGAAAATCTAACTTCTAGATAATTTTCTTTATTTTATATGTTAAAAAATAGCTTAATGAGAATAACAAGTAAGAGATTTTAAGAATGATTTTATATGGTTTAAATCATGAGAAAAGAAGAAATAAGAAAGTAGAAATTTAGTTTATAAATTTCTTAAGGAAATGTATGATTCAGAATGAATTAGAACGATCCAAGTGGGATTATATGAATGAGTAGGTGAATTAAGTAAGGAATGGTGTTCTATAACATCAAATTCCAAGAAAAGTAAAATTGTAATCAAAATATCGATTAAAATGAAGAACTAACGAAGAACGCCAAGAACGTTATTGTTGAACAAATTTAAAACCACCATAGGATAATTGTTGTTGATGGACAAGTTTAAAACCATCGTATAAGTTAGTTACTTATTGCTTGGTTAGAACATTAGAAATGTTCATGAAGAACGGATTAAAATCGAGCTATAACGAACTTATGGCAAAAATTCATAAAAGAAGAACAAAACTAAAAAGTTAGTAAATGAACCCGAAGTGTAGGGTTTCATAAGAATGTAAGAGAATGTAGAAAACATGAGTCGTGGACTCAAGAACGAACGAAGTTTCGAGTTCAGGATGACCGAATACACGGACGAACCAACAAAGAACGTTAAAAATGTAAAATAAACGAAGGGTGAAGATTAAGCTAATTGAATGGCATGTTAACGGATTCGTAATGAAGTTCTATCCGAGGGTAATCAAAGCACGTAAGATAAGAAAGAGAATGGCTTTGGAATGGCCTCATTCGAAAGTTATAACGAATAAGTTATGGAATCGAGAAGTAAGCGTCAGAGCAATTTTTAAGACTTAGAAAAATTTTCTAGGTAGTGTTGGCTTCGGCACGCAGCCAGCTGGCCAAAGCCTCATGAGGTGGCGCCACAAATGCGAGGCCCATGCCATCAGCTATTATTGAGTGGCACCACGCCGCAATGCCATCCTCGTGAGTTTAACATCGCAGAGTGGGCGCCGCAAAGACGAGGTAAAGGAAGGGCACGGTCACGCAACGCCGGCAGCAGTCAAGTCGTGCTCAAATGATGAGCTTTTCACCGCTTCAATTCATCGGGGATGTACAAGAAAGAAATATGAACATGTAGTTTAGCTAATGTAACACTTAATTAAGTGTATTAAAACTTTGATGAAGAATTTGAACTAAAAATATTAAATGAGATTAATGTACAAAGAATGTAGACGCGGGTTACTGGAACCAATATTCGGGGACCGTAGTCGCAATAAACTAACGTGAGGGATTGCTATGATGGTGATTCTTAGACGTTGATTAACGAGGTAATGAATAACATTTTGATGTTATGTCATGGTAATCGAGATGAATGTAAAGCATTTAGACGTTGTGGAATGCAACGCTATGCGATGATGAGCGATCTGCCTTAGTATGCAATCTAATCGTATGGGGCCCGACATTAAGAATGAATAATGAACATGGGGTTCGTGTGACGAGTAATGAATGAAAGTGATTAAAAACTTAGATAAAGTCTGAATGAGGGATTAGGGATGAACAACGTAACGTGGAATACGTAAACGATTCTCATGAATTATATTCGAAGTCGAGTTTAACGCTCTAAGTCTACATTGGTCAGATAACTTAGACGCCGACGAAAGTAGTAAAGTAAGATATGAATTATCAAGAAAGTCGTAGCGTAACAAAGAATAAGATTAACGAAAGCTGAATATGAGTCAGAGGAGAATGTTAGAATGAAATGTAAGCGTTGAACACTTGAACCAATGTAAAGGTTAAGTGTACGCGAATATTAAACGAGTAGAACCTACACCCCATGTATAGTTTGACCGTAAGGTAATGAAGATCAATGATTAAACCTGTGAGTGGTGAAGGTGCTGAATTAAAGATAAGTACGTATAACGTAAAGAAGTCGAGTTAATGTTTATAACTTGGATGATGTTCCTGTTAGGTTTGTAATATTCAAGAATGCAATCAAATTGCAAAATTAAAGCGGAAGCGAGATAAATCAGAGTTTAAAAGTTTTACAAACCATATACCCGGATCACCCTTTATGCACAATTATTAATTAAATGAAAAAGATGAATAAGAAACATACCCTTGAAGATTCGAGCTTCCTCAGGTACAAGTTCACCTCCAATCCTTTTCGCGTTCAACTTGAATCCACCGGGTTTGGTTCCTTCCTTTGATCAACGTTAGCACCCTAGTGTTTGGCTTCTAGAGGTGATCCACCAAGGAAAAGAATTTTCAAGAAAAAGGGGTATCGCTCAAACCCTAGTTTTTCCTATCTCAGATAGAAAAGGCGTACTCTCCAACAATTGGAATAACGATAATTAATATCCGATATAAGACTCCTCTTATAAAGATATCAAGTAACCCTATTAAAATAAGGTATTTTTAATTAAACTCTTTTAATTAAATGGGCTCCTAATCTTATTAGGATAATTAATTAAACTCCTTTAATTAATTTTTCCTCCTAATCCTATTAGGAAAAAATGAGAGTACTTATATTAAATTAATTCCTAAACTCTTTTAGAAATTAAAATAATAATAATTGTAATAATATTAATAAGACTCCTCTTATTAATTTATATTTAATATTTCTAAAATATTAAATAATAAATATTAAGCTATTTAATTTATTCTATCACCATAGATTAAATTAAATATACTTAGCATATTATTACGATTATGCCATTAACTTCTTAAATAATTATTCTTCCTTTTATGGTGTGACCCTTTAGGTTCTCCATATTAAACAGGTTGTGAATAAATCAATTAGAATAATTCTAATCTTATTTAAATAAATAAATTAAACAATTAATTTATTTAAATAAATAATATTTATTCTACAATAGGGATAAGCCTCCCCAAGCGATCAACGACTTTCTAGATAATATAGATTTCAACATTAATCATTAAAGAACCTTTGAGTAAATAGTTACTGCATAATTCAATCCTTCCACCATACAACGTCCTAATTAAATATAAGACATGGAATTATCAGAAAGTCTTATTTTATTTAATTATATGTATTTCGATCCTTAAATGCACAACTCAAATAATGCAAATTAGAAACTCCTTTCTAATTTCATTACGCATTGCCAAGGACTCATCTGGGTTGTCATTTATTGAATCACATGGGACATTTTCTTCTTTAATAGAAGTGGTAGATTCTTTATTGATCATACATTATCTCCATGTACAACTTATTATACCCAAGCATACCCTTTGATATACCCTAAGGGTCCAAGGAATAAGTCAAAGTATAACTCATCATACACAAGATAATATGATGATCTCAAGTCCAAGGATCACTAGACTACTATCACTGTGAATTCCTATCGACAGCAAGTAAAACTCCATTAGGTATTCCTTAGCGAGCCACGCTCGATGAACTTATTCTCTACTAAGCACCTACATACTTGCTTTAGTGTCCACACAAATGATCACGAGATCAATCATCCTCATCCAATGAAAGCAAGAATGTATGTACCAATCTATCCGGATTCACTAATCCCCAATTTAGTAATCCAATGATTGGGAACTATTTTAGTTTTAAGCTTTCTAAGAATTTAGATCTCATTAAAATGATCATCATCATTATTCTAAAAGCATTGCTTAAAACTATGGGTTTATCACATATTATAAAACAAAGATCATGTAGATAATTAAAAGCCTTTAATAAATTAATACTTTTTATTAATAAATGAATAAGATTGTTACAAAGTATATGCTTTATCATCAAACATGATTGGCTTGTGTGCATACTACTTTCAATCTCCCACTTGCACTAAAGTCAATCGTCATGGTATCTCATACTCTTCTTCTCTAAGTGACGATTATCCCGCCATTGGATAAGCTTTAGTTAATGGATATGTAATGTTGTTCTTGAGAGTCCACTATCTCTATAGTGATTTCCCATCTTTCAATGATTCTAATAATCAAATGAAAGTGCCACAACACATGTTTAGATCCAAGATGAGACTTTAGGAACTATTCCTAGTTTTGTAATAAACTTTTAATCCAAACAATCAACTTGGCAGCCTTCATTTATAGCTATATACTTTGTCTTTATCACTAAACCAACAACTCTTTGCTATTTGGAACCTTTCCAATTGATCGCACTAATCGCTCAAGATAACGCTTTTACCTTAAAGTGGATTTTTCTCGTCATCTTAGTCCGTCTCGAAAAACTTGAGTCTCGTTAAGCCCTCTAGTTTTAATTTAGACCCACCATGAATATGATCACATCCTTAGTGCCGGTTAAGCACTTTAAGATGTTTTTCACTGACTCATAGTGAACTTCTCCATAATATGACTAATCAACATCAGGTCTCGTAAATTTCATTGCATGCATGTTTCTCACTCATGCGACCTCTCTTTCGTGAGAGTCTGTGGGGACTATTAAGAGATACACTCCATAGCTTATCGACATGAGACATCTCTTGGAGTTTGCCATGCTAAACGACTTTAGCATCAAATGAATATCGTTCCTTGCGTTAAGTCGAGCATCCTCTTAAATCTATCTATATAGATTTATATCCCCAATTTAGATACTCTTCCAAATCATTCATGGAGGAATGTTTAGACAACTTTATCTTTTCGATCATTGTAGCATTGGTACGTCATTCCTTATCCGTAGTATATCAATATATAGTACTAGGAATGTCACGATGTTCCTAATCGACCCTTTTGTACACACTAGGTTCATTCTTATTTTGATAAAATCAAACTCTTTTGATTGCCTCATCAAAACGAATGTTCCATATTTGAGAAACTTGCTTCAATCCATTTCTCCGAGTGTTCACAACACTTACCTCATCGTATGTAATGGATCATCATCTTCTATGATGTGTACCTCATCATCATCATCTATGATGAATCCATACCTCCTGTGTATCTTGATGTGACTATTCCAGAATTACGATTCAATTGTGGTATAATAGGTCTATCTATAGGTTCCTCTTATTTGACTTATAGTGTTTTGTGGTTCTTGAACTCTTCAAGATCTATTATCCTCCCACTAGCCCCTTCAATGATAAACATCTTTATCTTAGAAGGCAGCGTGTTTCGCAATAAACACCTTTTTGCTAAGTAGGATTATAGAACATATGCCCTAAACTTACTTTAGGATGTCCCACAAATCTGTACTTGTCAAATTTTGTCCCAAGCTTATCCTTTGAAACCTTTTCATATAAGTTGGACAACCCCTTATCTTAACATACTTAAGATTAGGAATCATCCCTGTCCATAACTTTTATGGAGTCTTGAAATTTGGATTTTAGGTTACCTTTTCGTAGATATGCACCATTTCTAGGGACATGATCCTGAAGGATACTGGAATGTCAGTAAAATCATTTTGGACCGTACTACGTTCAACAAGGTATGATTTTTCCTTTCAGATACATCAATCAATTATTACATATCATGAGGTGTCCATTATGAGAAAAACCATTTGAGATGATCTAGAAACTTATTGCACAAGTATTTATTCCTTGATCTAATCAAAGAATCTTAATACTTTGCCAATTTATTTCACTTTCAATTCTTTGAACCTTTCAAATAATTCACACTTGTATTTTAACAAATACATACATTCAACTCTTTGAATGATCATCTCCTTTTCTTATACTAATTTGTTCAATATGCAAAATTATTTTCATGTAAGTCAAGTATACAAAATTTATTATAATATTCCGATTCTATACAAAACATTATTATTATAAATAGAAATCACAATTGTTCTTAATTATAATACCAAAGATTTCATTGTCCAACAATAAAATGGAAATAATATTTTTAACAAGAACTGGAATACAATAACAACTTATCGACTTAATAGATTTCTTTTAAGAGGCGATCTTAAACTATAAGTTTCAATGACTAATGTTGCAACCTTTGCTTCATTTCCCACACATAGGATTACTTATATTTGTTTAGCTTTCTACTACATTTGGTCCTTTCATAAATCTATATCTATGATAACCAAAGCTCAGTATCCAATACCCAAGTAGAACCTTGACTTAAAGAAAAATTTATTTCAATCATGAACAAAAACTGTATTGTAACTGAAACTTCACTAAGCTTCTTTGGTTAGCCTCTGCAAGATGCTTCTCGCAGTTTCTTTCCAGTGTCCAGGCTTATTGCAGTGGAAGCAAACTCCTTTGCTATCCGTATCAGTTTTGTTCTTTTTATCCTTTGTTTATGCCTTTCTATATACCTTCTTTGAATCGTTCTTCTTTTCATAAGATCCTTTGGCCCCTACCAGTAAGACATGGTCTTTCTTGGTTGGAAAGTGACTCTCATCATTTTTCAACATGTTAAGCAAATCAACGGTCGATATCTGAAAGCTTGTTTATATGAAAAATTCACAACAATTGTGAAAGGAGTCCGGGAGTGAGTGCAAGATCAAATCTTGGCTCAACTCTCCATCCATGACAAAACTAGTTGTCCTAATTGATCAATCAAATTGATTTGGTTAAGAACTTTTATCTGCATTTATAGTGTCATTGGCCATTCTAGATCGGAAGAGCTCCTTAGATATCTCGATATCTATCGGGCCCTATTTTCCTCACCATCAACTACTTGATGTGCGGGGAATATAGTAGAAGCATCCATAGTTTCATCGTCAACGTGAAGCTCGTTACTATGGATGCTGAGCATGATGCATCGTTGAATCATTTGCATCATCTTGCCACTTTCTAAAAGTAGCAATCTCTTCTTCGAGAGGCATTATTCGCAACCATTGCGAGGATAGGCGTGATAAGGACATAAGATAGCTTTTTCAAATTATGAGAACTATTCTCAAATTCCTTAACCAATCCAGTATAATTGATTAGATTAAATAGCATCTAATATGCTTGTGATGATAGTAATTTAGACATTGTAAAATTCAGTAAATGAATTTGTAATTAACAACATTTTAACATATATTCTTTTATTAATTACCAAAATAAATTAGGTCTTGTTTTAAATTGGTATCTCTCACTATTTTCTTCAAACTATATTACCTCAATATATATAGTTGGCAAAATCTAAATAAAGATCTCGCTTAGTGAGAATAAGGATTCCATTTCAAATGTATATAGCCTTGTGGTGACACAACAAACTATATATAAATAAATAGGTAGACAACTTTAGTCAATTACATCACCTATGCAACTCCTTTTCTTTTTGCCTCTTAGATTATTTTGATCAAGTGGTGGCACATCAAGAATCAAAATTATCCAAGTTAAGTCCGACCTAACACTCTATATATTCAAAAAAGAAAATATCATCCTTGTGGTGACACAACAAAACAATATTGTTCAATTTTCTTTATAAGCATCAAATGTGATAAATTAACATCTTAAATACTTAATACTAGCCTTGTGGTGACACAACAAACTCATATTAAATATTTAATACTCTATTAATTTTATCATGTTGTATGAAGGCGACGTTCGATATTCCAAATATCTTTGAACGCTTAGGACTTAATATAAAAATTGAGGGGTTTGTTATTAATTTGTCTCATCTTGTTTTAGCATGCATTTATATATATATAAAAAATGCGTCATATTAATAAACATGCAAAGCATGTTTGCATAATATATAATATATATAATATAAGCATGCACATATAGAATACTATATTCTACCCGGATTGATTATGGACTTTTATTCTAGTTTGGTTCACTAGAGCCACCAAGTGAACCAAAAATTGTCAAAACCCTAGGGGTGCAAGAAATAATATTTAAATATAACTATTACATTTAAACCGGGCTCCATTACAAACGGGTCTTCAAGCGCTCCTTGCTCCTTGATCTCCAATTTTTCAAAATTAATTCTAACTATTCCTATTACAAAACTATTTAAAATAAATAGGAACCTTGATCGTGATCGAGGGAAGTACATAGGAGGAGATAGAATTTACATTCTGAAAAATTAGAGAAGACGAGGTACGCAGAACCCCATTTAATAAAACTCATACATTCATGCATCCAACTAAAATAAAATCCAATCACATCGGGTCAATTGTCCATAATCAATCCCATTTATTATCATACACATCATCATATACATCAATAATTAACATTCATCTTATGAATAATAAACATTTAATATATATATTGATATCATTTAATGGGCAACTTTAGTTAGTATAAAATCTATTTTTGAATCAAAATAAACTCCTTTATTTTAATCCAAATTTAAATCAAAATAAAACTATTTTATTTTAATTTATTCAATTTTGAATAAAATAAACTATTTTATTTTAATCAAAATCTTTAATCAAAATAAACTCCTTTATTTTAATTAATTATGGAATCCAATTCCATGTAAAAAAACTCCTTTATTAAAGGAAACACGGATTCTCTTTTTTCTATTCACAAATAAACTCCTTTATTTTGAATAATATGAAATCTTATTTCATATCTAAATAAACTCCTTTATTTAAGGAAACATATTATCTAATTTCAACTCCAATTAGTTATCATGGAATCCAATTCCAACTCTAATTAGTTAGCATGAAATTCAATTTTAAAATTAAAATAAACTTTTTATTTTAAGATTAAAACCTTTTATTTTAAGATTAAAATAAATATTTATTTTAATTATAAAATAATTAAGAATATATATTATATATATAATACGGTTATCATATATATATATAACCGTGTATCATATATGTAGTATTATATATATATAATACTGTTAGTATATATATATATATATATATATATATAATATGATTACATGAATCTTCTTATTCAGTTAATACGCATTTACATCTCCAAGATTGGTACACATTAACATATACTTAAGAAATCATGCTTGACCACGAAAACGCTTTACTACATCACGTGAACAGGTGACTCAAGAATTCAAGATGGTGAATCATGGAAATTCGTGCAACTTTCTTAACAATTAATCAAACAAACCGTAACTCAAGAATTCAAGATGGTGATTCACGGAACTCTTTTATAAAACGCGAACTGATTTCGTCGTTTTTTTTTTTTATTAAATAAATTTTATACAACAAAATTATGCCCAATTAAATTGTTCTAAACACATATCAATATACATATCAAATAAAACAATTAATAATTCGCATAAAGGTTTGGCTCTGATGCCACTGTTAGGTTTGTAATATTCAAGAACGCAATCAAATTGCAAAATTAAAGCGGAAGCGAGATAAATCAGAGTTTAAAATTTTTACAAACCATATACCCGGATCACCCTTTATGCACAATTATTAATTAAATGAAAAAGATGAATAAGAAACATACCCTTGAAGATCCGAGCTTCCTCAGGTACAAGTTCACCTCCAATCCTTTTCGCGTTCAACTTGAATCCACCGGGTTTGGTTCCTTCCTTTGATCAACGTTAGCCACCCTAGTGTTTGGCCTCAGAGGTGATCCACCAAGGAAAAAGAATTTTCAAGAAGAAGGGGTATTGGCTCAAACCCTAGTTTTCCTATCAGATAGAAAAAAGTATGCATTCTCCAACAATCGAATAACGTATAATTAATATCCGATATAAGACTCCTCTTATAAAGATATCAAGTAACCCTATTAAAATAAGGTATTTTTAATTAAACTCTTTTAATTAAATGGGCTCCCTAATCTTATTAGGGATAATTAATTAAACTCCTTTAATTAATTTTTTCCTCCTAATCCTATTAGGAAAAAATGAGAGTACTTATATTAAATTAATTCCTAAACTCTTTTAGAAATTAAAATAATAATAATTGTAATAGTATTAATAAGACTCCTCTTATTAATTTATATTTAATATTTCTAAATATTAAATAATAAATATTAAGCTATTTAATTTATTCTATCACCATAGATTAAATTAAATATACTTAACATATTATTACGATTATGCCATTAACTTCTTAAATAAGTATTCTTCCTTTTATGGTGTGACCCTTTAGGTTCTCCATATTAAACAGGTTGTGAATAAATCAATTAGAACAATTCTAATCTTATTTAAATAAATAAATTAAATAATTAATTTATTTAAATAAATAATATTTATTCTACAATAGGGATAAGCCTCCCAATGATCAACGACTTTCTAGATAATATAGATTTCAACATTAATCATTAAAGAACCTTTGAGTAAATAGTTCTGCAGACAATTCAATCCTTCCACCATCTGATGTCCCAATTAAATATAAGACATGGAATTTATGTCAAGTCTTATTTTATTTAATTATATGTATTTCGATCCTTAAATGCACAACTCCAAATAATGCAAATTAGAAACTCCTTTCTAATTTCATTACGCCTTAGCCAAGGACCCATTGGGTTGTCATTTATCAAATCACATAGGACATTTCTCTTCTTTAATAGAAGTAGTAGATTCTTTATTGATCATACATTATCTCCGTATACAACTTATTATACCCAAGCATACCCTTTGATATACCCTAAGGGTCTTAAGGAATAAGTCAAAGTATAACTCATCATACACAAGATACTATGATGATCTCAAGTCCAAGGATCACTTGTACTACTATCACTACTGAGAATTCCTATTGACGGGGAAAGTAAAACTCCATTAGGTATTCCTTAGCGAGCCACGCTCAAAGTGAACTTATTCTCTACTAAGCACCTATATACTTGCTTTAGTGTCTCCACACAAATGATCGTGAGATCAATCATCCTCATCCAATGAGCAAGTTAACGTATGTACCAATCTATCTGGATTCACTAATCCCCAATTTAGTAATCCAATGATTGGGAACTATTTTAGTTTTAAGCTTTCTAAGAATTTAGATCTCATTAGAATGATCATCATCATTATTCTAAAATCATTGCTTAAAACTATGGGTTTATCACATATTATAAAACATCATCATGTAGATAATTAAAAGCCTTTAATAAATTAATACTTTTTATTAATAAATGAATAAGATTGTTACAAAGTATATGCTTTATCATCAAACATGATTGGCTTGTGTGCATACTACTTTCAGTTCCGAGTCAAATTAATCGGACGTTGTAAGATAAGAATAAGGTAATGTAAAATGGTTAACGCTATAAATGCGTAGAATGAATATGGAATGATCGTTCTGAGTATACAAAAGACTGTATGACTTAGACGATGAGGAATGAATCCAGAGGTATGACATTTAGTTGCCAGAAAGCCATCAGAAATAAGAAATTGACTTAACGAACATTATAGTTTAATAGTTCGGATAAGTAAGATAAGTTAGGTTGTAGTACAATTGTAACCTTTGATGGTTGACATATGGGAACTAGGCTAAACAATTCCTTCAAAGAGCGAAGGTATATACGAAACTAGTAATCGATCTAACTCATTGTTATGGGCAGTGTAGATGAGACGGGAACTTGTTTGTTAGTTGTTTGTGGGAAACCACTCTGAGTACCATATGGAATGCTAGCAGAGATGCGATGTGTGCTCAGTCCTAGAAAAGTTATAAGAAAAAGATAAGAATGTAAATCATCAAAGATGATAAACGTATTAAGTAAGACATCTTCGTATGTCATGAAGCCATTAACCGGTAAAGGAAGTTGGTTGCGTAAACATAGATTATAAGAACGCGAACCCTAAGAAGTGAATTTAAGTAAACCAATGCGTAAAGTCAAGTATATGACTAATTAGTGTATGTGTTATTTCCTTTTCTGCTACATAGGAATTGAAATGAGCGATTCAAAGATAAACTATAAGTCAGAATACAGAAAGCAAGTTTCCTAACTTCATTCATATTTTAAATGAATGTTAGTTTCTAAAACTTCTCAGATGTTGGACTTGAGAAGTTCTATCTATGTGCGAATGTGTGATATTTGTACAAGGTGGTAGAGCATATGAGGCCTTGTACCATAATGTGAATACTTTGGTGTTTCTATGAGATGAACTGTTCTTTGATTGAACTGTTCAATATGAGCATGTTCTATTTATACATGAATCGTTATTGTTAAGTCTGTGCTATTGATTCTAGCCAGGCAGAATGTATATGGAAGAGAGTAGAGAATGAAAGTATTTCAAAGTTAACGTGACTAATGTTTTTAAAATGATAGGAATCGAGATTATTCCTATTATTCAAGCTGCTTCATAACCATTGTTCGGTTATTGAAGTCTTAAAAGAATGTTTGAATTCTTAAAGTTTTTTGTTTAACTGTTATGACTTGCTGGGCAATTGAATTCTCATACTTGCTTTAAATAAAAACATTTTTAACGAACGATGTTAGAAGAACTTAAGGATCCCATAAAGATCAAGCTAATCGGTATCCAGAAGAGATGTCATTCATTATATGCATGAGCGTAAAGATCAAGCGAAGACTTGTAATATAGGATGATAGAATTAAACTATAGAATAGTTTAATAAACGTTTATGTATCCTTAGTAGCGGATAAAAGTTACTCATGCAAGATGTACAGAATAATGTAATTATTATTATTTGTAATGGAAGAGGTTTTAAGGTTTTAGAACCTGGGTTTTGAAGATGTATGTTAATATATTTAGCTATATAATGATGTATGTTTGGAAGAGGATGGATCGACGTACGTAATCCAGATGTGAAAATAGACCAATTTCGTATGCGTTATAGTCTCATGTTGAAAAGGCTAAATCAGAATAAAACGCTACGCGATCGAAATGAATAGCT
Source organism: Panax quinquefolius (assembly GCA_020205615.1). Taxonomy (NCBI): domain Eukaryota; kingdom Viridiplantae; phylum Streptophyta; class Magnoliopsida; order Apiales; family Araliaceae; genus Panax; species Panax quinquefolius. The sequence goes on from CM035161.1 coordinate 48,397,741, forward strand.
TGGAATCTCGGTTCTCACTTGCCAAAATCGCTCCCCATATCGCTCATTGCTATTCGCCTAAATATAAGATATACTATACCGATGATATTAGCTTTTTCAAAACATGCTCATTAATACCTCACACTGTGTCCGATCTTTGCTAAAAGTGTCCCCGGCTGGGGTCACAACACCGAAGTTATAAATTGATAAAGTGTCGATTAAGGGTCACAACTCCGAAGTTATAAATTGATAAAGTGTCCCCGGTGGGGGTCATAATGCCAAAGTTATAAATTGATAAAGTGTCCTCGACGGGGGTCACAACACCGAAGTTATAAATTGATAAAGTGTTTCGTGCTGGGTCACAACACAATGCAACCATTGATAGACCCATCAATGATTTGGCCAATCAACCTCGACATTTCCCAATAAGGGTCACAACGTAATGCAACCATTGATACACACATCAATGAACGTCAGCCTTTAACAGCTTTCCCAACAGGATCTATCCGGTGATACACACATCGTCAAGGTCAAATTTCTAACAATACATATCTTGTTGGCGAGAACTTCTGACGGGATCATGGTATATACTAGTGACACAAACCAGAGAAGACCATCCTCATCAAAGAGGACCGATGATGGAATATGTTATACACATCCTCAAATAGACAAAGCTTTATCCCCACATATCTCTTGCACGAGGAGAGGCACCTCTATGGAGTAGAAGTCTATATCAAGGATCCGGGACATTGGTGATAGCCCCAACGTCAACATCCTTGAAGACTTGGATCACACGCGACAAGACATCACCGATTGTCATCCCGGCAAGATTAATGAGGAAAGCAATCATTTCAACATACATTCATCATACATTTGCATCACATTGCTGCACGTAGCATAATGTTTATCTTGTTGCATTTCAATTGTCTAGGATTCTTTATCCTATACATGCCTTGCATTGCATGAATATGATAAAGAAGGGCATCTGTAGACACTAAAAATTTTCTGTACACATGTTACTAACATTGCAGTAGGGCAGATTCGTCTTTCGGAGATAACTTTGGAAGATAGCTCACATCCATTCTAAATACTACCGGATGTTCAGTTTCAACCCCAGAACACACACCGGGAATATCAATTCCAACCTCGGAGATAACCCCGAGTTTCTTCCTTAGAGATAACCCCAAGGAGTGATGTTTCAGTTCCGGTGATAACTCCGAAAATGTTTGTTTCAAATGCATATGATCAGCTTCAATCTCAGACCTCCCATCAAGGTACTCATACTAAAGACCTGGAGCTAGCACCGGGAAGACAGGCACACTTACAAATGACCCTGCAGAATTCAAACACTTGCAGTAGTTCAAGCTTAGATGTAACCACGAGCAACGCGTCGCTATTATCCCCAAACAGGAGATAACCTCTGAGAGGAGCAAAAATGTCATCTTGCCACCTCAATCCCAGTACAAGACCGTCTCAACATTTAATACATACATTTCTACACAAAGAATGTTCCACAAGAACTAAGGAGTTCCAATCCCAAGTGACTATTACGCGTGGGCAAAGACAACCGGATAGAATTTGAAGCTTCAAGACCATGGGCATGGTCCCTCTTCCTGACTTTGTACAACCTCTAATCCCATGTTATTGCGTAATTCTTGACAAAAGCAGTCCGAACAAGGTCTTGTACACCTCGTTCGGATGCTCGGATTGAAGTTCTGCAAGTTCGAGCGGACATCACAGTGCATGAGTACACGACTTGAGACGGTAGGACTCCCAGAGCCCGGGGCTCCTTGGCGACCACAAGTGCATCTGTGGCTACCGCAGCAGTACACACTGCGTCTCCCAGCTCTATAAATATAGAGCTTGGGGTGGCCATTTATAAGAAAAAAAAGGCGAGGAAGCCCTGTCCAATTTGCTCTGTACACACCCCATATTGAGTGCTTTCTCATTTTAAACACCTGTTAGCTCACATATAGCTATGTTTTACTGGTGGGAGCTGAATGTTTATCCATCTAGAGTCATACAAGCTTCGCCTTGGCGTTCTCAACGTAAGCCTTCTCACACACTATAAAGCTTTTCTCTTAATCTTTGCACACACTATTTTTTACATCGAGAGTCGTGTCGTGTGTGTGTATGCCTGCATTTCTATTCGTGGTTTTCCTTCGCTCATATATATATATATATATATATATATATATATATATATATATATATATATATATATATATATATATACTTATATATGTATATATTTATATATGGACTAACATTATCGAGTTATGCCTCGATTGAGCCTGAACTTATGTCTCGGAGCGCCATTTACTTTTTTTATATATATACTTTATATATATATACATTGTCGAGACTCTTTTCGATGAGCTTTGGATTTTACATCCAGAGCGTTTATTAATATATATATATATATATATATATATATATATATATATTGATATCATTTAATGGGCAATTCAAGTTAGCATAAAATCCAATTTCAAGTTCAAAATAAACTTCGTTATTTAAATTTTAAAATTGTTTGAAAACAAAATTTGTGGAATCAAATTCCTGATCAAAATAATTTTCTTTATTTTAGCCAACATGGAATCATATTCCATATCAAAAAAAAACTTCTTTAGTTTTGGCAACATGGAATCTTATTCTGGATATAATAAATCTTTTATTAAAATTCAATTTCTAATAAAAATAAACTCCTTTATTTTAATTTAGAAAATTAGAAAGAAATCGAAAAAAAAGCCCATCGATGTAACCCTCAAGCATTGCAACTTCAAGGGAGGAGCACTGTGGCTCTTGCCCAAAGACTCAAGGCCTCACAAAAGAGAGGCCGCAACTTTAAGGATTATGTACATTCCAATTTTTGTTCTTTCATATTGCGATTTTGCCTCTTCATTTCATTAAACATGATTCTATACCAACAATTATGCCGAATTAAATTGTTCTAAACACATATCAATATATATAATGAATCAAAATAATTAATAATTCGCATAAGGATGACTCTGATGCCACTGTTGGTTTGTAGAAACAAAGTATGCAAACATATTTAAAGTAGCGGAAACATGCAATAAATGGAATTTAAAGTTTTTTTGTAGTCCTAGGAATCACCTCATGCAATATTATTAATTGAGTAAAGATAAAAGATTATACCTTTGAAGATGATCAACCCTTTGATGTGTTCTTCAAACTCGAATCCTTTTCTCCTTCGTAATCTATCTAATCCTCGGATCCAACGTTCGCTACAATAGTGTGCAACGACCAAGAGTTAATCGACCAATAGTAATTGATTAAAGATGTGAATTTAGATTTTACTAGATCTTGGGTGGCTAGACCTAATTCTCTCTATCCTAACTTCTTATGATTTTGAAAATGCTTGCAAGAGAGATGCAAGTAGCAAGAGTTGCATTAGTCTATCCCACAATAATACTCCTCTTATTTATAGAATAACCCTATCTCCTAAACCTTTTAAGAGTTGGGGTTTTAATTTAATTCCCAAAGAACTAAATATTAATATTAATAATAAATAATAAGACTCATCTTATTAATTTATAATTAGTATTCCTCCATATACTAAATTATAAATATTAAGTTATTTAATTTATTCCACCAATAAATTAAATACACTTAATTTAATATTATTAAGTCAATCACTTCTAAAATCATATTACCTTTTATTGTGTCACCTCAATGTTCAAGAATAAGCTAGTAGTAGAATAAATAAATTAGAACCATTCTAATATTATTTATAATGAATTAAATTCCTTTAATTCAAATATAAATAAATAATATATGTATTCTACATCATGAGTGACACCTTATTAATAATATATCATGACTATACGGATAATATGAATTCAACTTTAAATCTATGGATTATCACAAAGAATACAAAGAACCTATTCCATGAATAGTTACCGTTCAATTCAATCCCTCTACCATATAATGTTCCAATCAAATATAAAACATGAAATTACTGTCAAAATTTATTTATTTGATTATATGTATTTTGATTTTAAAATACACAACTCAAGTTATTTTAAATTAGAAACTCCTTTCAAATTTCCATTCAACCTTGGCCACGAATTTCCATGTTGTCACTTTATCGAATCACACATGACATTCTCTCCCTTTAATGGAAGTGGTAGATCCTTTGTTGATTATTCACCTATATATATATATATATATATATATATATATACTTTATTATATCCGAGCATACCCTACAACATACCCTAAAGTATTAAATAATATGTCAAAACATAACTCAGTTAATACAAGATAATATGACGATCTCAAGTCTAAGGATCACTTATACTACTATCACTTTAGGAACACCTATTGAAAAATAATTAACACTCCATTAGGTTGCTAGCTTTATACGAGTCACGTTCAGTGAACATATTCTCCAATAAGTATTTACATACTTGCTTTAGTGTCACCACACAAATGATTATGAGATCAACATCCTCTTTAACAAAGCAAGCATAATATGTACTAATCTATGGAATCACTAACCCACATTAGTGATCTATATAATTAGGAACATTTTAGTTTTGAGCTATCTTAGAATTTAGATCTCATTAGCATGATCAACATCATGATTCTAAAAGCATTGCTCAAAAACTATGGGTTCACCAAATTTATTAATTCAACTAATTAACATGGATAAAGAATAGCTTTTATATTAAATAAATTCTCTTATTAATAAATGAATAAGTTTACAAAGTAAATGCTTATCACATCCAATGTGATTGGCTTGAGGGCATACTACTTTCAAAGAGATGGAGAGTAGTTTGTCTTTGTCACAAAAAGAAGAAGATTCAATCCAACCCATAAAGAGATGTCAACACAATTTCTACGAAGAACCCAGAAAGTATGATAGCTTTAAGGCCCTATTTTGGAGTTCGTGGGAGCCAATACTTTACATCTTTAACTGGGATAAGCAGTTGAACTCAAAGTTGTTGGAACGAGATCTCTTTTATCTTTCTAGCGAAGAATAAGGGCATGACGGAGAGATAAAAAGGGCAAAAGATCTTTTTATATTGGAGGAAACTTTCCAACCTTAGTCAAATAGCCACTGAATACCAATCAATGAATTGGGAAGGTATAGTAATCCTATGAATGACCCAGTAATGAATAATAATAATAATAATAATATAAAAAAATGTTCTCATGTGCTTCAAGACTTGAGCTCTTTCTTTGCTTCTTTCGTCCTATTAAGTAAATACCAGGTTAGCTCCGGTAAATATCAGGATACACTTAAAAAATCATACTAAAAATCCCACCAAAAGAAATTTCTCTATACTTCTAGAGTAGTGAAAAAGACCAAAAAGAGCAGGTCCAGTACTAAAATGTGTTATTAACGAATAGTTGTTAAAATGACTATACTCCCAATTTATGAACTTCTTTCAAAAGGCCTTGTAACGAGATGGACTCGAACTAGCGCTTTTCGAATTCTACAAAAGAAAATAAAGGAACTCCGGGACTTTTGTAGTACCCTACCCCCAAGGGAAGTCGAATTCCCTTTGCCTCCTTGAAATAGAGATGTCCTAAACCGCTAGACGATGCACTAATCAAGGAACTATTTAACCTAAGTAAGTAAGCTAGTGTGGGATTTGAGGAAGATTAGGGGAATTAAACCAATCTTTCATTATAAAGAGAAAAAGGTGGATCATCATTTGGTTACTAGATGATGGGAATAATGTTTGCCTTAAAATACTACTAGCAATTACATGCGAGTTTATGTGATCACTTATGAAATATAGTGGCAAATAGAGTATCGTTCCCACGAAGCAAAAGAATAACCTAATAAAATAATTACAGATCACGCACTAGTTAATTTTATTTTAGACAAATGAAATCTCACAATGAAATTAATTAATAAAACAAAAAATAATAGTAAATACAAATTTAATGAATAAAAATATTAAGGAATCAATTTCCCCCAATGATTCACTTATTAAGTCTATTCTCTCTACATTAAATTGATTAAGTAGAATTGCCAACAAAAATCACTAATAATTTATATAATCATTTACCAAATAATTATATAACATATTTATTATTATTAATTTCACTATAATCCTATTAGAAACAATAATAATAAATTCATTAAGAATCATTCTCCACCCATTGCTTGCTGTCTACAGGTATATTCATATCCCGATCTACAAATTAGCATTCACTCTGAAGAAGAACTACTAATCACAAATTACTATATCCAAATCTTAATTTAGACTTTACTATCAGCATCCATCTAAATCCATCTAATAATTGTTGATCAAACAATTATAATAATAAATACAAGATATAATAAACAATTCCATCATCAATCAATTACTAGAGAAAAGAATAAATATTAAATCAATTCATCATCAAGTTCCATTGAATCCTTAAATAGAAATTTAGTTCATAATAAAACTAAAACATTAATAGTTTATCAAAAAGCCATTCTAGAATACAAGATAAAAGAGTGGAGAAGAAAGAAATGAACTCTAATGAATTCAATCTACCTCACCAAGCTCCTTCCTGCTTCTCTAAGAAGTTTTGATGAAACCCTTTATTCACCTACGTACTCTTAGCCTTAGCCAAAAACTGATAATAAACTAATAATAATTCTAATTATTAGTTTCCTACTAAATATCTGATAATAAGTCTCCAACTCATACAAAATAAGTGTAAACCAATTACGGTATTCAGCCTTAGGAGTTTGAGACTCTTCTCACTTCAATTATCAAGTGTAAACCAAAATTAAGAATAAAATAATCAAATTATACTCCCCTTCCTACCGATAGCGTGGCCAACACACGCCTATTTGAAAAGGCTTAGCACCGCGACTTTAGCTAAGAGCTTCACGGCTCTTGAAATACAAAGGGTTAGCGCTGCGCCTCAAGCCATATAGTGTCGCGACTCTCGAGTCCTTGGTCGTTTCCTCTTGACTCCTTTATGCACCTATTTTGTCCATTTTCTCCACATGAAGTCCAAATACTTGCATTCTCCTCTCACCAAGCTTTAGCCAAACAATTTTTATTACCTGTAGTTTATATTAAGGCTAAACTTATAATAACTCACATCATTTACACTATCATAGGCTGAAATCAATTATCTACATAAAACTATTCAAATGCAATAAAATAATAGTAAAAATACTTAAGAATAAACAAATAGTTAAGTTAAGACTACTAAATTCATAGACATAAAATCTACTCATCAAATACCCCCAAACTTAAATCTTTGTTTGACCTCAGGCAAAACCAAAAAAAATCCAACCTAAAGATTTTTTATATGTAATCTACCAATGAAATAAGTGTAAATCTGAATATAGCCTCCAAGATCATACAAAAACCTTTAGCAACCATTAAACCATGCAAAAGCTTAACAATAAACTTAGTAATCAATTAAAAATAATTATGATCCCATAGTGTATGTGTATATGTGTGAAACCTCCATCTCAATCAGCCATACCTTAGAAAGATATGCAATGAACATCTGGAGAATATAATTATCAATCACTAGGAACAAATCACAATAATAATTTCAACACAGGTTAAACATTATTCAATTCAAGGAAAGACCTATTTTCTCTTGCTCAACTATCCTTCCTCGATAAAATTTGTGATGCCCCAAAATAGGTATACATAACCCATTATGAGTCTCCAAATACATGGTACATAATTCAAATACAAACTTAATTTATACAACTGTCGTGTAAAATACGACAAAACGTAAGCTGAGAGTTTTAACACGAATATTATCTCGTAGACAATATCCAAACTCAAATGGAGTCTTCATTATAATTATTTTCACACTATTTTATAGAATAGTGAGGATTACTATAGCAACTATCTTGGACCGTCACTCCATTCCCCGACTAGTCCCAACTATATTCTCATTTCCAGAAGAGAACAATGGAAGAAAAAGGGTGAGCTCAACTAGCACGGTAAAGAATATTATGACTAAGATAATGTAGAATAAATTATCCTTAGCCTTCAACAATGTAAAAACCGATAGAATCTGATGACAACAAGTTTAAGCTGCGGTGAACAAACAATCCATTAAAAGAGTCAAGTAGAGCATGATGTCTACTATCTTCTATGATTTAAAAGTTCATCATCAATATTTTATCTCTATAACACATCTCGATAAATAATCCACATCAAGAATTATCCATGCACTACGGGCCGAGGATATTCGTTATTATCACCAGATGGTTATGATCATGGCAAACAATCGTCCATCTATGCACTCTGGGCCAAATAGGACTTTTACCACATCATTTGTTTGTATCATTACAATTCATGATTATATCGATACATAATTTCTAGTCATAATCATACCAATCAATAGTCCATCTATGCACTACGGGCCAAAGATGACTTTCACCATAATATAAGTATTAGGTTGATGACTATAATATAAGAAATCAATTAAGTGAGATTAATGATAAATATTAAAGATTTCTAATTTAATTTATCCAGAGTTTAAGAATGTCCAATTGTCAACATGATAACTACTTTGTGGAGTAAAATTCAAGAATAATATTCATGTATCAAAAATAATTTAGACAGAAAAAAAATTAATTTAATCGTGAATAGTACCCCCATGAATAGTACTTCATGAATAGTACCATATGAATAGTACCGTATGTATGAATAGTACCCATAAATAGTACTCCGGCATGAAAAGCTTAAAATTTAACAAGAAAGTTAGGAAAAATATTTTAGTAAAAGCGATCTTTAGATGAAGCTTAAATTTCAAGGATATTCTACTAATTTCAAGGAGTATAAAAGAAATACTTATCAAAATAAGTGTAGATTTAGGAATATGAAATGAAATAATATTAGTTACATACTACATAATATGGAAGAAAATATTATTTTTTACGAATATTCTTGAAGAAAACTTGCACTATTTGCTATACTCAAAGTTTCCTTAAACTCAAAAGAAATATGCTCAATATTATAGAAGAAGAATTCTCTGATTCTGGGGTGATTTTCATTTCTAAACTAAGCATCCTATTTATAGGAGAATGGTAGGGTACTATTTGAATTAATCACGGGTGAATAGAAGAATAATTCACGGGTGTTTGACGAATTCGTCTGATTTTTACTATTCATTATTGTGTAATAAAATATTTTAATAAAACAAAAACTTTATATAAAATATAATATATTCTATTTATAATTTAATAAAATGAATAACTTTATGTATAATATAAAAAGTATTATGTTTTATATAAAAAGTTTTCTATTTTATTACTATTATAATAATAATAAAACAAAAGCGAGATAACTTTTCACCGGTGATTTTGAAAAATGAGTTAGTGGGGGCCCATGTAATAAGCCAAACTTATAACAAATACTTCATAAAAAAAACCCCTCTATTTATCATAAATCACTTGACTTCACTAAACATATTTTTAATCTTTCAACATTTATTCTTCATTAATATTATAACTCGTAATATTAACAACCAGATCATTCCTAGGAAACATGGGGCTTTCCGATAAAGACTTCTCCTTATTGGCGCGTAATTAGATGACCTAACCCCTGTAATAACCCGATATTTTCATATAAATAAATCAGAAATTTTGCGTATAATTTTTTTTTTTATTATTATTTAATTATTATTTTAAAGGAAAGGATATGTGCAAGGTAATGTGTATGTATTTATGTGATGAATATAAAATATATTTATTACATAAATGATTATAATTAATTTTATTTTTAGAATTATTGATTATTATAAATTATATTCTTATAATAATTAATTTTATAATAGAAATGTTTTTATTAACTATATTTCATGAAAATATGTTTATATATTATGTAAATAATATATGCAATGATTATTAAATTATTATAATAACTATTTTATTATATGATTTTATTTGAGAATAGATAAGTTAATTATTTTAACTTAATAATGTTATATATGACAGATAAATCAGATATGAAATCCAAACCCTAATTTTGGATTTTGATCAAGGAATGAAAATAATAATATTATATTATTATTTGTCAGTGTTATGGATATGTACTGTATGTGTGTAATGTTAATGTGTGAAACAGTTTTAATGTAATACAAACAAACCATAATAATATTTTTATAAACCCTAATATTAGTCTGATAAACCCTAATTCTGGTTCTGGAACAAGGGTTGATGATAATAATATAATATTAAATATATTTTGATTTTTCAGTGCTATAAATATGTACTGTATATGCGTGGACTGATAATGTTGTTCAATTATGGTGAATTATGACCAAACCCTATCATTAATTTGTTTAACCCTATTTTTTAATTCAATTGGGAAATTTAAGACTGTGTTGTAATTGTGTCAGTTGAATTATGTCGTGTATTGCATACTTTAAGGGTTAATTAGGAAACCTTAATTATTATTTAAAAACCCTAATTGCAAAATTGTTAACCCTAATTGTATAAATTGGAAATTTTAAATGCTAAAAATTTAAAACCCTAATTACTAATTGTAAGCCCTAATTACTAAATTAGTAATCTTAATTATAAATTGTGAATCCTAAACCTACATGCTATGTTCTATGTAATTAGAAAATTTAAACATGATTAAGAAACCCTAATTACATTTTTTAGAAACTAAAAATTTTATTTTTTTAACCCTAATTAGAAATCATGTAATTTTTGTGCTAAACCTTAGGGTCAAACCCTAAGGGTTTGTCAAATGACCATTGTGCCATTAAAATTTCAAGACAAATGACCATATTACCCCTTTTGCATCATTGGACATAACTTGTAAGACTAACCAAATTGGAGTTGTTCTACAACTCTTAACAACTCCATGTGACATTAAAGCCAACAACCAGACTCATTCTAGTAGATTCATGCATTACAACATGCTATATATAGATCTAAGGAGAAAGAAATGACATTTGATAACCTCTTTTGTACACTAACATCCAACTTCAGCTCTCTCTCTCTTCAAACCCACGAAATATATATGTATACCAGTCCCAAAATACAGCCCCACGATCACCATAATAACTCTAGAAGCCAGATTCAAGCAATAATCAAAGTGAGGTATAAAACCTAAACCAACAACTTGATCTTTGATCCTTTGTTAAATGTTATGTTTAAGTGTTTAAATATGTTGTATATAATGTTAAACCATGATCTGGGTTGGTAGGAAGTGGATCTATAACATTTAGATACTCAAAATCGATGTTTTTCAAAAATCTGGGAAAATTTCTTTCTGTGGTCTGACAAGAAATGTCAGTGGTCGTAGATCTTGGTATTTTATAGTTTAAGTTGTTTTAAAATTTATATTTGTAGCTTGACATGTTGTCTTTAATCTGGAAGTGGAATCACTGTCATTGGATGTCTAGATCGAATGTTATTGTTGGTCAAAGATCGTTGACCGACCATGACCGAGTATGAATCTGGCTGACTGAGGCGCCCGTAACGCCTCGACGACTTGTTCATCCTTCTAGATCTTGCTTGTTATTATTGTTTTGTTATTGTTGTTGTGATAAAGGTATAGTATATTATCTTGACTTTAGATCCTTGGCTTTATATCGTGTAAATAAACAACAGAACAAATGTAGCAAGTGGTCAAAGTAGTCCACTTGGGTGATTTAAGACATTCGGGAAATTCGTAAAACTTGAAGAATAGCTTCGACCATGTTTGACGTAGTGTCATAGATTGTTATGTTGTTGTTGTTAGACCGAGATAAATATTTGTTGTTGTTCCTTGTCATTTATTCTACAATTATGAACCTTAAAACCCCAAAAACATGATTAGAACTACAACTAATTTGAGAATATGAATGTGCTTACTTGGATACACAGGTTTCGGGAAAACCCAAGTCGTTTCGATGATGAGTTTGGTTGGCCAAATCGCTTTGTTGTGTTGTTGTTTGAGCAAGTTGAGACCGATAAATTTGTAGTATTACATGTGAACTACTTTGTCAAAGCTTAAGTTAGCTGTAAGCGTGATCGATTGTAATTTTAATTTGATCAAACTTAGTATGTTAGTAAGGCAATGTGTCGTTGTTCTTGGGCTCAAGAACACCTAAATGCATTACACTTTTACATCTCCAAAGGCTTTAGCTGACAGACTTAGTTATTTTTAATTAATTAATTTCTAAAAATTGATTAAAAATAGAAAGAAAATAGTTTTTAATTATGAAAGATACAAAATAAATTCCTAAAAATTATGTTAAAGTCCAAAAATTAGTTTTTAATTATTTTGAACATATTTCATAAATATTTAATATTTTTGAATATTAAAGATATTTAATTTATTTAATTATAATATTAAATAAATTATTTAAAAATAATTTTAATACTTGAAAAATCATTTAAAATTATATTATGTTATAAGAAAATATTTTAAGTTATTTTCTATGACTTTTAATATTTTGTGATGAAATTTCATTAATTAATTAATATTATTGATATTTAATTTATTTAATAAATGTATTAAATAAATTATGAAAATAGAATTAATGATTTAAAAATCATTTAAAGTATTATAAAAATAATTTAAGTTATAAAATATAACTTTTGATGTTTTGTCATAAAAAAAATATTAATATTTTAATATTAATGATATTCAATTTATTTAATAATTATATTAAATAAATAGTTTTAAAATAGTTTTATTTATTTAAAAATCATTTGAAAAGGATATTAATGAATTAAAAATATTTTAAGTTATAATTAATGACTTTTAATATTTGGATAAATAGTGCATTAATATTTTAATATTAATGGTAATTATTTGAAAATAATTTTAAATGTTTTAAAATCATTTAAGTGTAATGTAAATGTTTTAAAAATATTTTAAGTTATTATAATAACTTTAATATTATGGTAATGTTTTCATTAATAGTTTAATACTAATTAAATATTAACGATAATGGAATTATTTGATATTTAAATCATTTTATAATGATTCCAGTGTTTAAAAATTAGTGATAAATTATAATAATTGTTTAAAAATTATTGTAAGTCATTTAAAAATGATATGATTGTTATTAAATTAGTCTAAATAGATATTGAACTTCGATATAGAGTCTTAGACTTGATAATTACCCGGTAAAGTCGTTGATACGCCGACATGTTTCAGAAATTGATCTAGACTTATATAATATGTGTGTATATGTGTTTGTTTGAGATTCAATGATTGTGAAACGTGTGTGACAATGTGATTAGGTTATGCGCTGACTGCAATAAACAGTGCTATGTGTTATGATATGTGATTCTAATCGATAAGATGATCTTATTAATGATAGGTCATGCTATAAAAGATAAAACTAAGTTCACGTATTATAAGCGGCCAGATTAGAAAGTATCCTACCTTTGCATTTCCTTTATCTGCAATGGATATGAGTAAGAAAGTTTAAGAATTATATTAATTTTATGTTATATTATTAACCCTATTATGATATATTCTATATCCGATCATTATTTATCAACATGTTAGTATATGGTAATTCAGATATATATTCTGTTCGTTAATTTCTAAACATGGTTATACAAGTGTCCCTACTTGAATAATTATTGTATTTAATCACATGTTGATATATATATATATATATATATATATATATATATATATATATATATATATACCTCTAAGCTATTTGACCCAGCTAGACACAGATTCAGAAATATCGTTGAATATGATAAAACCCTATTGTATCCAATCAAATTGTTTTGGTTCGGATTCCTGACTAATTATGAACATCCCGAACATGGGAAAATTTTTATGCGCTAAGGCGGAAAAAGGATGAACGATAATATCATTCTTGCAATGTAGTATTGATCAATACAGGGTCCATGGGATGTACACCCTCGTGCCCGTAAGTTATGTCGGTTTGTAGATGAAGTTCTGTCTAACCTTTTCGAAAACAAAAAATAATGTTCATAATCTGTCGACTACCCTATATATATAGTCAATACGTAGTTTCAAAAACCATGATATAGAAATAAGATATGGTTATGATTGGTTCAGTTTACTTCAAAACTATTAATTCGTTGTAGAAGTGATGTACAAAGAAAATATTTAATTCTTTCAGCTAATTATATTTATAATTGTTATTACTTGTTGGGCACTCAAATGTTCATCCTTGCTTTAAATTTAAATGTTTTCAGCTAAGCGTGATCAATCGGAAGGGTTCAGACAAGAACAAGTAAAAAAAGAAAGCAATCAGAATATGTTTTATGGTATATTTTGTAATAGTTAGACAATATATAGACCATGGTATTTATTATCTATCATGTAATATATTGTAGTAAAGGTTACGTACTTGGGATTAGACTCTGATAAATGTAAATTAAGTTTGATATTTATATTATTGTTATTATTATTAGTTTTATTTTTATTTCATAGAAATGGTATCGTAAAAAATTTGAATTCGGGTATCAAGTACCTAAATTTGGGGGCGTTACTACCCCTTTCCTTGACAGAACTTTTTAGACATTGTCAATAATACAAATAATAATATGAATAACATTGTCGTCTCAATTATTAATTTAATAATATAAAATATTGTGCATATGATATTGTGACAATAATTGAATAAATAATATGAGATACTATGCAACAACTACTATATGGCGATTATTGAATAAAATTGAGTGACTTCTTTAGTAAGCATCAATAATCAAAGATACTGTACAATACCGTGTGCTACTATGCAACCACGCGTATTACTGTACTTTTATCACCGGGTATTTCAATAGTTAACGGTAAAAGTTTTGCCGTTATTTTTATAAAAAGGTTATTTCTGTCGCTTTCTATATCTGACAGTAATTCTGTTGTGGGGTCCACCAATGATTGTGTCGTGCGGATATTCCCTGATAAAATGAATATTCCCCGACCAGACGAATATTTTATGAGAACTTGCTTACTTTGCAAAATTTGTAAATATTACCCACAACTATAATATTATATCAAATCCATACCTTATTATTCAAAATAATATTTCGAGAAAATTAAATCTTTATTCATAAAAGTTGGGGTTTTACAACCTCCCCTTCTTATGAAATTTCGTCCTCGAAATTGATGTATATACCTGGTATGTCAAAAAGGTGAGGATACCTTTTTTTTATTTCAGATTCTAACTCCCATGTCATTTCCTCAATATCATGGTTTCTCCATAAAACTTTAACTTGAGGTATAACCTTTGAGCGTAGAATATGTTCCTTCTTATCCAAGATTTTACCTGGTACCTCTTCATACGTTTAATCTTCTGCTATCTCATCTGATTCTAATTCAATAATATGGTTCGGGTCTTCCACATATTTAAGTAACATAGATATGTGAAAAATGTTATGAACACGAGACATACTTGACGGTAAGGCGAGTTTATAGGCCACAGTTCCTACTCGATCGAGGATTTCAAATGGACCAATGAATCCAGGGTTGAGCTTTCCTTTCTTTCCAAATCTCATAACTCCTTTCCATGGAGTAACACATAATAATACATGATCTCCAACATTGAATCTCACGTCCCTTCGATGAAGATCAGCATAACTCTTTTGTCGATCTTGTGAGGTTTGTATACATTACCGGATTATTTGAATCTTTTTCGTAGTCATATGTACCAATTCTGGTCCCAACAACGTTGCTTCACCCACCTCATCCCAGTATATTGGAGAACGATACTTTGATCCATACAACGCCTCGAATTGAGCCATGCCTATACTTGCTTGATAACTGTTGTTGTAGGAGAATTCCACTAATGTCAAGAACTTGTCCCAAATTCCTTTGAAGTCTAGGACACAGAGTCTTAATAGATCTTCAAGAGTTTGAATAGTCCTCTCTGACTGCCCGTCCGTCGGAGGATGATATGCAGAACTAAATCATAAATCCGTGCCCATAGCTTTCTGTAAACTAACCCAAAACTGTAAAGTGAATCTTGGTTCTCGATCAGAAATTATGGATATTGGCATACCATGAAGTCTTACAATCTCATTTATGTATATACGAGCAAGACGTTCAAGTGAATAAGTTTCTTGTATAGGTAAGAAATGAGCGGACTTGGTTAATCTATCGACAATGACCAAAATTGCATCTATGCCTTGAGAAACCTTGAGAAGGCCAGTAACGAAATCCATGTTAATGTGCTCCCACTTCCATTTTGTAATTTCAAGTGGTTGTAATGGACCTTTTGGCACTTGATGCTCCGCCTTGACACGTTGATAAGTTAAACACCTTGAGATAAACTCCGTTATCTCCCTCTTTGTATTGCTCCCCCAAAATGTATGTTAAAAATCACGATACATTTTGGTACTCCCAGGATGGATTGCAAACGGCGTACTGTGTGCCTCCTTCATGATTTTATACTTTAAATTGAGTTGTTAGGAACACAAAGTCTAGAGTTGACTCGAAGTATTCCTTCTTCATCGATTTTTGCTTCTAGAATAGCACCTTCTTGCACTTTCTTCTTCATACGCATCAGCTCCAAGTCTGTAGCTTGAGCAGTTTTAACTTTATCAATTAAAATTGGTCCTACTCGTATATTTGACATCATTACGTGGGTCCTCAAAGTCTTTAACTCTATCTCCATCCTTTGTAAGTCATACAAAATGGGCCTTTGCGTTGACAATATTGCACTCGCACCTACATATGATCTTCTACTCAACGCGTCAGTTACCATGTTTACTTTTCTAGGATGATATTGAATGGTATGATCATAATCTTCCAAAAGCTCGAGCCAACATTGTTGCTGCATGTTGAGTCCTTTTGGGTGAAGAAATATTTGAGGCTTTTATGATCTGTATAGATCTCCACTTTCTCCCCATATAGGTAATGTCTCCAAATCTTTAGTGCAAAAACGACTGATGCCAACTCTAGATCATAAGTAAGGTAATTCCTCGCATATTCATTGAGTTGTCATGAGGCATAGGCTATGAGTTTCCCATGTTGCATGAGAACACATCCTAAACCTCTGCCTTAAGCATCACTATAGATGACAAATCCCTCCAAACCTGATGGAATTATCAAAATAGGTGCTGAAATGAGTCTCCTCTTAAGTTCTTGAAAGCTCTTCTCACATTCCTCTCTCCAACTGAATTTATAATCTTTTCGAGTCAACTGAGTTAACAAAGTGGCGATTCGAGAAAATACTTACACGAATCTCTGATAATAACCACCTAAACCCAAAAAGCTACATACTTCGGTTAATGACTTAGGTTGCTCCCAACTTTGTATTGCTTTAATCTTCGTCGGGTCAACTGATATTCCATGATTTGATTTCACGTGCCCAAGAAATGCGAGTTCATCAAGCCAAAACTCGCATTTCTTCAACTTGGCATATAACTTGTTTTCACGAAGCTTTTGGAATATCAGTCTTAAATGTTGCTCATGATCTTCATGGATTTTGGAGTATATGAGGATGTCATCAATAAAGACAACCACAAAATGTTCTAAATATTCCTTTAATACTCGGTTCATCATATCCATGAAGGTAGCAGGAGAATTAGTCAATCCAAAAGACATTACAAGGAATTCATAATGTTTGTACCGAGTTTTGAAAGTAGTCTTTAGAATGTCATCAGTTTTAATCTTTAATTGATGATATCTGGAATGAATATCGATCTTTGAAAAGAATTTATCACCTTACAACTAGTCAAACAGGTCATCAATGCGAGGTAACAGTTACCTATTTTTGATGGTGACATGATTCAACTCCCAATAGTCAATGTTAAGTCGCATACTCCCATCTTTTTTGTTTACGAATAAAACAGGAGCACCCTAAGGACGTACTAGGACGAATCAAACTGATGTCTAACAGTTCTTACAATTGGGTTTTTAACTCCTGAAGTTCAATAGGAGCCATTTGATATGGGGTTTTAAAAATGGGTTTTGTATCGGGTTCAAGGTCAATACAAAATTCAATTTCACGCTCTGGGGTAGGCCAGGAAATTCTTCAGGGAATACGTCAGGAAATTTATTAACTATAAAAATATCATTTAAATCTGACGTATTTTTGTTTAAATTCGTGACATGGGCTAAGAAAGTTTGACATCCATTTTTTTAATAAACGAATGGATTTATGGCTTGATATGACAGTGATTGACTTTAGTGGTTTAGTTGCTTGAATTTGTATAATAGGTTGGTTATGAATATGAAAAATAACAATATTATGAAAACAATCAATTTTAACATGATGAGTAGTTAACCAATCAATCTCTAAAATCACATCAAATGCAAGTATTTTCAAAGAGATGAGATCAACAGGTAATGTGAAAGTTTCGATTTGAATCAAACAAGATTTATAAACAGTGGATGTGATGAAGGTTTCTCTTAACAGAGTTTCAACAGAAAAGTCAAAGTCTAATTTCTCTGGAGTTAAATTTAAATGTTGAGCGCAAGTAGGTGAAATAAAAAAATTGGTAGAACCGGTATCAAATAAGGTATAGACTTCACAAAAGTTTATGATTAGCTTACCCGTGATAACTTCATTCGGGTTCCTCTCTTTTTGGGAGGTCACGACAAACACTCTCCTTTGAACTACTGGCTTTGACTTGTCTGGGACAGCTTTTGGTGTCACCATCCCAGCTGGACTTGACTTCACTACATGACAAAATCGAGCTAGGTGACTTTCTTATCAGCAATTGAAACACGATTTATGACGCCCCCAAAATAGGTATACTGACACCCATTCCGAGTCGCCAAATACATGGTGCGAAACAACTACAACTTTATTAATACAATTATCGTGCAAAATACGACAACACATAAACTATGAGTTTAAATACAAATATTGTCATCTAGACAATATCCACACTCAAATAAGTCCTCATTAAATTATTGAAACACTATTTTACAAAATAGTGAGGACTACTAAGACAACTTCTAGAACCATCATTCCACACCCCGACTAGTACTCACTACATTCTCGCCTCCTTAGAAGAAAAATGGAACAAATAGGAAAAGGGTGAGCTCAACTAGCCCAGTAAATAATATTATGACTAAGATAATATAGAACAAATTATCGTTAGTCTTCAACAGGAAAAAATCTGATAGAATATAATAGACAACAAGTTTCAGATCAATATTCGCAGCGGAAATAATAATTCATAGAAGAGTTACGTAGAGAATGAAATCTACTATTATCTATGAATTTTAAAATCCATCATCAATATTTTATCCCTGTAATATCAATTAATATACATCATAAATCAAATATTCATCTTTTCACTTCAGGCCAAAGATATTCATCAGTTGGTCATGTTCATCTCAACACCTGTACATCTTTGCACTACGGGCCAAAGATATTCATAAAAAAATCAACCATCTTTTGCACTCTGGGCCAAAGATATTCGAAGAATATCATCATTTTAGGTGAGGATGATGAAAATATTTTTAAAGAAAAGCGAATCCGATTGAAACAAAAGAATAAATATTAAGGATTAAGTATTTGGTTTATCCATGTTAAAAATACTTCATAAATAAATATAGTGAAGTAAAATTCAAGAATGATCAAAACATGGATACAATCAAAGCTAGTATCCATAATAGATATTTTGGACGAAAAATGAAAATTTAATTTTTCTGTGAATAGTACCGCATTCGCGAATAGTGCCGTATATGTGAATAGTGTCGTATACGTGAATAGTAACCCCGACACTAAAAGACAAGAATTTCACAAGAAAAATCTTACCCATATTCCGGTATAATGATATTAGGAGAAATAATATCAATTTAAAAAAATAATATCCCTTACCTCGAAAAGACAGTATTTCTAATTGGAATACTGAATATAGTGCTGAAGGAAACTTGTACCGTATAGAAACACTCAAAGTATCAAAATTCTCACAAGAATACGCTCGATAATATAGAGAGAGAAAAATTTAGTTTCTAATGTGATTTTCAATTCTAACCTAAACACCCTATTTATAGGAAAATGCTTAGAACAAAAAGCAGAAAATTTAATAAAATAATAATATTTATTATAATTTTTCTACGCCAACCTTTGAATGCAGATTTCTACATGTTTAACAACCCACTAATCATAACAAAATATTTTTCTTAAATAAAATAATTAAAACTTCCAAAAAATAATTATTCCGAACTTGAACTTGATAATTCATAACAAATAGCCCTTTTATCAGAAAAATTCGAATCTTATGTCCATTCCATAGGAAATTCAATTCTCTACAACTTTGTAAGTTTAAGTTTTTCCAAATTCCAAAGCAGAGATTGGCCGAAATCCACATCACAGACGATTTTACAAAATTTATAATCAAATTTCAATCAAGAAATGGGGTCCACAAACATGTTTAACATGTTTTTAACATTTATTGTAACAAAAATATTATTCCTCCTCATTTACTCATATATCATACATCCATTGAAATTCATAGATAATAGTAGAGAATGAAATCTACTATTATCTATGAATTTAAAATCCATCATCAATATTTTATCCCTGTAACATCAATTAATATACATCATAAATTAAATATTCATCTTTGCACTACTGGCCAAAGATATTCATCAATTAATCATGTTCATCTCAACACACACATACATCGTTACCACTGGCCAAAGATATTCATAAGAAAATCAACCATCTTCGCACTACTGGCAAAGATATTGATAATATCATCATTTAAAACTAAGGATGATGAAAAATATTTTTAAAGAAAATGAATCCAGTGAAACAAAAGAATAAATATTAAGGATTCGTATTTCGGTTTATCCATGTTCAAAAATAATTCATAAATAAACATAGTGAAGTACAATTCAAGAATGATCAAAACATGGATACAATCAAAGTTAGTATCCATAATAGATATTTCGGACGAAAAATAAAAAATTTAATTTTTTGTGAATAGTCTTCATAATCATGAATAATTAATGATATCGTGAATAGTAACCCAGACACTAAAAGACAAGAATTTCACAAGAAAAATCTTACCAATATTCAAGATAATGATATTAGAAGAAATAATATCATTTTAAAAAATAACATCCTTACCTCGAAAAGACAAAAGTACTTTTGGATTTGGAATCTTTTGAATATAGTCTGCGGGAAATTTATGCAAGTATAGCAACACTCAAAGTATCAAAATACTCACAAGAATACGCTTGATAATATAGAGAGAGAAAACTTTAGTTTCTGGTGTGATTTTTAATTCTAACCTAAGCACCCTATTTATAGGAAAATGCTTAGAATACCAAAGCAGAAAATTTAATAAAATAATAATATTTATTATAATTTTTCTATGCCAACCTTTGAATGCAGATTTCAACATGTTTAACAACCCACTAATCATAAAAAAAAATGTTTTTCTTAAATAAAATAATTAAAACTTCCAAAAATCAATTATTCCAGAACTTCAGAGCTTCAATAATTCATAACAAATAGCCCTTTTATCAGAAAAATTCGAATCTTATGTCCATTCCATAGGAAATTCAATTCCCTACAACTTTGTAAGTTTAAGTTTTTCCAAATTCAAAACAGAGATTGACCGAAATTCACGTACGGACGATTTTACAGGCTATAATCAAATTTCAGTCAAGAAATGGGGTCCACAAACATGTTTAACATGTTTATAACATTTATTATAACAAAAATACTCTTCCTCCTCATTTACTCATATATCATACATCCATTGTAAAAATATCACCATTATTATATTATTATAATATAATAATATATTTAAATAAATTATTTTATCAAAAAGATAAAATATCAATTTTCAACAATTGTCACTTTAAAATTTTCTCCATCTATATCCACATAAAATGAATATTTTCTTATCATATAAATCAATAATTAATTATTCACAAATAATATTACTGAGAATCACAATATAAATGATCAAAGTCGTTCCCGAAAGAGGGTCTTTCAATAAGGATTTCTCCTTCTTGACGCCATGATTAGGTGACCAAACCTCTCCTTAGACAAAACTTTCTAGACATTGCCAATAATGCTATCTAATAATATTATTCAAATAATATGAATTATGGATCGATAATGGAAAATCTTGTGTAATGACAATTATTGAAACAACAATAATATAAAATATCAATGACAATTATTGAATCGATAAAATAAAATGTTAAACAATAATTACTATAACAATTATTGAGTAGTGCCTTCTTACGTAAGAATCAATAATTGGTGCAATAAGTGTCTTCTTGTGTTTTAACCCAAGAGTATTTCAACAATATTAATGGTAACAACTTCTGGCAGTTATTTATAAATAATTTATACTTATCGTTTTCTTCATCGATCGCTTTTCAGTTATGGGGCCCACGCAATTTTAGCCATCATCGAATATTCCGCAACGGTAAGAATCTTTAGTGCGAGAAAGTTGAGTACGTTTATAGATTCTCACTAATAATCGCCTCTCCTCGCATGACATAAAGGTGGTGAAGGGAATCTTTTGCTCTATGGTATCCCAAGACATCAAATATCTTTGTGATCTACTTAATCCAAGTCTCGCCTTAAGTGGCTCTAGCTTTCCCAAAAACTCCGGTGGTCTCGGCTCCTTGAATTGCTTAGCGGTGACCCGGTAGTGAGTTTCCATTGATTCCACTGCATTTTGAACAAGAATCTCTCGTTTGGTGTTGCATGAATTGTAGAAAGCACGAACATGCCATCGTTCATCATTTAGTGGTGTTGTTGTTTACATGAGGATTATTGCGATCTTGATGCACATTATCACGGTTATTGATTGATGGTGTCTCAGCGATCTCATGTGCTCCATTTCTTATCTCAAAATTTTTAGATGCCATTCACTGAACACTAACCTGAAAGAAGGGTTGATTGACGTACCACATATTATCCCTATATTACGATTGACCAATTAAATAACAAATAAGCTTAGGTAGGTTATACTAGCGAATGATTTACTCGTCTCTCCCCTCTAGTTCTAGCCTCAAATCTCTGCTAGGGATCGTATCCCTAAGCTTTGATACTAATTGTGGCCCTCAAAATAGGTATCATAACCCGTTACGAGGTTGCCGAATACATGCTACATAATTCAAATACGGATACATAATTTAAATACAAAATTAATTTTTATATTTGTCGTGTAAAATACAACAAAAGCGTAACATTTGGGAGTTTTAACTACGAATATTGTCTCGTAAACGATATCCAAACTCAAATGGAGTCCTCATTACAATTATTTTACACTATTTTATAGAATAGTGAGGACTCTTATAGCAACCATCTTGGGCGATCCTCCATTCCCCGATTTGTCCCAACTATATTCTCATTTCTTTGAATAGAAACAATGAAAAGAAAAGGGTGAGCTCAATTAGCTCGGTAAAGAATATTATGACTAAGGTAATGTAGAATAAATTATCCTTAGCCTTCAACGATGTAAAAAAATGATAGAATCTGATAGGCGACAAGTTTAATTGCAAATGAACAAGCGATCCATTAAAAGAGTCAAAATAGAGCATGATGTCTACTATCTTCTATGATTTAAAGTTCATCATCAATATTTTATCTACGTAACACATCTCGATAAATAATCCACATCAAGAATTATCCATGCACTCTGAATTCGAGAATATTCTTTAGTATCACATCCACGAATTATACATGCACTTACGTGCGAGGATATTCGTTATTATCACCAATGGTCATGATCATGCCAAAAATTGTCGTCCATCATGCACTACAGACCAAAGAGGACTTTTACCACATCATTTGTAACATTATAGATAATGATTATCTTAGATACATAATTCCTAGTCATAATCATACCAATCGATAGTTCATCTATGCACTACTCTTACCAAAGATGACTTTCACCACAATATAAGCATAGGGATGATGACAATGATATAAGAAATCAATCAAGTGAGATTAAGGATAAATATTAAAGATTTATAATTCAATTTATCTAGATTTTAAGAATGTCAAATTATCGACATGATAACTACTTTGTGGAGTAAAATTCAAGAATAATATTCATGTATCAAAATAATTTTACCTGAGAAAAGAAATCAAATTTTATCGTGAATAGTACCCCATGAATAGTCTTAGTGTGAATAGTACCGTATATGAATAATCTGGTAGTATGTATGAATAGTATCGTATGTATGAATATTACCGTATGTATGAATAGTGACGTATGAATGAATAGTGCCCGTGAATAGTACTCAGGCATGAAAAGCTTAAAATTAAACAAGAAAGTTTAGAAAAATATTTCAGGTGAAACGATAGTAGATGAAGTGCAAATTTCAAGAATATTCTACTAATTTGAGGAGTATAAAAGCAATACTTATCAAAATAAGTGTAGATTTAGGAATATGAAGCGAAATAATATTACTTATATACTATACAGTATCGAAGAAAATATTATTTCTTACGAATATTGAATGAAAATAATATCCCTTACCATAGTAGGAGAGTAATTCTTATTGGTATAGTGGAGATATTCTTGAAGAAAACTTACATTTATTTGCTACACTCAAAGTTTCTTAAACTCAAAGAAATAGGCTCGATATTATAGAAGAAGAATTTCTACGATTACGGCGTGATTTTATTTCTAAACTAAGCATCATATTTATAGGAGAATGGCAGGGTACTATTTGAATTAATCACGGGTGAACAGAAGAATAATTCCCGGGCGTTCGATGAATTCATCTAATTTTTACTATTCATTATTGTGCAATAAAATATTCTAACAAAATAAAAACTTTATATAAAATATAATATAATCTATTTATAATCTAATAAAACGAATAACTTTATATATAATATAAAAAGTATTCTGTTTTCTATAAAAAAAATTCTATTTTATATAAAAAGTTTTCTATTTTATTACTATTATAATAATAATAAAACAAAAACTGAGATAACTTTCTACCGGTGATTTTGAAAAATGAGTAAGTGGGGGTCCATGTAATAAGCCAAACTTATGACAAATACTTCATAAAAAACCCTTCTATTTATCACAAATAACTTAACTTCACTAAACACATGTTTAATCTTTCAACATTTATTCATCATTAATATTATACTCACATGATATTAATAATTTAGATCATTAAAGGAAATAGGGATTTTTAGATAAGGACTTCTCCTTATTGGCACGCATGATTAGATGACTAACCCCTTTCCTCGTGAAATTTCTAGACATTGTCGATAATGCAAATAATAATATGAATAACTTTGTAAATCTCAATTATTGATTTAATAATATAAGCGATAGTACAAAATAGTAAATAGATAATGCGGAAAAAGCGTTGTGGTTAAGGTGTAATCTATTTGACACCCTTTACAGCGTTTTTTAAAATGTTGTAGTTAAGCACAATACCACAGCGTTTTTAGGGAAAAAAAGCGTTGTAGATTTGTTTTTCAAAAATTAGCGAGATGCTTAAAATGTTGTAGAAGGTATGATTCCACAGCGTTTTTGAATAAAAATATTGTTGTTTAGTATATCGGGGCGTTTAGGCGGCATTTACAGCGTTTTTAAAATGTTGTAGATTAAAAAAAAAAAAAAAAAATGTTGTGATTCACCTACATTACCAATGCCTTCAATATCTTAATCTTGGTGATATATAGCTAAAAGGTCTAAATTCTCAATTAAATTTAAAAGCCAAAATGTAACAACAATTCAAAATACATCCCAATAAATACCATTCATTTACAATTTCACATTACTACATCCACATATATATATATATATACCAAACTATCCATATATGCATCTCAAATTCACTATCCAAAAGAGAAAGAAGTGCAAGTTCCACTATTGTTACAATTGTACAAGGATGGGGCCATGACAACTTATATTAAAAACATATCCCTCTGAGTCGGTTAAACTATCTTCACCTTCATCCGTTTCATCCTCTGATTCAATTTCATGTGAGCTAGAATGCCCAGATGGAGCAGTGGGTGGCACTGGGATAAGATCCCCTTCCTGTTGCAGCTGCTCCTTTTCTGGTGAAGGTTGAGCCTTGGCAAGATGCTTAAGCCTCGTGATAGTCTGGTAGTACATGTCTCTAGTGTCCTTGCCACTAATAATTCGTTGTACATCCTCCTCAGCATGCTTCACATCATCTAGTGTTTTTGGAATATATGACTTCAAAACACACAAAAAAATTGAATAAGTAATAATTTTGTTAAATTAAATAAATATAAATCTTATCTAATTCCCATCAGACATTGAGATACAAGTATAATACAGGACATAAACTTTTACATATAATATTAATAAACATGATAATATAGTGTGGGTGTACAAATTACCTGCACAAACACAGAGTCTGCAATTTCATCCTCTACGAAAATCACATCTCCTCTGGCCAAAATTTTTTATTGAGCCTGAACATTTTTTATTTAAATCACTCCAATATTCAGGAAAACTGCATGACATAAAGATTTGGAAGTGAAAATATCTACATATGGCTCGTACCTTTTCCAAATAACTGTCCACAGAATCATCATTGATAGAAGGATCAACTATGAAATCAAACAATTCCCGAATTGTCATAATAGCTATACCAAGTTTTTTGAAGAAGTCCTGCATGGCATCACTCCCTCAAATGAGCAATAATAAATTCAACCATGTATAATATGACTAAGAAATAGAAGTCAACCATTGTAAAGAACAATAACAAATAATAGAAAAGAATGTAAAGGAGGAAGAAGTTCAGAATTGGTTTATAACTTAATCTAACAGATTCAACCTTTCAAACAGAAGAATAAAACAGAGTACCTATAAACTCCATAACCAGAACATGAAACTTGCACTTTGTAAAAAAGTTTCACCATAAGCATTCAATACCAATAAATATCCACATCAAAGTTTAAAGAAATTTTGGGAGAATGATGCTCAGATGATATTTGAGATTTACTAGAGGGATACAGGTGCAATGGAAGTGAATAAGGATTTGTCAAAGATTGGGTAGCTCCTTAATTTTTATTATAATTAACAGAGAAGACATTCAATTTCCATACTAAACTAGCTATATATTGCCATAGATTTTTACTACTCTATACCCCAAAATCCTCTTTTCTAGTTATGCAAAAAACTGCACAAGTACTAGTGAATTATCTTACCAGCCCAAGTGAAACTCCAGTGCTCGTTGTGTTTCTTTTATGTCCGCCATAGAATTTGTTGCGGTTCATACCAAAAAATATCAAATGCTATCCCAACTGATCCATTTTGTTTTTGCTGATTTTGAATGGTATTAATTAACATATCTTGGCACCCTGACGCATGCACACTTTCCAGATTCAGACATTGAATTAGCAAGCTCTCTGAGGGTAAAAGAAACACCAAAAATTGATTTAGAATAAAAACAAACTAGTCCACTTGGAAAGGTAATCAGCTAAAAGGGGTGTCAACTACATACCAGGATGCAAATTTTTACACGAGTTTAGATTGAGATCATCGAGTCCAGGGAAGTTTAAATATAAAGTCTGCAACAAATTTAACTTATTTTAGAATCCAGGAAATAATTTCATTCAACGGTATACTACATATTACAGACTTTAGAATCTCACATCTATGAGTTCTAACGAAGAATCACATTATAAAATATGAGTAGTTATTGATGTACACAACAAAATGCAGTCAAAAATTGTTACGCTATGGATTTCAGAAAATTAATATACCAAGTCGATATTTATTAGATGACGAGATGTACCACAAGATATTGCTAAATGGTTCCTATTTTATTTCAATCTCAAGGCTTCTGGCTCATATATATCTTGTTTGATGTCTATAAATATAAATGAAATTTGCATTTAACAAATACTATACAATTTGAATGCAATGGAATGGAATGGAATGAAGTACCATACATCATGTAGGCAAAAATAAAATAAAAAAAAAGCTAAAAAAAATTGCCCAATATTTGGTTATTAACATCAGGCAAATATGCAAAGTAAGAACGGCAGATTTTTCTTATAAGCATGTCCGTTTCAAGTAAAAAAATCCACATAAAATATGATACAACAATAGAAAATCTAACCTTCAAGTTTTGCCCTTGAAACTAGCCTTATATGGTAAACTGAAGAATTATTCTTTAACCAACCAGACAAAGTATAAACAACTTCTGATTTGCTTTCGTTTTTTTCAACAAAATCTTGAAGCAGCCTACAAAAAAGAATGAGCCACTAAGTTTAGCGAGAAAATATTACTGAGATACAATGAACAAGATTATACTTTTAAGAGATCTTACCTCTTCGCACCATTTGATGACACTAAAAATTATGACTTAACCACTTATAGGAAACCTAAGAGACAAAACCATCACATTTTAAAGTTAGTATAGCAAGCACTACAGCTCCAACAAAAACTACAGGTTCTGTACATTACTACATTCAAATCAGAGTAAATTTCCTTAAAGTTTCTTAACAAGCACACACAATTTGGAGTCCCATAAATATTTTAAACAGTAATTAAAGATAAGAAGGATATTGTTGTTTAAGAAGACTTTAGCAGAAAAGGAAACAAACAAGGCATTACCAAATAAATGAAGAAACTATTTTGTACCATCAAGATATTATAAATATATAGTCCAAGCATTGGAATCACATACAGTCATTCTGCAGTCCATGAGTTCTAGAAGAGGTGACTGAGCTGTGGCAAATTGGATGCCACCTGCAACAATACAGAATGAAATCATAAGTTTATGAAACCAAGAAGGAAAATAGAGAAACTACATTAGATGTTGGTTGAGATTACTTGAAGTGATATTTGGACAAAGGGCAAGGAGGAGTCTGGATAATGTGTCAGGAATACATTACAGATCATTCAAATTCCACTGTCACTGATACTAGACCTGAAATTAGAGGATACATTTTCAATGTGACATTACAATCCTGAAAGTTTAAAACCATACATAATACAAGTATAGGAAAAAAACAACAAAAGCTACAAAAATGTATAAAACCATACATAATACAAGTACAGGAAAAATGAAAACAAAACTCATCTTCAGTATAGAAGTCAGAGAATCTGCAAGTGCTTCATTCTTCAATTCGGTCTCATTGGCCACCATTTCTTCGCAGTTGTTTGAATCCAAAAGTCCTAAAAATTGACAATAACCCAAACCATTCAAGAAAGTAAGAAAGTAATCAAAAGGGGTTTCTGCAACACAAATCGACCAATTTAAAAATCTATCCTGCTGGTTCACCGGAGCTAAAAGCACCACTCCGGTTGCCGATTTTGCCTTTAACTGAGCAAACGCATTGTGCGTTGTCAACCATGAATACCAATTAAACGGAAGTCCTTTCACCTGAAATATTCATCTCAAATCAAACACAAAATGATATACACAATAATTACTTAAACATATATAAAATGAAATGATTATACGAGTTTTATATACCTTTGAAGTCGGATTGAGAGGCTAAATTTGTGTACAACCAGCCCGTACGTTGTTGTTTGTGAGGCAAGTTTGGCAATGTAGCCCTGCGTCGCAATTTTGGTTCATTATAATAAGGGTGTCATCTATTAGGAATGTTTGATCTAGAGATTTGAGAGTTACAGGAAATTTAGGCAAACCCTAGCTTTTGTTTTCCAGATGGAACGAAAAGAGGCTAAGGATGAGAGACGAAGACAGTCGGTGAACCCTCGTTCTTTGCAAGATTTAATTCTTAGTTTTCATATAACTACAGATTTTTGCTCTGCATTTTTTCAGATAGATAACGTTTTTTTAAAAAAAGCATTATCTAGTTAAAACAAAAAAAAAAATGTCCTTTTAAATAGATAATATTTTGTATATATATCTCTGATGTTTTTTAAAAAGCGTTGTGAAAAAAATCTGTAACGTTTTTTATAAAAATGTTGTGGTTTAAAGTATTGTCTATTCTTTGTTTTGTAGTAGTGAAAATATTGTGCGAATGTATTTGTGTGTGATAATTGAATCGATAATAGGAATCTTATCTGCAACAATTACTATGGAAATTATTGAATAAAATTGAGTGACTTCTTAATTAGCGTCAATAATCAAAGATCTTTATGCAATCACAGTGTCTTCTCTTGTCATGCATGTGCGCGTATCTTATACTTTTATCATAAAGTATTTCAACGATTAATGTTAAAAGTTTTGTTGTTATTTTTATAAAAGGTTATTTTGTCGCTTTTTATATCAATGATGAATTAGTTATGAGATTCCAGCGATGATTGTGTTATAAATCACGGATATTACTGATAAAACTAATATTCACTGTAAAGCGAATATTTTATGTAATGACTTTAACTACTGCAAAATTTATAAATATTACCTCTTCTTATAACGTTATATCAAATCGCATATTATTCAAAATAACGTTTAGAGAAAATTAAATCTTTATTCATAAAAGTTGGGGTCTTACACAATTCCATATAATTTCTATGATGATTACATTTCACTCTCTTTCTCACATTTAACTGAACGAGTGCATTTTACGCATTATCTCATCCTCAATAGTTGTTCCTGGCCTCATCCCAGGTTGTCGGTAGCACCATGCAAAGCTCGAACCTCCGTAAGTAAAAGATCCAATATAGCACCTGATGGAAAAGCCAAACCTCAACTCGCACGTCTTGCAAAATGAGATGGACCTACACCTCCAGCACGACCAGCAACAATGGTAGCCTCAGCCTAGGCTGCAGCAACATCCTTAGCTAAAATATAACCTGTTCCACTTAGTTTCAGGTGCCTTCTTCCTATTCATTAAACTTTTCAATGTTGTTGTTGTCCAACACTGCCTTAGGTTGTTCAAAAATTTCATCCGGGCCCAATATAACTCCGACATTGCTACACAACCCATATACGAGTGATGGGTATTGAAGTCCACTGGTGGAACCTCCCTGTAGTGCGTGGAAGATCAACTTGTAGATAACTTGTCCCACATCAATGCTCTTTTCAATGTTAATTTCAAATAGAAGACGTGCCCTAGACTTGATAACATCTGAAACATGCGAAGAAAGCATCAATTTTTCATATATAAAATAAGACCAAGCCTTGCCATATTTGGTTTTTTTTTTCTCCATAAAAATGAGACCACTTCATCTCCTTGATAGTCCATTTTGCTCCAAGCTTGCATAACTGTTTGATCACCTCATCCTAGTCTAGCGATTCTTGCCTATATTGAGTGTAATCATCATACTTGATAGGTGCAAGGTTGTAGTAAGTATTGATTGATAAACTATCAAATGTCATTTGCTTTCCCCAAACAGTAGCAATTTTATCTTTAGCTTCCGTCGAATTGGCGTAAAATTCTTTCACAATAGAAACCAATGCAGCCTCGGGTTATGCAGTCAAGACCTCTCATCCATCCTGATTAATAAAAACGCCTATTCCTTGTCCCTGATACTCTAGTGGCACTAAACCACACTCTTGAATAAAAATTTTGTTGATAAGGGAAGCGTGGAATCGCTCGAACGCGGCTTAACTCATAACGTGTGTGCAATAGGTTCTTAAAGCCTTTGATATGGACCCTTCACCTTGAAGTCTTTTTGGAGCCATTGGATACTAAACAAAGCGTAAAAGCAAAGGAAATGATGAACTTCTTTGTTGGGATAAATTACAGAGCACCTTGCGAGTGCCTTTTATTTTAACAAAATTCAAAGCCTTTGAATGCTTTAAATTCTTCCAATTGATGTATCACACCCAGAAAATGTACCAAGCTAATGAAATTTAGTCCCAAGAATGAAGAAGAACGCTTGCATGTAACAATTACCTCTTAAAATTGAAGAAGATCAAATTTTGATGATTTTAAACTTTTAATCCTTCTCCAAATATTTATCCCTTGAATTTTCCTTGCAATCCTCTAAATTATTTTTAGAAGTTTAGAGCAATTGGAAGTTTTTTGAGATTTGTTATTGGAAGTGGGGAAGAGTTGGGTTTGGGGGTGGTTTTGGGAGAGTTTGTGTTTGAGTGGGGGAGTGTGTGGCCGAGTTTTGGGGAGTGTTTCACATAATGGGGTGCATATATGCTGACTTTAGCTTGTTGGAACACGCTGAAGCATCATAGCCTATTCTGAAGTGCCGCGGTTCTAGGTCTAACACCATGGTTGGTAGGTATGTCGTTCTGTTCTCTAAATTACTTGCCGGCTTTTTCTTTCTACAATTCAAACAAATAGAAACGATGTAGTAAGCGAGGATCGATCCAAAAGAGTGATTTATTTTATATTTATTCAATTGTTTCCAAGAAAAAGGAGGTTTTTAGTTAATTAACTAAATTAACAATAATAAACTGATAAGAATAAATAATGATTTAAAAGCTTCATTTTTTTAGTTCGGTATCACACTTTCACAATTATAGAGTAATAAATTTTTTCTGATATTTACCCTTCAATGAGATTAATAACCCTAGATAACGCGATCGCTAATTATACGAAATTCTCCTTAAGAATCTAATCTGACGATTGCCAACAAGTGATCCTAACTATCATACAACCTAGAACTATCATAATAGTTCTAATAGAAACATGAAGAATTAGAGAATTAGGTTATTCTAAGCAATAATTACACAATTAGGAATTATTTAACTTATTACGAAAACCATAACAATACCCGAAAGCTTATCCACAATCGACTATCATTAATTACTACTTATGATTAGGCATACATCGTTTGCTTAATATATATATTAATCTAGCAGATTATATTAATTCACTAATTTAATCTGCTGAGAAATAAAATTAGTAGATTGAATATCATAGAAGAAGTTGAAATAGATAATCAAAACAAATCTCATCTGAAGGAAAAAACAAAATAAACTTGATCAAGCAGTTAATTATGAATAGGTTCGACATCCTTCCATTTGAAATAAGAACTTAGCTCGTGTCTTGATGTTGTAGATGATAGATGATAGAATGGTGAATCGATGATTGAATCGACTATTACATCTATTTATAGTCTTGAACAAAGACCTAAATCTTATGGAAGTAGAAATCCGAATCTTAAAAGGAATTACAATTCACACTAGTTTCATAAAGAAATATAATTAATATAGAAGTTAAATCTCAATCTAAAGATATCCTAAATCTAATAGAAGCGTCGATCTAAATCCGTATCGAATTTTGCCAGAAGTCTGCCTTTAGAAGCATCCGATTTCTCTTGCATCCCGAACTATCGTGGCGCTTTGATTTGTACTTAGGAATGGGCGGTCGGCGTGACTACAATTTGGGGAAGAGTTTTTATGCTTGCTGAGCTCGCTGGGGTGGGTATTGGGCAAAGACGTAGCTGCTGGGGTGGAGTTTTTCAAGTCAAAATATCCAAATCGGTGAAGACGTTCGATTCTAGAATTTTCCTTCAATATTGTGGCCTTGCTTCTTTTATACTAGGAGCAGGGGCGCCACATGGGACCTTGATTAGTACTAAATTATCCTTTTAGCTCCGTTTTGTCCGTTTTCATCTCATAATCTCAATTACTCCAGAAATCAATAAACACACTAATAAGTCTATTTACATCGCAGAGCATCTGATAAAACCAAACATAAAGGAATCAAAATCATGAAAAATATGCACTTATCAAATTCCCCCACACTTAGCCTTTTACAAAAGTTTGATTTCGAATAGCTCTACTCAAAGCACAATGCCAAAATATTTCAAGATCGAATCATGATTATCGACACTAAACTCACGGAAAAATAAGCGATGCCTTATTAGTTAACTTTCATAACTAATGACCTTACCATTTCCTTAATGAACTTTATTAAACTAACTTTTGTAGCCGTATAATAATCTTTCACACAATCAACATACTTTTTCGACTTAGCTACCATGGAACAAATATTGTACAGCGATTCCTGACTCAAAATAAATTTTCCTTGCTTTTGATTTTTCAAGAACCTTCGCTTTAGCTTTAGATGAATTCTTTTTCATGCTTGTCTCAACATGTTTTTTTACTTTTCTTAACATATTCGATGTCTCCATTTTCTAAGCTTTTCATACTTACCCGTATAGCGAACTTTCCACTGACGACTCCTAAATTAGATGGTCTTGGGAAATGACTGGGTGTGAAGACACCCCCTAGGGATTACTTATTCAAGTAACAAAGGCATTAAAGTTGACTAGTCAAGCTAATTTTATCCACCATATTTTTAGCATGAATATCGATGCTTCCAGGGCTTGGATACCTAGTTAATTCATACAATAGACATTGAAGCAGATTTTTCAATTTCCTTTATTTTTCCTTGTTTCTTTTTTTTCATCACTTTTTTAACTTTTTATCTGCATGGTTCTACAACAACAGAAGAAAGTTAAACAGTTCTAAATCATGAAATTAGTGCACATAGATAACTCCACTAAAAACTTAGCCAAATAAGCATTGTTCTCATATTCATGTACTCATGTACCACATATCAATTCAAATTAGTTACTATGGATCATGGCTTAATATTCATTATTCATTAACCAATTAAGCATCAAACAAATTCTAAAATTTTAGTGTTAATTTTCAATCTTTGACTTTAACCTTTAAATACATGCGGTGAATAGAATCATAGAAACCCAAAATATTCAAATATTTTACATAGGTATCGATTTTTTAACTTTCCATCAAAATTGGATCACTTTTCCTAAATAAAACCTAAATCTCTCCCCCGCTTACCTCGAACCTTTCATTGTCCCCGATGTAAAGAAAATCATCTGAAAAAAGAACTATTAGCTTGTCTGATTAATAAACTAAAAAAATAAAGGGATTGAAAAATTAAATATGAGATCTTGAGTTGCCTCCAATAAATTTGCCCTTGTTTATTGTCATTTACTTGACATCATCCTTCCCATTCATGTAGTCGGACTTGTGTGCTTCAAAGTGGATTGGTAACAATTTCAATTCATTAGGAGCATTCTTTGCTTCGTGATCCTAATTACGCTTTCTATTCGACCCTCGAATCCTTCCTATTTATTTTCTCAAGAGATTCATGCGGTATAGAGTTAACAATATCATTAGCAAAAAATAGAATTAACATTACCAAGATACCTTTTATCCTCGTATATACTTAAGCCCCGGATCTTTCATCATCGATTCCATGTGTAAGGTCCCGTGGTGTTTATCATTCTCAAAGTGTTGTTGTTTGTCTGATTGTATCATATATATCCTCTTTATAAAGATCTACAAAACATATCAAATTATTTTCCTCTTCATCTTGTTCATCCTTTTTGATTCAATGTTAACTTCATTTGTCACATACTTACGCCCATTTTGAAGTAAGCATTGTCTCTCTTGCTCCTCGTATTCACATCCACAGGGTAATTGCACTTATGTTCTCAATAGTTTGAGAGGTGACCTCCTAAACCTTGAGATTCCAACCTCCCTAGTGGTACGTAAGTTGACTCTTAGTTCTTAATTCTTGTACAAAGTCTTTGTATCTGCTTTGGAGCAATTTGTGTCGACTCATGAATCTTTGTGAACATATCCTTCGTAGATGTTCGGAATCAAACAGTAAATATACATAGTATATGTGTGGTATTGAGGATGGGTGCATTAAAATCTTGCTTCATATTTGAAAAGTCGGGGTTGCATTTGTGGCCTAACACCTTAATAGCTTAAGTCGGGATAATCTCTCCATCCTTGATTGTGAGTATCCAGCGAGGATCAATATTGATGTTGATGTTGGCCTAAGAATGTCCTTCTGACATTAACTTGTTGCACCATTTCATCATCTTGCAATATTGGACAAACATCTACGGTATGCCACGACATTGAGCAAATTCGGACTCCTTTGCAACTTACATATTCCACGTGGTCATTTGTCAAACCAAAGCTAGTTAATTGAAATATTTGCTCAAGATTATAATTTCTTACCCCATTTATCCTTTGTGTAGCATGATTATTTCTTGTTCCATATTATTGTGAGTTAAATGACCGTGTTTGCAATCAGTTTCTAGCGACCTCCGATTGTCTTGTCTACTAATACTCCCCACAAGCGCATCGATCATACTTCTCTCTATTGGTAGCAACCCTCGTAGAAATCTTGAATCAGTGATGGTCATCAATTACGTGAAAGGTGGACGGTTGGACCACAACTTCTTGAACCTTTCCCGATATTAATAGAGTTTCTCCATTGGTACTTTGATTCCACATATCTCCTTCTTTAGGTGGGCGACTCTTGATGCAGGAAAGTACCTCTCAAGAATAGCCTTTGGATATCAGTCCATGAACGTATTAATCATAAAGGTAGATATTATAACAAGTTTTTAGCCAAATCTACTAATGAGAATGCAAAAAGTCTAAGCTTGATCTGCTCCTCTATCACTCCTTGTGATTTCATTATAGAAAACACCACATGGAACTCCTTTAGATGCTTATATGGATTTTCACCTATAAGACCACAAAAAATATGTAAAAGATGAATTACTCCAATGTTAAGTTCAAAAGTAACATCTAAAGTAGGATATTCAATACGCATGGATGGTTTATCAAGATTAGGGGTGTGATTCTTTTCAAAGTCGTGTTGTTTGTACTTTGCTATCTCTTTCTCTTCAAATGATGGAGCAAGAGCTTCTTACATATACGTAGTTTTTTTATCTCTTGATCAAAATTTAGGTTAATAGAGTGAAAGGATTGAGTCATAAAACAAAAATAAAAAAATAATAAAAATAAACAAAAACAAAAACAAAGAATAAACAAAAACACATAACACTCCCCAGTAATGGCGCCAAAATTTGGGAGCTATCGTTTACACACCTAAATTAACTTTACTTTCACTTTAAAAATTCAAATAATTAGTACGGTAGTAAGTAAGGATCGATCCCTGAGGGTGATTTATTTTATATTTATTCAATTATTTCCAAGAAAAGGGGTTTTGAGTTGATTAACTAAATTAATAATAATAAATTGAAAAGAATAAACAATGATTTAAAAGCTTCAGTTCTTGATTCGGTATCACCCTTTCCCAATTATGAATGAATAAAGTTTACTTGATATTTACCCTTGATGAGATTAATAACCTGAATAGCGCGATCACTAATTATCAAAATTCTCCTTAAGTGTAATTGATGTGACGATCATGACAGAGATCTAACTATATCATCTGACTAGAACTATCGGTCTAGATTTAATATAATAGAAGCATGAAGAATTAGAGAATTAGGTTATTCAAGACACGATTACCTGATCAAGAATTATTTAACTTGTCGTATGAAAACCTTAACAATACCACAAAACTTGTCCTGATCAAGTATCATTAATTACTACTTATGATTAGACAAACATCATTTTGCTTAATATATATCTTAATCTAACAGATGATACTAATTCACTAATTTAATCCCATAGAAACCAAATTAGTAGATTGAATAGCATCTGAAGTTGAAATAGATAATGGGAATAAATCTAAATACGAAAAAGAATAAACAAAGTGAACTTGATCAAGCCGATTAATTACGAATAACGTTCGATATCCCTTAGAAGCTGAAATATGAACTTCTCATGTCTTGATGTTGTAGATGATAGATGATAAAATGGTAGAATCGATGATTGAATCTGATTATTACATCTATTTATAGTGCTAAACAAAGACCTAAATCTATGATGAGTAGAAATTCAAATCTTAAAAGGAATTATAATTCACACTAGTTTCTATAAAGAGATATATTCATTATAGAAAGTTAATCTCGGTCTAAAGATATCCTAAATCTAATAGACCCGTAAATCGAATCCATGTATGAAGTTTGCCAAAAATTTGCCTATAGAAATTTTCCAATTTCTCTTGGATCCAAACCTGCTTGTTGCGCCCATTTGTTGCAGGAAGCTTGTGCAGCCACGCCCGATTCTGATTGGGGTAGAGTTTTTTATACCCTTAAGCACTTGAGGCTAGTATTAACAAAGGTAGCCAGCTTGGTGAGTTTTTTCAAGTCGAAAATGTCATTGGTAGGACATGCAGGTCTAAATTTTCACTTACTGTTGGTCTGTGCACTTCTTTTATCTTGAAACGAGCATAGGCAGCGTCGACCTTAATTAATAACAACTTGGCCTTTTAGCTCTGTTTCATCCTATTTTCATCTCATCATCTCGATTACTCTTGAAATCGATAAACCCACTAATAAGTTCATTTTACATCATAGAAACATCTGATAAAATCAAACATAAAAGAATCAAAAATCATGAAAATTATGCACTTGTCGATTGGACATAGCTTAAGGACGTCGTTATTGAAGCTCTTGACTTCAAGCAGCGCACCTATTAAGCTTAGGCCTTTTCCCCTTTTTCTTTTCCTTACTTAGCCAAATTCTTAAATTCTCATCCCACACTTAACCATTCCTTGTATTTCTTTTATTGTCATACCAAATTTTTCCTTCTCTTGCCATGCGTGTGTTGATCCATGCTTAATTCATATCATACTTTGTCATTCTTTTGAGCTTGCTCTTATCAGCCAATTAAAATATTCATTAATTTTTGTCGTGATTGATTTAATTAATTGTAACAAATTGCTTGATTATAAATTATTTAACTAAAATAAAATAAAATTTATTAAATGACATTTAATTCTAATTGACCTCGAGGTTGCCTCCCGATAAGCGCTTATTTTAAATTATCGGCCCTAATTTTCAATTATTAGGGTTCGGTTGAAAGGGTTAGAATGTAAATGGGTTTGCACGTCCGTCGTCCTTCATGACATTACCTTTTTCTTCCTTATCATACTTTCCTTCACTTTCATTCCATTTTAGTTACATCACCTTATATTATCTTATTACCTATGCTGCTCCCACTAAGTAACATGATTCCTCCACCTCATTCGGAAATTTAATGATATCGAACATATTAAACTTAATCTCTTGATCATAAACTCTGTAGTTAGTTCCTATTCCTCACATCTATCAAATTTTTTCACGTTGTTAGGAATGGTCGGCCCATAATAGTGGAATCTCCTAATCGTCCTCCTGATCGAGAATAACAAAAATCATTTGAAATACAAACTTATCAACCTTTACTACAACCGTGAAACCCCAAAACCCCTGATAAGACTCGG
Organism: Panax quinquefolius; assembly: GCA_020205615.1. Lineage (NCBI taxonomy): Eukaryota > Viridiplantae > Streptophyta > Magnoliopsida > Apiales > Araliaceae > Panax > Panax quinquefolius. Next base: position 48,436,612 of record CM035161.1, read on the forward strand.
TTATGTAATTGGTATTATATAATAAAATCTCTCCATTACGAAAGTATTTTGTGTTATTAGATACTACATTATACAAATAAGTTAAATAAATTTTGTCCAAAAATTGAAGTGCGTGACAAACGTCGTGCTTTAAATTTTTCTATAATGACTTTTCGGTATATGTATTTTTTTAATATTTGCTTTGTGCGTTACTTATGACTATAATGTCCAGAGTTTGAGAATCTAGTATATAGTAATGATCCTTAGAGAAGGATAATGAATGGATCGAAGAATATATAATACTAGGATATAATTTAGTATAAGTAAAGTTTATGAAATAAAAATTACAAGAATTTATTATGAAGAATGGTTGTAGTGGTAATAAATAAAACCTATATTAAGGTAATGTGTTGAAGATATTCAACGATAAATTTTGAAAAGAGATTTGGTGGCTTGAGTAAAGGAGGTTTCGTTGATTTAGAGGACGAGAATCCTTATAAGGGGGAAAGATGTGATAACTTCAAATTTTTATAAGTTATTAAAATAGGAATTTAATAATTAAAATTCTTATTATGAGATGTTTTGAGTTTGAGTATGAAATAATATAATTTGATTATTATGCCTTATTAGCTGATGGAATTATTATGAATTAAATTTCATAAATATTTAGAGTAATTCAGGTTAATTAAAATAGTGAATTAATGTAAATATATTTATTTTATTAAAATGAGAGGGTAATGTATTTACATATAAATGTAATATGTTAATGTAATTTAATTGTGAATTTTATAAATAGTTAAGATAATTATCAAGTAAAATAAATATTTTAGTTGAGATATTTATTAAATAAAGTAAATATTTGATTGAAATTATTATGGAATAATTTACTCATGTATGATGATATTAAGTAAATTGATGATATACAATTTTTTTTAATCGGTCGTATTTTATTACTGTTAATGGAATGACAATGCCTTAATTTAATTAAATTATTAAATTAGAGGTGATTTGATAAATTAAGTTATTAATAAACCACAATGTAACTTAATATGAACTTATAAGATTGGTTTGGTTATGTGTGACAAATGTACCATATAATAGAGGAGTATTAAAAAAATTTAAAAAGGATTTTTTGGGTTGTAGTTCTAAAACATAGTGCAGAAGACCCTTTGTATTCTATAAGCTACTTTGAGACTATTGGATTGTATAGCGAGGGCTAAGTAAATATAAGTAACTTATTTTTCTAAGGTTAAGAACCTGAAAGAGAAATAGAAAGGAGAGAATTCTACTGTAATTTGGAAGAAAAAATTCGAGAATCGAAGAAGAGGAAGAAGATTAATCAAGCTTCTCTAATCATCTAGCTAATTAAAGGTAAGCAATCTAGATTAAAGTTTGGAGTTCTTAGTTTTGTTTTCTAAGTTCTCTGTAATTGAAGTTCTATGTTTAATTTGTTGAGAAATTAGTTTTATGTGTATTGGGATTACATAATCTACATATATATGTTGTCCATCATGATTTTTTAAAATGTCAATTCATGAAAGCATGTTTGAAAGTAAAGAAATTGAGTTTTATTGATATATATATATATTAAGGCTTATTTTGGAATCAAAATTTATGATGAAGTCATGATATAATCTAAAATTGATGATATATGTTGTCAAAGTATGTTGAATTACAAAACAAAGTAGTTGGAATGGTGTCGAATGGTTAAGAAACAAATTCGTGGTGTTCGATTTCCTATGAATATCGAAGAAAGATAGAAATAATAGAAATTTAAAGGTTGAAATTTGAAGTTTATATTTGTGTGGATTAGAAAGCGTGTTAGAAATAATAGTTTATATTTACTTATAAACATATTACACCTTGGGTAGGTTGGTATGGTTGTTAGAAAAGGAGTTTATAGGCTAATTTGGCTTTTATTGTGCTCTAGATCAAAAATCATAAAAATGCGAGAAGGAACCCCACCTGTAGGCTGTGGCCCCCTAGTACAAAAACCCCGCCGATGGTGGGGGTAGAGAGAGGGTTAGTGTGCTAACCAAATTTTAGAAAAAAAACTAACGAGACATGTTTTACTAAAATGAGCATAAGCATTTTCATCTGAACTCAGATTGAGGTGATTTAAGATGATCTGAAACGAGGGCGAGTAGACCTACAACTTTGTTTTTCACGTGTTTCAATTTGATGTAGGAACAGTGGTAAAATGGTCATCTTTAGGATTGTGTGTTTTTTGGAGGGCAATCGAAGGCGTCGGGCATTTATCGCATGCATGTGTAGTGCTTGACGATAAAAGATGTTGTTCTAAGTTATAAAACATAGAAAATCAGTAAACATAATAATGCTTAACATTAATAAATAATGTATAGATAAGTTATAGAAGCATAGTAAGCATACACAGAGAATAGAAATACAATGTAATGAATAAACGTCGAAATCTGTACGTGATAAGTGTTAATGAGCGTAAAAAAGTGTTTTAAGTCAAATGAAATAAATATTATAAAATATGAAATGGGTTTAATATAAAAATAATAATGATTCCTAGCAAGATTTAAACACTTTAATGAATTTTGAATATTACGTAAGTCGAAAAGTTAACACAATCTAATTGAGAACATTGTGCTAATTAATGGGAAAGATTATGAGATGTGGAGTAGAGTTTACATTACAATTACTATGTGTTGTTATGTGACTAGTAGTTGATGTATAATTATATAATTGTGTGTAGGGCACGTGAAGTGCGAGATAAGCTGTAAGTTGTTAAATTGTTATTAGTAAAACAACATTCAATGAAAGTCTTTCGGTTCCTATTTGTTATGTAGACTTGATGATGAATTATTTATAAATATTTATTGCAAAGAAGCATGATGTGTTCTATATATATTGAAATTATGAAGCGTTAAAAATCGAATTTATGACTTCGTTGATTGAATAATGAATGTTGATTGAGTGAGGAACTCGATCATTATACTTCAATTATATGAAATGCCGCATGTATGTTATATTAGTCCAACGTTTATGAGATATATGTTGAGCATGTTATTATGTGCTATGTGATGCATGAAAAAGCATTAGATTTTCTTTAGAACATGTCGAGCTCAACCTTGCAAATAACCATTTTGCATGTTAAAGTTTTAAGGTAAGGTTATGTGCTACTTGAAAGATATGAATGGATGTGATAATTGAAGATTTATATACTTTGGTGAGTTATTATTATTTGAAAAATGTTTAAGGTTTGAATAATGTATTAATGTTGAATTATAATATCGTTTTGCGATGTAAACTCTTCTGAAGTATTACAATGATTCGAGATATTTAGATGTAAAGGTTGAAAGGTATGGGAGCGAGAATAATTTGTAATAGAAAATTTTAATTGTAATAGAAAATTTTAATTATTACGTAAATTTTAATGGTCAGATATTATCGTTTAATGATGTAAAATTAGAGGTTGAATGTATTGTTACGACATTGAAGTCGAGAATTAAATTGTACGAATTTTGGGTCATTAGATTTGGTATCAAAGCAGTATGAGGTTATAAATCTTAGGTAGCGGTTCAGTAGGCTATAACCTTAGAAGGAAAGGTGAAGATAATGAAATAATAAGCTCAAATAGAATTTGAATAATAAGAAGTAATTTAAGAAATTTATAAAGAAGGGATTAAAACACGCTGCATTGAGAGGATTCAAAGAAGAATCTCACACGAGTTATAAAGAATATGAATGTGGGGTTACCCGACTCCAATAATAAGGATGTAAGATGATAATAAATAGTCAATATCTATAAGAAGAAGAATGATAAAGAAGTTAAGGATGAAAAGTTATATTTAAGTATGGTACAATTGTACTCTTTTAATAGTTGATGTATGGTATCATTAGCATAAACAATGATTCCTTCCATAGAGCCGTGAGGTATATCTTAACTAGCAACTTCGGAACCTAGTTTGTCGAATTGTTTCAGGGGAAACCACTCAGCGCACCATATTGAGACTATTAGAGACTCGATAATGTCATAAGTATAGAAAGCGGATATTATGATGAAAATATGGAACCCGAATGAAATGTTGAAAGCAATGTGAAACGAAGTTAGAAATTTTAAAGGAAGAAATGTTATATAAACAAGAAAATTCAAAGAAGAATCTTGAGAGATATAAAAGATAAGAAATGGCACAGCCAAGATAATGACTAATAATGTGTAAATGATGAAAAAGGGAAAGAAAGAGGATCAGAAACAAAATGATCACGAAGTTAAAAAGAATTTTAAGGAGATGATTATAGAATAAGATCCGCGATGTGATCTATTTAAGTTATAAAGAGAAGATGGTCTCGTAATGTTTTGAATAATTATAGCTTGATGTGATGGAAGATAATGTACTATGATATAGTACAAGTTAAACTCACGAGGAGTTATAGATAATGTGATAAAGAATTAGGGGACGAGCAAAAGATGAAGTTAGAAAGTAAGAATGAGTTGGAGGGATTTCAATTGAGGACTCATGTGATGGTCGAGTTATATAAATCTTTGTATGAAGCGAGGGTTTTGTGCTTGCACTCAGTTTATCACATTGATAATCATTAGAATGTTTAGTGTCGCTTATTATCAATGTATACGTGGCTTAAAAGGTGATTCCTTTCTCATGTTTATGCTTGATAGTTAGAAACTATTAAGATTAATCGAGATATTATTAGGATTAAAGGTGCATTTTTAAACTAATGTATATGGTAAGTTCGTGACTCATAATAATATGGTATGTTTTGAACCCTAATGAATAGAAGCCCATAAATTGAGACTAGGACAAGTTCTTAACTCTCCTTATTATCGCGGGCAAGTTCCACAAATTTCCAAAGTGTAAGGTAAGTTCGATGAACTATATGTACAGCAGAAAATCTAAGTATAGTATAGAGAAGCATTGATGTAAGTTAGAAGATATGATAGAATGGTTAAATAATGAAGTAATGGAGTAAAGATTAAAGTTGAGCGGATACTTTTATATTCTAAATCTACTAGCTACGCTAACCTTTAGATTTATCGACTTCGCGTTGATGGTTCATATCTTTGATTTTTGAAAAATGTTGGATCATTAATTAAAGGAACCAATTTTTTTTTAAAATAGTGCTATTATTCGCATATCTATGCTATATTTGTTTCAAATTTAGATAAAAAATAGATTTTAAATTTTCAAAATATATTTTAATTATACGTATCGGGGTGATTTGATAAACGATGGAGTCATCAATGCAATAGGTGTGATAACTTACAGTTTTAATAATCCAAAATTTCTGAACCTTTTTTTTTTTTTTTATATATTATCGATCACATATTGTACTGAGAATTCGTGGAGACGAGTCCCTAGAATTAGTTAATTACGCGCTTGGACCGGTAAAGTAAAGCAGAGTCAGTGATTCATAGGAGTTAGAAACCCCCAACCCTAATTGCTTAAACTTTAATGTATTTAAACAAACTTAAATATGATTAGAAACCCATTTATAGGTTTAGTATCTTAATTTTCTATTATCAAACCCTATAAATATGAAGATTTAGAAATTTTATTTTCTAAGTAAACCCTAATTTCAAAATCCTGTAGTTAGTATTTTAAAACTCTAAAGTTTAGGACCTTAGGTTAAACACTAGGTATTGACAAATGATATAAATGTCGTTAATTGTATTTTTCAAATGACAAAAAATACCCTTTTTATATATTAAATGGCTAACTTGTAAAAATTTAGAAACCTTTAATTTGCGACTAATCAACTTCAGCTAATCGATATATCTCTGACCCAGTTCAATACTCGATATGATGTTACATTACAAGATGTAAAGAATCTTTTTACTCCACATTATTTGAGAGATTTAGAGAGAAAATCACATAGGTTGGGTCATTTTTTTCCTGAACTCTAAATAACTCTCTACACGCTCATGTTTAAAAATTTCAAGTATATCAACCCTATTTTCAAAATTTCGATCAACCAAATTAATTTAGAAGATTAAGATCAAGAATTGTAGAAAGTTTCCAAAGAGTACTCATCAAATTTTAATTTTCGATCTGCCTTGTCATTGGAAAAATTTTTTATCTTTACGTGTTCGATCTTTGCTGATATCAAAGCTTTTTAATGATCTACGCTGAGCATACTTTTAGATCTATAACAGATTCATCTAGATAAAAACTATGCTTTTTCAAAAAGCTATTCTGGAAAGCAATTTATATGTTCCGACAAGTAATGTGATGCAGCCTCTGTATCGTAATTGCGTTTTATTATTTACGTTATTTTATTATTTCGATCGATAAGTGTTGTATTATCTTTTGTCTGGAGCAAGAAGAGCAACAATTGATACCATTTGCCAGATTTCAGAATTATTAACCTGGCCAAAACCAGCCGAACGACGCTGACCGGCAGAAGAAAATCCGGGCAACCTTAATTGGAAAATCGAGTCGGCAAGTTTCAGTGTGAGTCAGAATCGTAATCGTCTTATTAATTTATTTACGATATGTCAGATTCGTATTGTATCTTGTAGGATTTACTACGTATACGGTTCCATATATCTCTTATAACTTCATCGGATCTATCGAAAAGGTGGTCGAACCAGTCATCCTGAATCGATTATTACTTTTTGTGGAAAAACCCCGTAAAAAAGAAGAACATCACTTTCTTACCATCTTTACAGCTGAGTGTTTACGTATTGATTTCGATTATTCGTCATTGATATACTGCTTAATATTGTTCCTTGTGATATGGATAATGGGTTCGAACCTTACTATCACATAAACATGATTCGTTTACTGAATAAATCGGCTTTGAAAGTGGTCGGCTCTAACCTTCTCGGGTTTCCCAGAAACCAAAATATTTCGACAAAGAAGTTCAAAAGTCCGAGATCTCTGCCGATTTAGTATTGTGCAATCAGACTTCTTGTTGGATATTTGTATTTTCTACAAGGAGTACTTACATGAATAAACTTTAGGACGGCTTTAAACAGGTTTTAAACCAACGAATTCAGCTCCAATGCAGCACCTCGAATACGAAGTACTGAATGATGTTCTCGCATTTAGTTAACGTTTAAAGGCAATGAGAAAGTGTCATTAAACAGAGTTTTAGCTACGGTTCAAATAATTTTAATTTTTGATTTTCCAAATTTATTTAAAAACAGAAATAAATTATAAAAATTATAAAAAATAGCTTTAAAAATTATTTTAGAGGTTTAAAATACTTTACGACTATTTTAGAATAACATCAGTATGTAATATTAATTATTTAAATAAAATACTTTCAATTTATTAAATTAAGATATTAATAAAATTAGAGAAAAGATTTAATATTATGAAAATCATTTTGAATAATATTAAATAATTTAAAGTATTTGGGAGTTATAAAACATAACTTTTAATATTTTGGAGAATTTTCGACTAATAATTTAAATAATAATGATAATGAATTTATTTGATTTTAAATTAAATAAATAAGTTAAAATAATTTTAATAGTTTAAAATTATTTTAAATTAGAATAAAATGTTGTAAATTATTTCAGTTATAAATATAATTTCTATATTTGCTGGAGAATTCTCATTAATAATTTAATATTAATGATGTTAGATTTATTTAAATTTTTATATTAAATCATTAGAATTAAAAATGATTTTAATAGTTTAAGAATCATTTAAAAACGAGAAAAACGTAGTTAAAAAATATTTTAAGTTATAATCAGTGACTTTAATATTTAGGTAGTAATTTCATTAATATTTAAACATTAATGGTGATGGAATTAAAAATAATTTTTAAAAAATCATTTTAAGTAGAATATTGTCGATTTAAAACACTTTAGAAAGTTATTAATAACTTTAATATTTTGTCAAGTATCATATTAATATTTCGATATTATTAAATATTAATAATGATTCAATTATTAAACAATTAAACCATTTAAAAATGATTCCTATGTTCGAGAAATTATTAGATTATACAATTATTTATAAAAGTATTAAAACTTCAAAAGATATATAAATGATAATCGGCTTATCTAAATTAATAATCAAGCTTAGAAGTCGATTTTCATTGTATGAAACGATTATATTAATTATCTAATAGGGGTGACCGTAATCAAAGGGTAGTTGAGTCCAACCAAACCGAAATAGTTAGACTTGGAGCAAGTGTTTATCTAGGTTATAAACACCGGATTGTAGCTGTAGTTAATGGGTAGTATGCCAGCTTAGAGGAATTTCGACTATACAATTTAGTTGTTGTGTGTTATAAATGATTTCGTGCTCATTGTGGGGTAGACATTGTTGATTTTGGAGGTCTCACGATTGCAGTATAAGTAAGTTGTGTAGGCAGAATGTCGTGAAAGAGCTAAGTTTTCTTAACTCAATTCAGGTTATTTTCATTCAATTATTATATCAAGTTAATTATTGCTAATTAGCACCACATCCAGGAAGTTATTGTTGATTATTCGCAGTTAGCTAGCATGTTTAATAATTCAAATTGAATTCTTGATTAGTAAATAACACTAACCGATGAATAGCCGTCATTAGATATTCATGTCCGTGAGAAGCTTTTAATTCGGGACTGCATGATAATTCTTATTTTATTATCAAATCAGACTTGAGAAATGTCTTAGCTAATTATTCGCTAAACGGGCCATTTATTTGGAAGCTGATAGGTCCGAGAAAACAGATTAATTATTATTGACGGTATACGATGCCAATTATTTTGTTAGATATAAGTAAATAGATTTAAATCACGTATGTTCGTCATTAAAATTAAATCCCGATTCTCGAGACCGAGAAGAACGACCTTTTTCTCAAAAGAGGGAACATCGTTAAATCGTATATTCGATCATTCGTAGCAACATAGAAACAATATGCATAATATAGAAGTCTGACAAAGAGTTATTTACCAGAAACAAATGGCAAGAGGAAGGTATGAGATTTAATCTTCTTAGTTATCTCTATTAGATAATCAAGTATATATCAGCAAATCTTCGATGAAGTACCGGAGGAAAAAAAGTTTAAGATCTAGTCTGATCACTGGCTATAGATCTGGAAAACATTCCATTTTACTATTTCGGCGGGTGGTTCTTGATTATTCTGAACAGAATATAAAACTTCAAAGCTACCTCTTTTCATTATTGAA